>JBAMBD010000545.1:2562500-2825000 GCA_037043625.1 Drosophila melanocephala | reverse complement strand
AAAATCACAAAATGACAAAATAGCAAATGTCAAATGGAAACTGGATAATTCTAAACGGAAGGTCCCTCAGAGCCATATACATGTATGTGTGTAGATGCTGTGGTGCGAAGCTATAAAAAACTATGCAGAAACTCGAGAAAAGCATTCAACAAGTTTTTTTTTTCAGCAAATATACAACTCGTTTGATGCAGAGATGGCTATCTAACCTTCAACAAGAATATTGCAATGTGACCAACTTTAGACATGCGACTGCTGAATTTTGATATATGTTATAGTAATTTGGAAGCACCCGGCAATAAAACGAGAACTTGACCAAATTGCTACCACACACCCAGATGATGATTGCCACTTATTTGAAAATGATGAAGTTATTTATTTTCATCCTGGCATTCACTCGATGGAAAGTTGAACGTAAAATAATTTTAAAGAGTATCTCAGATGTGTCTTTTGGCCACCGTCTTTCATGGCCTGCATTTGAATTACCATACAGATTTACATATTCAAATACACATACACATTTAGTTGCCTGTCTGCTGATTACGTTCAACTTGTGCCTCACAACAGCAGCTACAATCTATGATGTATAGGTGTGTGTACGTATCTATGTATGTATGCAGTATGTTGTATGAGCACGCGCTGGGTTCTCTTTGAGCATTTGCACATCACTTGGGTGTTTTTACTGTCACCGATAACAAAGAAGTTTTGGATTTGTTACAGCTTTGTGTGGGTGTTGCTTATGCAGCACCAGGAACAGGACCAGGACCGGGACCAGGACCAGGCGCAGCAACGGCAGCCTTTGGTTTTTATGGGTCTTCTACATAGGTTGCCTCTGGCACTATGCCAAAATATTTATTTGCAACTTGGGTAAAATTGATTTGCAAATTTACGAGCTATGCCGCTCATTCCTGCAGATAGCTGCTTTAATGAGCAATATCATCCATTGTTCGTATCTCACACACACACACACACACACACACACACACACACACACTATATTCAAACGTATTCTCAAAAAATTATTAATCTGCCTTGCAGAATGACAGAAAAATACAAAACTAACTCAAACATTTTGTGGCTTAATAACGCCTGCTACGTACTTCCTGATTCTATCCGCAGACGCACGGCTGCATTACAAGTTTATCATTGTTACTTGATTGCCTCGCTTCGAAGGGGAGTTGCATGGGAATGTCCTGTGAGGCCAAACAAACTGCATGAAAGAATATTGCACATAAACCTGGAAATTAATTACGATGAACAAAGAGCGGAAGCCAAATATAACTTGGCACGGAGAGCCCAAAAGCAATTTACACGAAAAACTACGATGCCACTTAAATGTATTTTTCAGCACGACATTTGCTTGTGGTAAATGTTTTTGTTTGGCACTCAACAAATAAGATCGACGCACACAAGCAACTTTTGCAATTTTTTTTTTTTTCTGTACATTTTTGAAGCCATGAATTTAATTGGAGCTTTGAGAAATACCGGAACGATCAACGTCGGATAACAGCACCTAATTTGACCAACTCACATGTATATGTACAGTGAAACTTTTATAAGGGCAAACAAGATAACTTTTAGCATTCAAATTTCGAATTATTGAGTGTCGAACAAAGCTTATAAGTACTAATTGAATCCGCACGCATGTAAGCCAGGTGAGGGAAGGTGGAGTTGTAGGGGATATGAGCAGGTCGATCGGATTGATTGGTATTAACCCAATTCGTCAATGCTGTATAGATGCAGATTTCAATTCGATTTGGTGTATGTATTTGGGTAATGTGTTTACGTACTAGCAGTCAATTAAAATAGTTTTGAATCGAGACAGAGTCAGCTAGAGGCGTTGGCTGGACTAGAGAAAGTTAATTAAACACAATAAACACAAAGCGAAACTCCGAGACTAGACAGAGAGATAATTTCGACCTGACTCTGGGAAGCCCTCGATTAGTAAGGGCGAGCATTTTAAGTGATAAACGATTGTAATTTACTTAAATGCTGCTGCGGGTCTTGGGACGATGACATAAGGCGGATCGTGCAACAAGTGCGAGTCGAAGCAACATTTTGCCATTCATTTTTGTGTGTGTACTTTTTTTTTGTGTATGTACCCGCCTTTATTTAGTTTTGTTCGATTTGAAGCGTCACTTCTAAGCTCATTTTGCGCAATGAGTGAAAGTTAAGGTGCTTCGCGACTGGGACTTAACAAACTTGTTGCTGGCTGCCGAACAAATCGTTTATCTTGCTACACAGTCAAACAGGCGCGAAAAATTATGAAGATGGTCGTTGCTAGATGAAATGCGGAAGAAGCCAAATGGATGGCTGGATGGGGTAAGGGGAGGTAGACGTTGGAAGATGGCGGTAGAGAGAGGCAGGGAGTGCCAGAGGCAGTGCATAATTCAAGGCATCGTTGTTCGACTCGCTTCCGACTCGCACTGAGAAGCAGAGTTTAACACCTTTTAACGATTAATATGATAATTTATGGCCGCCCGCAACGCATCATAAATTTGCTGCAGCTCCATTGCTGTTGTCTTCTTCTTTCGCTGCCAAAATTGTTCACGCAACGTAAGCATGAACAATTCTTGGCAGCTTTGCGTGGGGCTGGAATGGTGGTTGCCTCGCATTCTAAGTGCCACGGGGGCGGTGCTGGATACGAAGCCTAAGCCAAAAACAGATCCTCACGCATTTGACAATGCAAATGAGATGCAGGCACCCAAATTGAAATGGCAAAAGTTGGTTGACTTTCAGGTAGTAAGTCGTGGAAATTCAGAGTTAATCAGCATAATATTTATGTGGGAATCCGTGCAAAATACCTATATATATTTATATGCGGATATTTCGAGTATTAACTTTGACTGCCTCACCAGGGCACTAGGTGTTGGTGCTGGCTGAAGGTGCCTGCCTCATTCAGTGGCTCGTGTTTAACCTATTTAATGCCTACATATTTATGTACGATTGTATGTTAATGGATGCAGAATTTCCACTTGTTATTGCTATTGAATTGATCACGTCGATTAGAAAATGGGGAATTTATGAATATATGATTTATTTACCAACTGGTGTGTCTTATAACCAATCTTGATAAGATTATTTCTGTTGATTACGATTTTGATAATATATATTCAAATTGAAAGGGCATTTTTAAAATTGTGATTTATATTTCTTCGGTTGTCGATTAATACCGATTTCTAAGCTTTTCAGGGCCGAATTCATTTTGGGTGTCTTAAATAATATAATAAGACTAAATATTACATATTATATATTCATTAGAATATTTCTTTAGTAAAATGGATGCGACAAGCAAGATTCTTATTATTTTCTTTAATTTCTTTTTGTTTTTTAATGAAAACTATATATAGTCCACTATTTAAAAAGTAATATTACAATATGGAAATTAAGTCAAAAGTCCAAAGAATTGAAAGTGTACGATATAAGATAACTGGACTTATTTAAATTGATTAAAATCGAACACACATTTAGCATATCTGTTTAGTTTTTACATTTTTATATTCTTTATTCCTTATGTATTTTCTCTGAGATGTGAGGGAGATGATAAGGTTCACTGATTAGTGGAAAGAAAGACGTTTAATAGGAATGCAGGGCAAGTCTGCATTTAATTAACATTAATTAAAACGACTTGGCGATAACAACAATACACAAAGGTCTCCATCCGACTCAGACTCAGACTGCCAGTTCGGCATTGTGAAAGTGAGGCAATGCGTATTGGAGCAATTGTACGCGGAATCAATGCTTTCTGGAGCATTCGGCATGACAAATTGCAAATCGTTTTGGGCTGGCCAAAAGACGGACCCAGAAGCGGATGCAAAGCCAACGTCGAAACCGAAACCGAAACCATTGCCTAAAGCAGCAACAGCAGCAACAACAGCAGCAGCACCAACACCATCAACATCAACAACAGCAGCAGCAACAATAGCAGCAGCAGCAGCAGCAGCAACAACGTCAAGTGTCATAGAAACGATGGCCAGAGAATGAAAGACGGCAAGAAGAAAGCGGATTGCGCAATATTTGCGTCATCGCATTAAGCGAGACGCAGGCAGCAGTGTCAGCAACAGTGGAACGCGGCGACTGGGTGGGGCGAGTGGGAGAGGGGGAGACTGCGTGTTGCCACAGCACATGAGACGGTGGCTGGACCCGCATAATTGTGGCTACACCTGAAATTTGTGGCCCTGCAACCGAAATCAACTGAAATGTGGGCGAGGCCTACGCGCAGCAGCCAGCGACGAAAGTGAACACAACAACAATAACAACAATAACAACAACAGCAACAGAGGCAACAACAATAGCAACAACAACAATAGCAACAGCAACACCTTCGACAACAATGTCTCACAGCATTGGAATGCAATTTCACTTCTTTAAATATTTTCTCAATAATTGTGCGTTTCGCGTTGACATTGGATAGAGTATTATCTCTATTTGGCATGCATATGCACACACATACACACACACACACACACACACACACACACACACACACACACACACACACACATACATAGATACAGATGTGGCACAAATTCGAATGCTACGGCTTTGAGGTTGCTTAAAGTTGACTTGGGAAATACAAATTGTTTCATTAATGAGTTTACGTTCGCTAATTAAAATACATAAATACATTTAAAATCACTTAAATATTTAATATTTGAGTTCATAGTTTGCTGTGACCTAGAGATACCCTACACTACATAATGTGTATCCCAAATTTAATACGACTGGTTCAACTGGAACCTGCTCATTACCACCAGTATCCCGAACGCTTTTCATAAGAGTTGGAAACGTTTCGATTCACTTACAAATATTAAGTAATCGAAGTTGAGCAAAAATTAAATGTTCTATAAATTTCAAATCGATTTATAGACAAATTGGGGATAGATAATCTTATTATTAAAGATTTGAAGAGTTTAGCTTTTGGAATATTTATTTATTAATTATTTATTATTGCTTTACAATATTATGTAAATTTATAATATTATTGCAATTGCTTGCTTATGTTTAGATTTGAAAATAATATATTTAAAAAAGTGCATCGCTTTAGATGAGAAAATGACTCCGAGCATTCCTTTGGAGCTGTATATATGGTATGGAATATTATATAAGTGCCATTCAATTCTCGGACATTCCATTTCTGTTAAGGAATGCATACTTTTTAATTATGGGCTCGTATATACCTGCTCGTGAATAATATATATGCATATAATTAAAAAACCTTTTTTCCTGTTAACATATACATATAATAAAAGAAAGTTTCCTCAACTTTAAACTCGACAAAGTAAAAGCGCAAAAAATTGCAAAGCAATCCTACAGCAAGCATGACAACCCAAAGGGAACAGATGGGGACAAAATGTTTGCAGATACTTAAGTTGATGCTGTTGCTAAGTTGCTGTTGTTGTTGTTGTTGTTTTTGTTGTCGCTGCATTTGCTGTTATTGTTGTTATTGGTTAGTTGGCTGATGCTGGTAAACCAGTGGCCCCGACCTGATCCGACCCGACACCGACCGCAGCCCCAGGCCGAGTCCCAGTCCCAGCTCCGACCCCGAAAACGAAACCAATCCGTAAATGTTATAACTTCAGTAGTAGCAGGAAGTCTAAAAATGCCTCAGGCAGCAGGAGCAGTTGATGCAAGCTCATCGACAGTGCACATACATATTTATGTAATACGTGTTTGTGGTTGTTGTACGTACTTACGTGTGTGTGTGTGTGTGTGTGTGTGTCTGTGTGTGTGTGTGTGTGTGTGTGTGTGTGTGTAGAGAGTCAGCTGCTTACAAAACTGGATAAATATCAGCGCTAAAGCCCGAGTCATCACCTGAAAACTAAGACTGCAATGTTAAATGTAGGTTTATTTTATTTATTCATTTTTTGAGTATTTATTTTTCTTATTTTTGTTGTTGATTGTGTGTGAGGAAATTGCTTATGAGATGAAAACAAATTTGACCATTCATAACATGCAATATTTACTCGCATTAAAAGCTAATTTTGAAATCATATTGGGATTACACTCTAACCAAGTTTTGCATGTAAGGGTGAAAGCCAAAGTAAACGAGTTTCAAGGGGCATCATTTAAAAAGTGCAGAAAACAAAATCTTTAAAGCCACCAAAGGTTGAGGCTTATGCCAAAAACTCTATGCACGAGTGTCTGTGTGTGTGTGTGTGTGTGTGTGTGTGTGTGTGTGTATGTGTTTAAGTGTGTATGTGTATAGGCAGCAAAAGATAACGAAGATGATGACAACCATAAATCTGTTGCCAGAGGCAAAAGGCAAAGCCAAAATCATGCTCGCCTTCGATGTTACCGTCGGCAACGGTGATAGGAAGAGTGGCGACCTCCATCCACCCACCGCCCAATATGGAAATGAATGCGAAATCGAATCGAAGCACGCAAATTGTGCCTACGCCTGCCACACCTCCAACCCAAACAAACCAGAAGGCAAAACTTGCTCTGCGCTACTTGTTGGCTCGGTGCGACAAGATGATGAAGTCATATGACTTAACCAGCAGATGCCCCGGGCAACTTAAGTGGATGACATGAATTCAAAGAATTTAACACGACACCAGTATTTACATACATACACATACACATACACATACACATACATTCATAAACTTTCAATTGCAACTGGTTAATGTGTGCTGCTCCGGAACGGTTTTCTCACTTAGCCACAATGCTGACCATCGCGTAACCGCGTATTGCTATTATGTCACTCCAAATAGGTGTCTGCAATTTGATGCTTGCCACATACACTTGATACTCTGCTCGCAGGTCTTGGATATACACACATTAATAATCTGAATCTAGTTATTCATAATTGTACCGCTGTGAAAATGTACTAAATATGGAATGCAAATCTATAACTTGAAGTATGACGTGATCTAACTTTTAAATACTAACTTATATGCTTTTAAAGTTTGATGTTAAGAGAAATGGAAAATGGAAAATGGACAATGAAAGACAAATTAATCGCCCTTTTATACTGAGCGCTTTTTTCTATTTACTAAACAACACACATAATTCCTTGTAATCCCAAATAACACTCTTCACAATGTGTAAGCGGATATGCAACGAGGCCTTTCTCAACCCATACAAACCATTAAAATAGAGCAGTGTGGCACATGCAGCCCATTTTCAGACACTATTGTACCTTAAGCTTATGGAAAGCCTCAACGTGAGTGCAAGCTAAATGCATATATGTAAAAAAATCACCTTTTTCTAATCATTTTTCACTATTTGAGATGTGTTTTTGGGCAAAGCAGCTCAAAATGAATAGGAAAATACAAGAGCCTGATAATAAATGGGTATGTATAGGAGAGTCTGCAGCAAAAAGTTGGACTTATGCCAATTATCTTTAAACTATTGTGTTGCCAATTTAACTACAGCGTCTTCAAATCACAAAAGAAAATGTCTTAGTATATTTGCTGAATGAGTCTTTAGAATCTTTTACTCGGGTACTATGTGACACAAACATCTTTATGGGTGCCGTGGCACAGTCTCTTGACTGGTAAAGTTGCAGTTGTGGCTGCAGCCAATTTGCATTCAGCATGTGGCAAAAGCCACAAAGTCTGTGTGAAATTGTTGCAAAACTGGTCGCGTACAAAAGACTCTTTCCCTTTCTCTCACTCCCTCAACCTCTCTCTCTCTCTCTCTCTCTCTTTCTCTATCTCTCTTCCTCCCTCTCTCCCGCTCTCTGTCCTGCTGGCTGTGACTGTCACTCTGTGCCCGCCACTGGCCCAGAGTCGGATGCCGGTCCCTTCAGCGTGCACCTTGTGCCGACTCCAAAGTCGTCAGTTTGTCTTCTTCTTTTTTTTTTTTTTTTTATTTATTTTAGTGTCTTGTGTGTGTCTGTGTGCGTTTTTTTGTTGTTTTTTTTTTACGCTTACAAAATTTCTTCACTTTCGGTTTCGAGTTTTCGACTCTACGGCCGTGGCTGCGGTGGCTGCGGCGCCGGCGCCGACGACGCCGACGTTCGCTATTACCTATATGAGCTGGCGTTATCATCTGTGCGGCAGCATTTTCAATTCGAGAGTGACAAGTAACGGACGATCCGTTGCCGAAACCTTGTCGATTCGCGTTCCGTGCAGTATTGTGTGTCGAGGCGGCGCCAAACACATTTATTTTCTTCCTACATAAATATATATATATATAAATACACACATATATATATATATATATATACATATATATATACTCGAACATACGTCGCGTCCTCGTGAACAGTGAACAGCCAGCAAAGTATCTGCTAATTGTTTGTTTTTGGCTTTTGTTTTTGTTACTGTTTTTTTTTCTGTTGCTGTTTGAAAAGTGGCAAGACGAAACTCACGAAAAGCGGAATAAGTAACGCATAAGGTTGCGAATCGGCTGCGAAGCATAATAAGTTTTGCTAACGGCTTTGGGAAGCATTTTGGCGCTGCCGCAATGGTAAAGAATTTATTCTAAGTTCCTAAGTGGCAATAAAAATATCTTGCTTAATTTTAATTAATTGCCAAGATGGCCGAGCGGCTGCTAATACAAAAGTTAAACACAGACAAAAACACAGCTTTTCGATGAGCAAGCCAGCTGGTACCAAATTTTAAGAATCATCACTAATTAGGATCAGACAAAATATGCAAAGGGGTCGTCGGGTTGTCGGGTTGTCGGGTTGCGGTTGGGGATATGCTCACAACTAAGCCAAAATAAAGAAAGTGGCTAATTGAAGTTGTCACTGTCACTGTCACAGTCTCACCATCACTAATTGTCATGGTGATGACGAATCGCTTAGGAGTGACAAAAAATAAAAAAGTAAATAAAAAATCAAATAGGAGAAAAAAACCAAACCAGAAATTAAAAAGTTTCTATCGCTTGGTAAATGATTGCGATATGATTTCTGACTGACCTATGCAATCAATTAATAAGGGGTTTTCGGTTATCGTGTACACAAATGAAAATTGATGCAGAATTGTGAACCATCCTTGCCAGTGGCAGATTACTCATTTCGACAACACGATGCCTGAAGGCTGCTGCCTTTTATGGGTCCACATAATTAATTTATGATCGAAATTGATTCATAAATATTTCGTATTTGCTATTCAATGAGTTGGCTATTGTTGTTGTTGTTGTTGCCACTTCTGCTGCTGCGGCTTCTGCTGCTGCTGGCAAGGAATTAACACAGATTACGAGCCTTACTTTTGAGCAAATGCCTGAAAGACAGAGAGACAGACAGACGCACAGACAGCAGCAGCTGTGCACAGGCAATCCAAACGAAAATATGAATTGTAATTGGAAATGAGAATGAGAATGAAAATGGGAGGAAGATGGGGTGGGGTTGCTGGTGAAAGGGGTTGGGTGTGGGTGGACCAATGGGAGTGTTTCTGGGTATGATTATAGAATGAGATACGCAATCCTTTCGGGATTCTGCTGCTGCTTCCTTTTCGAATTTAGTGGGCATCCGTCTTCATTTACATTTAATATATGTAAATGTTGTTGTATGTTAAGTTTTTTGTTGTTGTTATTATTCGTTTGGTTTGTTTGTTCATCTTCGAACTAAATTATCGTTTTCTCAACGAGAGTGAAAGTTCGCAGCTTGTTTTTTTTTTCTTCTTTTTTTTTTGCTTATTTTGTTTTTGAGTGTTTTGTTGTTACTGCTGCGACTGCTCGTTTGTTTGTGTCTGTTGTTGCTGTTGTTTTGTCAATTGTTTAGCATCAATAACAAATATTTGTGGGCTATGCTAATGAACAGAAATCGAACGAAAGCTGCTCTAAGTAATGGCCAAGTAAACAGTGGACAGCAGTGTTAGAAGTAGTAGAAATAGTAGTGAGTGAAGTCAGGTTTGTGCCCATTTTCTCATTTGCTGATTCTATCACTTAATCAATATGACAAACAACCGACAGACCGACCGACCGACCGACTGACTGACTGACTGACTGACTGACTGACTGACTGACTTACTGGCTGCCTGACTGACTCTCTCGCAATAGATTACTACAAAAACAATAGGGTTAGTTACTTTTCGTTATTATTAACTATCTGCTGGCAGCATGCGGGTCACTTCACACGCTTCACAGACAATGGGCGGCTCTACAGGTTAACTCCCCACCCTGGCACCCTGCCACCCAGCCACCCAGCCACCTGCCATCTGCCACCTGCCCCTTTCAGCCAGCACTCTTTGCTAACCGCATCTCACATGGTTTTATGCTTGCTGGCACTCTTAATTGTTTGCTATTTCTTGTATAATGTATTTTCATTATGAGCAGCGTAATTTCACTGCCTGCATTTGTGACACCTACTCATCCTCCTCACAGCAGATGGATTGAGGCCCAGAGGGAGGGATGGTTGGATGGATGGACGACAGACAGACAGACGGACAGACAGACAGACAGAAAGAGAGAGAGAGAGAGAGAGAGAGCCATTGATGTATGCAGAGATGTACATATGTACATACATACATATATTTGCGGCAGACGTCAGTTTTTTGTTATTGTGGCTAACGGGAAGTGAAAGTTTTTACCTCGGACGAGGCATTTCTTTTTGGCTTCTTCGCTTTTGGCCACTTGGGGGCTTATAGCATTTAAATGCTGGCCAAATTGTTGTTCGCTTTGCTTATTGTTATTGCTTTTGCCTCTGGCTTCATCTTTTGATATTCAATGCGCAGTGCGGAGGCCATCGAGCTGCACTCTAAGTAGATGATTGCCCATAGTGCGTCTTACGTAATTGTTGCCGTAATTGGAGAAAGGGGCATCATCACTCAAGCAAGTTTATCAATACGTGTATGTGTGTGTTTATCTTTTAGTTACACAATAGTGCAGACGACCTCATATCTGACATGCTGACTGGGCTGACCATTGGAATTGGCTTTGAAGTTGGAACTATCGAATCGCTCAGCATCAACCTGTGCGCCCTACCAACCTTACTTGTCACACCTGCTCTCTTTTGTGCTTGTTGTTGTTACTTACTCAACTCATTTGCATTCGATCGTTATTTGTAGCCTAAAACCCACTCATGGATAGCCCATCAGAAACAGCCGAAATGCTTTATTGACTTCATGTAATCACATCCAATTAGTATTATATGCCGCATAAGACCCAAATACATATGTATATAATACATACATGTATCTGCACTTGTACGTGCAGCTGTAATCGTGCCTTTTGAGTCCGGTCACTCGCTTTCAACAGTTAATTCACACGCTGTGTTTCGAATATGGAATGAGTAATCATATAATGCTTGCTGCCTGCCGCATTTTTATTGAATTAACACAAAATGGCTTCGAATGCCGACGATGAAATACCCTAGTCTTCATACACCTATTAGATACCAAATTATCAGCAGTCACACGTTCTTTGGTCATTTGATTCGGTTTCCAAGCAAAAGTTACAACGACAACTGCTCATAAATGTATTCTAAGTTTGACAAGCCTAATGATATGTTTCATTAAAAGCTGATAGTGACAGATTAAGGCGAATATCATAGCTCATTTTCAATTAAAGTTATGATAAACAAGATTTTATAATTAATAAACAAATGCAAAAGACAGAAAATTATGTGTTATCTCAGCTACTAGAAATATTTTAATATTCCTGTTAGCTTTGATAAGTGGGAATTATACCAATCGAAAATATACATAAAAAACGCATATATAGAATTATTTCGCAAGAATAATATTTGTTGTTATTCACATTTTTAACATATATACACAGATGTTACACATTGAATATATCAAACTTGTCGCATGCAACAAATGCAACCAACAATTAATTTTCAAGAAAATACCGAAGACAATCTGTGCCTTTAAAATGTAAAATTCGTGTTTACTTTCAATTTAATTTGTACCCAAGTCGTTTGATCAAGTATTTTTCAAACTGTATGCGGACTTTCAGTGTATAAGCCTAGTCGGGCACTCTGCTTATTATATATAATTTGTTTGTTGGTCTTCTTGTTTTGTTTGTGACACGCATTGCTGTTGTTCAGTTATTGACGATGATGCGTGGGGCATGGCAATCATGACGATTACGATATTATTGCCATGGGGATTTTGACGATGAAGACAGTACCTCAATTAAGTTTTAATTAGACCACCAGACTCAGCTAGCAGTAGTCTGATTAGCCAATCGCAGACTAATTACTGCTAAGAGAGAAGGGAGACAGAAGAGAGAAGCCGCCCGAAATGACGTCTGCAATTAGAGCAAGTTATGGTCACACGCAAGCCATGTTTGCAGCCGTATATACAGCGAGAGTGTGCAGGTGGTCTGAAGCGCACAACCGCGTTAATGCAAATGGCATTCGGATTGTTTGACAATCTTAATAGCAAAATGTACGTTTAGCTTAAAATTGCGCTGCTTAAGCAATGCAAATCTTATTTAAGTCATGGTTAATATCGCAGTAAGCTGCCAGCGTAGAGGAATTAAGTATCGCTAGGAAATAAGCATCAAAATATAATGATTACCACTCTTGAAAATCAATTAACAGCAAATCATCGCGTATACGTATTTATCTTGACGAACATTCCAAGTGAATGATTTACTTGATTACACAATTAAAAAAATAATCATTATTTACACTCGCTGATTTATACACGCTATGTAAAATGATTTAAGTTGTGATTTACCAATAGATATTTAATCTATCTTCTTCATTTCTCTCATTCGCCGCATCTCTTTCTTTTTGTGTGCTCTCCTTCAGATGCTGCTCCGGCTCGCATTGCTGATGACATTAAGCGTTGGCCTTGGCCAAGCTGTGCTCAGTGGCAAAGATTTGAAGCGCCGAGAGGCCGGCTTTGACAGCTACGGACCGCCACCAAGGCCAGCACCACAGTATGGCCCACCGCCACCACACCATATACCACATCGGGAGTATGGCGTACCACAGCAGATTCCATTCCGCGACTACGGCCCACCAGCCTTAAAGTATGGCCCACCCAAACTTAACTTTTTGGGCGGTGGTGGTGGTGGTGGTGGCGGCGGTGGCGGTGGGGGTGGCTCATCGTTCTCGGGTGGCTTGTACGAGCAGATCAAGACACACTTTGGAGTTCCTAAGCCATTTTATGGACCACCTCATATACACCATAAGCCAGCACCGGAATATGGCCCACCACCACCGAAGCCCGTATATGGCCCACCTGCACCACAATATGGACCACCGCCACAGTCTGGCCCGCAGTACGGTCCACCACCTCAAAAGTATGGACCGCCGCCACCTCTAAAGCTACAGCATCGTCCGTCACCACAGTACGGACCGCCACCACAGTTCGGACCACCACCACCGAAGCCACATTTTCCTCAGCTGCCTGGACCACATCCAGCCCAACTATTCAAGCCAGCCCATCAGCCAGCCACTTCCTACGGCCCACCCGCCTCGGGACCCTTGAACCTGCCACCTAAACCTGTCTACGACACCCCACCCAACTATGGCCCACCACCTCTGCCCATCAATCTGCCCGGCCCACATCCGGCGAACTTCAACCGGGCGCCCGAGACTACCATCATATTGTCTGGTCCCGGTGGTCAGCAGCTACCCAGTGGTTCGGGTGGCCCCCCGCCCTTCAAGCAAGTGCAGATTCAGATCGATGCCACTGGACACACACACAGCGTGAGTGGCTCCCAGGCACCATTCCACACAGCCTGCGATGGCTGGAAACCGATTCCAGCTCCGATCGGCGCCTACATCGAACAGAACCACATCGAGACACAGGGCGGCTACAGCAACGTCAATCAGGGCCAGGGCCACAGTCACAGTCAGGCACACAGTCAGAGTCATGGTCAGATCCTTGGCACCCAGTACAATGTGGGTGGAGGCAGCACGGGCGGTGGCAGCATTGTTGATGGACTCACCGACGAACAGCTGGTTGCCGTTGCTTTGCAGAGTGACGGTGGAAACTTGATCACTGGCCCCGGCGGCGATGCTCATTTCAACAACAACAACCACATTGACTCCGACGCTTTACAGGTACGTAATCAATGCCACACTCAAAAATAAACAGGCAACCGCCTTAAGTTTGGAGAATCGCATTTGTTTTAAATTCAAAAAGCAAGGGAATCGAACTTTAAGAAATGTATTTCCTCAGTTGAAATTATGACAAGTATAACATTCTTTTCGACGAACAGATCTCCGTCGGAGCCATTGAAGACAGCTATTCAAAGCCGCCAGCTGATTCGTTTGCGCCTGGTTCCGTGCATGCTCACAAATACCAGACTATTGGTGGTGTTGGCCAGCCACCACTACAGGCACCACCCGGACCCAACTATGGCCCACCACCGCCACCGCAGCCACATTTTGCCGCTCTGACAAGCAGCCATGCCCAGTCGCAGGCGCATTCGCAGTCGCACTCCAACGTTAACATCCAATATGGACCACCCTCTGGAAATCCACCACCATTCCCACGTCCTGGCGCTGGACATCCCAACAAGCCGGTCGCTTATCGTCCGCCCGTGCCAAACGGTCTGTTGGAGTCGATTGGCGCCACCGTGCAGCATCTGGATCAATTTGGCGTTAAGCCAGCGCAACAACCACCCACTTACATTCCACCTGCCGCCCATGAAATTGCCTTGAGCGGTCCACCCACAGCCCCGCAAGCCATCTACGGAACGCCTCTGAATCGTCCAGGTCCGCCGCCGCCGCAGATCATTGTTCAGCAGCAACTGCCGCAGCCGCAGCACGGACCTGCGTTCATTCACCAGAAGCCTGGACAAGTGCAGCAGTTCGGTCCTCCTGGTCCTGGTGCGCAGCCAAACTACTTACCACCACCACCACCGTCTCCACAGCAGCAATATCTCCCACCTCGACCACCACCACACATTCATCTGCAGCAGCAACAGCACCAGCAGCATCATCAACAACACTTGGAGAACAGTTTCAGTTCGTCGCAGTACACGCAACAGTTTGTCCACTCGCAGGGACTTCCCTTGGCACACCAGGCACCGAGATTTAATCAACAGCCATCCCTGGCACCACCACCGCATCCCCACCAGCAGCAACAGACGATTGTTGTGCACGATTGCGGTCATGGTCCCAATTTGGTAAGCAGCACTGGCTACCAAGTGCAAAATCAACAACACCAACAACAGCAACACCAACAACAGCAACAACAACAATTTGGCAGCATCTCGGTGACATCTCCGGGTGCATACAATGCCATCGCACAGAGCATTCCAGTCGCTGAGCAGCATACACAGTTCGTGACCGGACCCGCCGACAGTTATGGTCCACCACCCTCGGGCAATGAAATTGATTTCGATCACTCTGGCTACGCCTCACAGAAGTCGTCAGTGGCAGCACTACCCGACGGAACCGATCCGCAACAGCTGCCGGGACTGGATGGCTTGAATGTGATCTCGGCACAAAAATCCCAGAGCATTCAGTTGGGAGCAACCGATGGCCAGCCGATGCAGAACTTTCAGGTACAGTTTGGTAGCTCGCTAAACAATGTGGGTGTTGGCGGTGCTGGGGGCAATCCACACAGTGGAGCAGCCAGCGGTGAGCCAGTTGCCAATCACGAGGAGATCTTGTCACAGGGTCTACTGCAATCCATACTAACGGCCATTGAGCAGCCACAGTCATCGTCCTCATCTCTGCCACAGAATCACAAGGCGCAGAGTCGTTCCGATGACACGCATCATGATGATCTGAAGGCGGACCCGCAGCAAGTGGACGACGAAGATGTGCATGAAGAGCATGAACAGGAACATGACGCCTCCAATCGTGTGGAGGTGCGCGTCTTACCCGATGCGGAAGGCGAGGGGGAGGAGCTGTCCGGAAAGCAGCTGGAACCCATTGTCGCTGCCGAGGTGGAGGAGGAGGAGGCCAAGCATTAAGTTCAGTCACTACTCATATAAGTAGCCATCGCCTGCAATTTAAAACGAAATAGTCCATTTAACCCTCATTCGCGAATGCGTTGCTTCTTCTTATTTATTGCTACTTCATTTCATCGTAGACTCTTCCTATTTCGCATTCTGTATTTAACTTTATTATTTCGTGAGCTCTGGTCGCTTTAATTGCCATTAAAAACAAAAAACACAAAAATTAATAAAAGATGATCCAGACACGAGGTGAAATCAGAAGAAACGACACCGACAACAACAGAAGCTAATTACAAGAGTCGTGGTTGGAGTCAGTTACTCGCCAAGTCATCAAATGTGACGCGAGATACACATTAAAACAAACAACTGCATTTTCATGTATAAGCTTATGTGTAAAATATATTATAAATAAATAATTTATTTATTATTATTATTATTTGTATTTTATTTTTTAAACAATAAATGTGTATGTATTTGTATTTTTATCGCGACTCGTTTGTATTTGCTTTCAGAAGAGTTGATTCAACACTTCACTCAACCAAAATAAAACGCTAAGTTTTAAATAATAGAAAACTTCCAGCGCAAAAACATTTGTTTTCTGCCACTTAACACTCAACGAATTTTTTTTCTGCACATTCTATTCTAAAACTTCGTATTAATTAGCGGAGTTTGTTAAACTACTTAACTCGATTAGTAATAATGATAACTAGAGAAATTAGAAAGTTGTAGTAGACGGACATTGAAGTATATAGTATAAAAATATATATAAAAAAAATAAAAATCAAGCGCATTAAAAATATACTTCGCGGTCAAAGTATTCAAAGTGTTCGGAAAATGGACACTGTAATTGCAATGATTAATTGAAGACTTACTTACATATTCATGTATTTTTCTAGACAACTACTCAAAATTAAGAGATTAGCTTACATAAAAAGGAGCAATTTGCAAACCCTCCAATCAAGTATATATAAAAGTGACGGTTACGTTTTACATTTCGTATGCATGAATGATTGCATGCTGGCCGTTCTCCACTTGGATTTGCTGTGTTGTGGAAAGTGGAAATGGTTTGTTGCATACGGCAGCTTGAAAAGCATAATGAAGGATAATGAGTTCTTGATTAGTACAAAGTGAAAAATTGTGTATGTTTTCGGAGTCGCGCTTTGTGTGTGCTTGACCATGTTTTCTCACTGGCTCGTCTTATATTGTATTCTCCCTCCATTCCACTTATTCTGTGGCATCAATTAACTGTAATTAGGGGCGCCGCATTCTGCGTAACCAGTGCAAACAACGATGTGCTTTGGCGACAGGACGCCTGTTGGCCACCCCTGCTGTTGCTGAAAAACATAAATGCATATAAACTAAGCCAGCGCCATCTAATGCACCCTGAATGCGGCAGGAATGCCGACTGCGCACAACAGATGAAATGGCAAAACTACGTTGAGTGAATAACTAATGGGAAATCGCGAGTAACATCAACAGCAATAAGCCAAGTAAGTAGACATGGCTACAAGTGATCATCATCTTAAGCGCTATCGTCTGGTGTACTTTAGTTTTATTTGTTCACTCAGGAAGTAATCAGTGTGGCATGGGCTGATTGGTAAAACCAAACAATAATTACTATTATCTGAGCAGACGAGTAATTTAAGAAATAATCATTAAATTGTGATTTCTATAATATAATTTACACACTGATTGCGGTCCATAGTACTTGAGTGCTGTTTCCAATTGGAGGAGAGAAGCTAATAGTTTTTTAGAAATGATTTGACTAGTTTTAATAAAGTTTAACTTTCAAACATTGAACTTTGCACTTCTTGAACCAAATTCATATGCAATAGTAACAATCTTTGCGGGTGGTTTGGTTAACAACCCCACATCTTTACCCATAATAAGCATGTTTCATTGCCCATGTCAATGCCGTTGGCTCTCCTCATTTCGACTGTTTTTATAAAATTAATTAAAAGCGTGCTCACGAAATGAAATGCCAATGCCAGAGCTGGAGCCGGAGCCAGAGCCGGAGCCGGAGCTGGAGTGAAAACCAGTTGCCAGTGCCGGGCGTCATGGGCAGAGAATCGCGGTAATGTCCACCGCGCCTCAGCAAACAATAGTCGCAATGGACAAGTAACCAAATCAAAAGCACCAAGTACCAGTTAGGAGGACGACTAAGCAACGAAATAATAATGAATGGGCAAATAAGGCGCAAAATGTAGCCTCATTGGCGGAAACTCTTACACACATACACAGAAGTAACGCTGCCCCATCGCACAGAGAATTCGCAACCCATTTATGGCCAAGCTGGCGTAATGCCATTCCGCACTCCACACTCCGCACTCCTCACTTGGCACTCGGCACTCGGCAGTCGGCAGTCGACAGTCGACAGTTGGGAGTCGTGAGTCGGCACCCCTTCCATCCAGCGTCATCCGTCCACCTTTTAGTTGAACACCCGGACGCGGCTCCTCGGGGCCAAGCACGTCTTTTATGCCAGTTGCTGGTGAATGTAACGGTATAAATTTCTAGTTAATTAATCACCTTTTGCTTTGTTTATGCCTAATTTAATTAATTTTATGTCTTTTATTGTTTCGCCTGCCCCCCACTGCACCAGGGATCGGGACAAACTGTGGCCTGGCCCCAACATTGAGTTGAATTGATGGCGCTGCTAAATTTGATGCAGACACTTAAACCGGAACTCCAACTTGGGCCAAAGTATAAAAATTATTCATAAGCCACATTGATGGAGAAAATAGGCAAAAGAAAACAAATGAGACCCAGTTAGGGGAGTCTGCATTACATCTGCCCATGTGTAATACATACTATATATGTATGTATGCATGTTTGTATGTCTGCATCTACATTCAGACAACTTATAGCTAGGCGCTCGCTGACATCTATGAATATGGATGATAATCGACACTTATCGATTGTTTAAGGCTGACGGAAGTTACCAGTAAGCTCAAATGAGTTTTATCAATTAGTGTTCGCATATAAGAACAGAGACAGAGACAAGAACAAAGTCAAAGACATTGCACACTGCATTCATTTACATAACCTGCGTCATGTTAATTGGCCAAGCATTTCATTTTGAATATCCACTAATAGCAGTCGACACAGAGAAATACTTATTATTATAATCATATACTTTCTACTTTATTACATACTATAACTAGTTGTACAACATTTAAGAGCAAGTGGGACGAACGAATAGGTACCGAAATGGTCTAGAAGGTACATGAAAATATATTGGCTGATCAACGCAGAATCAATTTCAACATTTAGTAATTTAACAACAAACATGACACCAAGCATAACACAACGACTAGTTGGGGAGGAAAGGTCAATAAGAAGAGCTCTATCGATGTATGCAGGTTATACATGATTACATCTGCCCGTGTATTAGTACTTTTAAACATTTTCTTCTTGTTCATTTCACATTTGAATTTGGAACCAAATTAAAAATGAAAATATATAATATTATAATTGACTACATCTGTGCACGTCTGGATGAAAATCCACAAATTGTTTGCCATTCCCATACATGTTCAATTCTAATGAGATCGAAAGAATACGTGTGTTTTTTGATTCCATAATCAGATGAAAAGAGAATGCTTTCTTGAGGATGCACTTCGATGACACAATCTGAAACTCGAAAAATGATGTTTTTTTAAATATACTTTTTAGCTTCGAAATTACTCTGAACCCCGTTAAGTCGCATTAACATCAGAACATCACAAATGGAAGATATGTTTATATGGCAATTGACCAATTGTGGAATTCTCTTTACTGAATTCTTTAAATTGAGTCCAGTATACATGTTTACAGTGAAGTTAAATTGCACAACATATTTTAAAAATGTATCTGTGAAATCTATTTGATAACAGCTGGATGTTGATATTTTTTTGTTCCAAATGATAGGAGCATAAAAACACGTTATATATATATTCTATAATATAGTTGTTTTATTTGATGGACTGCTTTTCTTCCCATACATCGTCGGTTGTTGATCGATAATATACAGATGTAGTAACTATTTATTTAATTAATGTGGGGAATAAAATCGAACATTTTTGTCACTGTGTTTATATGCGTGAAATTGCAGTTCGTCGCTCACTGTGCACCATGTCAATGTGCTTTTAATGATCGCGTTTATGCCAAAAGGCGAACACCCGGCACCGGCTCGAGAAGGAGGCCGGCCACACAGTGAGTCCACATCCTCGTCCTCGGCCAAGGCTGCGGCAAATGAGAAAGCGCTAATAAAGTGCACTTGTCGCTTCGGCAACAACAGCAGCAGCAGGAAGTAATGTTCTACGGCCAACGACGACAACAACAACAGCAACCACGACGGCGATGGTTGTTCCTTCTCATCCTTAGTGGGCCATGTTTATTGCGTTCATAACATGGATATAGTGTTGAAAAAAGCGCAACAAGAAAAACGTTTCTAATTTAAGTCTGTCGCGCATAAATTATTGGCCAGCACCGTGGGACTTGAAAGTGGCACAGTGGGTGGTACAAGACTCCCCATCAAATTCTGCCCAAACATACATACAGACATACATATGTTTGTATATGTATGCAATTACTTCTTATGCAGCTGTGCCCCTTTGTGTCTCTTTGTGTAACCTGATAAAATTATTGTTATTGCTCTGACTGTTTGTTAAAATTTCGCAATTAAGTTTCAATCCTGGCGGTCAGAGCGTCCATTATAAAGCGTTTAGTTGGCCATTCGGTTGGCATTAGTGCCCAGCCCCATCCCCACAAAGAGCTGCTTCCCCCACCACTCCCCATCCCTGCCCAGATACCTATGCAGAGCTCTCATACATTTATTCATTTCATTTAGCTTGAGTGACCTTTCTGGTTGAAACCAGCGCGTGACCTTAGCGCACAGGTTATCAGGTGGCTGCCTCAACCGTGGTGAGGGCGTGGTCCTTCCTGTTTAATGACTGCACGTAGTCACATGTGTGAAGTGTCTGCCTGTGTACTTGTGTGTGTGTGTGTGTGTGTGTGTGTACGTACGTTTGTATGCGTGGCACAGTTCATTAAATGCTCGTATAATTTGTGAGCCGAACTGAACTTTGAACCCACTTTTAATTGCCACACAACGTGCCTACAGTGGGTCTACAGTGTGCAAATATAATATCAAATCCGGAAAAAACTTTCTTGGCCGCGAATGCAATTATTGAATTGCCGTGGAATTCGATTGTAAAAATAAAATACTATTTTCATTCTGATTTTCTCACACAGACAATGAAAGTAGAACCAAAACTATGAATTAACAAATCTCTTTCAACCACGAGCTGTTCCCATGAAAACAATTTTGATAGCTAACGATAATAACAAAACTTTTATATTGAGCGGACATTTCATAAGAACCTTGATGACTTTTATTATTTTGTGATGCTGTTGCAACTTAAATGTAAATTAATGCTTGACTAAATAAAAAACATTTGAGAATGTTGCAGTCGGGCGTAATCGACTTACTAGTAACACAGCCATATATGTATATAAAGTAAAGTTTTAATAGATATTAGGCTTTACTCTTAGATTTTATTTGTATATCTATGAATCATACGGACTGTAAAACTCGATTTGGAGCCATTCACTCAGTAGCAATCGCATATTCGCCATCGAGCATTTACTTCAAATGCAGCTTCATCAATCTTCATCTATCAGCATGCAAACAAAAATAAAACGCAGAACGAAATCTCAGCAATAAACATTCAGCGACAGCTCGCCAATTGATGTAATAATGTATGTACTGTTCAATCTTGTTTGATCTTGTCGCTCGTGAGTTCATCATTGATATTGATTTATTTCTACGAACCCCGATCGACTGTAGATGAACCATAGCGATAAGTTATGTTGAGGCGTCTGTCAGAGGGAGTAAGCCTCCATCGACCCACGTATACCCACGACCCATTGTGTTACCGCAATGGACATAATCCTCTTTAGTTTTCCTAATCCTGCACTATAATCCATCCCGTAGGCTGCTTAGGGATGGCTTCAATTTGAACTGCACATCAAGCGATAAGTTAAATGTCTGCGGAATGTATATGAACTCGTGAAATACTCAAAAGAATAGGTCACACAATGCAGCAGCGTATTCAATATTTTATAGAAATGTGTCCTTAATAGTCTTTAAGCAAAATAAATGTGTGCTTACACAATATATAGATGAATACACATACATACATTCATTTATGTTTGCATTCAACTATCGACTCACCTGAAAAACTTTCCTTTGTTGTATTGTGTTCTTTTATAATTCGTTTCAGTTTATTTGGGAGTGCAGCTCCTCTCTCTCTCTCTCTCTTTCTCTCTGTGTGTGGCCCCAGCTATTGTTGTTGGTTTGCTTTAAGGTGGCCAGCCACTCCTAGTCGGTCCTTTGCGCCCCGAATTCTTGTCGACCTATTTGTCGGTGGTTCTTTTATTATTTACGCTTGTTTAATTTTTTGCATGCTTACTAATTTTTAGCACCGTCCAAGTATTTTAACATATTTTACAACTTTTTAAGCGAGCCGAAGCACATACAGCCTCAGTGCCCCATCATGGCATGACCACTGCCAGCTAACCACCTCCAACCGCCACCTCATCATTGAGCACGAGGCCTTGGCAGCTTGCGACCCTTGTAGCGGCAGCGTTCTTTGGTCGCCTCCGCTTTACGTTTGCCAAGCATATTTGTTGGCCATAAATTAACACGCCCCTTGCTTACTTAATATTTTTATGGCCTAGTCGCACGCCTTTTCTCCCCCGCTGCTTGCGCTCTGCAATTTAATAATTTGCTCAACATTAACCACTTGGCTGGCGGCCTGTCTGTTATCCTTGGTCGCTTGCCCGCACACCCTTTGCTGCTACAGTTGTTGTTGTTGTGGTTGTTGCTGCTACAGTTGTTGTTGTTGTTGTTGTCAACTTGGAACGATTTCTCTTTACATTTCTCCCTCTTTTTTACTGCTAATTATAACTGGATTATTTGCTTATCCGTAAAGGATTGCCGCTTGGGCGTTGCCACAAAAGGTCCACTGTAACTAAAAACTAAAAGAAAAACTCTTTTATTTGCTGTCACTTAGGCATACCCATTTAAATGTATTTAATTTAACGCATTGACAGATAGTCTCCATGCTCGTTTCCCGGTACAATAATAGTTGGGTGCAGGTTTTGAGGTCTTGAAGTCTTTGAGATATAGATTTTTGCATTTTATTTATTCATCGCTTTATTTGTTTAGGAAACGAGTAAAAAAGCCGACGTACATACATACATTAATGTTTGCATACATAAGTATATGTTGTTTCAGATAATAAGAATGCAAATTTGGTTTCGGCACATTAAAAAAGCACACTTTCCCTCTGCACTGCCATGAATATGAACACATTCATGTATTTAATTGCTTGTCTTTAAATTTGGGCTTCTCACTAATTGACAGCTAATGTCCTCCTCGTCAGCACATTATTAATTCTGCTTCCTTCTATGTGTGTAATGTATATGTATGTGTTTTTGATGGTGTTCAACACTTAAGCCAAAAATGTTAATGCCCAGTTGACAGTCTCATTATTTGCAGGCGAAACGTGAATACATTAAATACATGCACACATATACGCATACACATTAGTGTACTTACATGTACTTAAATATAAGCCGCGTCGTCTAAATAATGGGATGTGAGGTAGAATTTGCAGTTGATTTGCTAACCGTAGTTGATAAGCCATTGAAGAGACCATCTGGAACATATTTTCAAACATATTCTACGTATAATTCACACCTGCTCGAAAATAAACAATAATTTCCATTTCCATTGAATAAAACAAAACGCGCTTTTTTTTTACATTTATCTGTAATTTTACACTTTTATTGAAATTGTATTTTAAATCTTGTTTGTTTTGTTCTCATTCATTTTCATGTTATATTTTTGCCCGAACCTAAGTACTAATAATATTCTCCGAATACTTCACTTAATTTAAATTGAAAAAAAAACATAAGTTTCTTTCAAATTTTCCTTTTTTCTTAATTTTCTTTCGAATTAACTTTCTTGTTTTATGAATCGGCAAGCCATCTGAATATGTGTATGTATTTATGAATTAATTTTTTGTTTTTTTTGTATTTTTAATTTTTTCTGTTTTGCAAACATTTATGAATTCTGTATTTATTCTTATTTAACCACATTTAAATTGTTTATCATTTATGCAATTTTTATGCTTATTTTAAACATACATATTTATTTTGTAAAATTTTTTTCTGCATTTTCTAGCAATTTTATACTTTTTGAGTTTAATTCTACCAAAAAAAAATATGGTGTTCAACATATATGAAATTATGGCTTATAGATTATATATTAATGCCAGTATTATTTAATTGTGTTTTAGTATATGCTTAAAGTTTTTAGCTTTCTCAACATGGACTTTATTTTCACCTTATTTATACATACAATAAAAAGTTGTGTCATTTATTTCATTCTATATATGTATACTCTATTCCCAATGGGAAAAATAGCAAATTGGTTTTATCTCATTGTCTGTCCTTCTGTCCGTATGAAAGCGGGGTTTTCAGTGCTCTAGTAGCTAGAGAACTTAAGATTGGTTTAAATAGAAATATGCTCTTTTTTATCCGCTTCTGAGAAAATGCACAGATATTTTCCAGACTGTTCTTCTCCTCTTCACAGATAGAGAGAATCTAAGTCGTCCGAATTTTTCGAACAAAATTCACCAATATTCTTGGTCATAGATGCAGCAGAAAATTTAGACTACTGATGACTTAATGCAATATCTTGTCAAAAATATTGATTCCCACTTAAAGATGGAAATTTTCCAACTGTGCTTAGCTGTTTTATCACTGGGAACAGAGTATTGCGGAGTCGAGAGAATCGATTTTTCCGCACTTTTTTTGGTCATATTTTTGAAAACAACTTATTCAAACATACTCAATGCTAAGCATATAGTAATTTAGATTTTGAATATTGTCCAAAACGCTGATTTGAACTGAAAACATTGGATGCAAATAATTCTAAATGCGTTTGGTTAGTCGCGTCATCTTTGGGGTTGACCGTATTTACTACCCAGTAAGTTTTGACTGGAATTCTTAAATCCTTTTTTTGGAGAGAGCATTTAAGGATATTCCTTATTCAACACTGAAATGCATCGAAACTTATACATAGATATACATAAATGGTATTTGTGTGTTGGTGTGTGCTATAATTTATCGACGTGCTTAGCTCGCGCGCGCTTATCTTTGATGTTTTGGTCATCGGTTTTTTGTTTAATGTTTTATTGAATAAGCTTGAAATTTGCTAGACGTTCATCACATTTATTAAATATACTTTCGAGCTTTGAATATTTTTTATTTGATTTGGTTTTGCTTATATATGTTGTATTTATGTACTAAATTTATGCATTATTTTATTATAGTATGTAGTACTTTCTGTAGAGTGAACATTTTTTTGCGATTGGGGGAATTTTTTAAAATATAATAAATTGGGCTTGTTGGCTATTGTGGCTAGGACTTGGTTTGGGTTAAACCCAAATTTGGGGTGGGACTATCCATCGTTTCTTTTTTTTTTTTTAGCTTGGCCAAATTCCCATAAGTTAACACTTAATAAACGAGCAAGTGTGTTTTTACGTGACATAGATTGAAAGTGATATAAAACACGTTGCTCCTTTGCAAAGTGCTACGTATGACATAGAGAAGTAGAAAGCCACAAAGGGGAGAGAGAATGGAAGAGAGGTTAGAGAGGGAGAGTTAGAGCGAAAGAGTGAGAGATAAACGCTTACATAAGTACTTATAGATTGCTGTGTTTACTATGGGTAGTTGCTTATCCTGACAATAATCATGTTTTTCATGTTTGTGTTGAATTCTCTTTGCTTACAAGCGAACATTAATACATTAATACATTTACATACTCAAATACATATGTAAACGTCCTACATATGAAAACGCGCGCAAACTTACGGTATTTAAATTAGCTACGATAAGTGCATAAAAAAAAATGATAAAATGAATCACTTACATTTTATACATACTTGGCCATTCAGGAGTGCACTATATTCATACCCTTGCAGTGGTTATTATGACTAATAACAGGCATTGATTGCATTTCGAATATCCAAATCAATAAAGTATATACAAATATAAATACAAATAGTGCCTCAGCCAAATAAACAATCTAGAAAAAAGTTACATGTACATACATACATATATATATATATAAATATATATATATATATACATATATGTTTATATATGTTTATGTGTTGAAACCGGCCGGTCAGATCACAAAGTTGTCATTGCCGTAGTAGGAACAATCGGTCGGATACAAAGCTTTTTATCTCGTACGAGTTTGGTCGATTTCATTAAAATGTACCAATAGCGGACAACTTTCCTTTTTTCTTTAGCTGCAACAAGAACGATTGGTTGAAAACTCACAATTACTCACAAGGTTTTGTTGTACAAGAAAAAACCAATTTGGTAATTTTCTCTGCAAGGGTATTTAATCTTTGGCAAGCCGAAGGACAATTTTAAGATTCTACAGCATGCAATTTCAAACATTTCCAATGTATGTACATATACACATATGCCTATACATATGTATGGGCTATATGTATGTATGTTGTTTGTATATTATGTATGCATGTGATGTCAGCTGCATAGTTATTGCAGCAACTCTTTTCTTAAATATTACTATAGTCTTGGGCTTAGCCTAAATAAAACAACGACAAAAAAAAAGTCGATTCCCTTTGGGGTCTTTATATTACATACATATACTATGCATGTATGTATTTATATTTAGACATCTATAGCTTAACTTGTATGTGTGTGCGTCTGTGTGTGTGTGTGTGTGTAGGTGTGTGTAGGTGTGTGTAGGTGTGTGTAGGTCTGTGTTGCTAGTTGCTTGCTTATCGTACGTTACCTGTTGAGAGTTCTAAGTAGACAAGACGAATAAACAAACACTAACTAACACAAATTACTTTAGACAATTATTTTAAGTTATGGTAAATAGTAAAATTACATTTAGTAGCCCCTATTTAAGCTGACAACTTGTGTGTATTCATGTGTGGGTGTGGGTGTGTGTGTGTGTGTGTGTGTTTGGGTATGTTTGGGTGTGTCTGTGTGCATTTCAGTGTAGTTGGCTTTACTTGCGTCATTTCCACCAAGCAACATTTTCACTACTTATTTTTTTTTTTAAATTCCTGTTATTTGATAATAGTATTTTTAGAAAATTGATAAAAGTGTCTGCGTTTCAGTGTTTTTCGCCTGATGCAAACCGGCCTCTTAATTTAGTGATAACGAGATTAACCAACGATACACTAGTATAGTATTAAGTTCGAATCATAAACATATCTTAAAGTCGAAATAACAAAATACGAACTTAAGTCCTTAGCTTCTTAGAAAGTCCTTCCCATGGGGTCTCTGCATTTTTAGACTGCAACTGTGGCAGCTGTGCCAGCGCCTGGCAGCTATGTCGCCAACGACAACATGCCGTACTCCAACTGATTTCCAGATAGCTGCAGCTCAGCACAGCTAACCGGAGCGATGGCGTTGTCAATGGCGATGTCGTTGGCATTGGCATTAGCTTTGATGCTGGTGCTGGTCTTGTTTCGTTGCTCGAGTTCAGTTGTTATTGTTGCTGTTGTTGTCATATTAGCTGTGGTGGTGGTGGTAGTAGTGGATGAGGAATGGTCGGTGGACGGGAGACGAGAGATGTACGACTCGGACCCGTTCCCGTTCCCGTCCCCGTTCCCGTTCAACTCCAGAAAGAGCAGTAATCCGCACGAGAGCAGCAGCAGTAGTAGCAGTTCCGGCGGCTCCAGAGAACCGGAGCTGCCATGATGCATGGCTGCTGGATGCTCGCCTGCAAAATTGGTGTAGTTAGTGAGCGCAAAGATACGGTGCAAGAATAATAATAACGTTGAGTGGACAAAAGATAGAATGAAAATGAAAACATAAGCCAGCAACGTTGGCGAGCGCGTGCTGGCGGCAAATGCAAAAGCTTTATTGTCTATTAATTTAATTGCCGGCAATAAAAGAAAACCTAAATACCCAGTGCCCTCCAAAACCGAGCTCATATACATATTTCTTGTTTCTTACTCACACAGACACAACAAAACACATACCGATGCGCACTTCACGAGAATTCACTTTGAAAAATTAATTCTAAAATAACTTCTGCGCTCGCTATAAAATTTGGCGGGCAACAAAATGCCACATTGTGCCAACAGTAAGCGCTTTGGCTTTAAGTTCAAACAGCTCGGCTATATTTTCGTCCTTACTCTGTAAATACTGATGCACTACTTGGCTACTTGCTCCCAAGATATAAAAATTGTCTAAGAAATGCAAAAACCTATAACCTCCATACTATAAAAGCTAGTTTGAAAGATAAAAGGTCTCGACTGTGAAATTAAGAAGAACTAACGGAAAAATATGTAAATTTATTGCAAAACATGTAAGAATGCTGTAGTCAAACGAGAACTCGAGTACGAGATTCCCTGAAGCCAGCTATTAAATACATTGAGCACCGTTTGGTATCGAAATTAGAGTTATGTCGATATTCACGAGACAGACGAATTATCGAAAAAAATGAAAGATACTTGATCTGTGCGTGGTATACGTGAACTTCTATTCAAAATCTGAAGTATCTAGCTCTTGAAATGGGATATTGCCAAAGTTAAATATGGGTGAGGGAGTGATTAAAAAAAATTGGTAATTAATGGAAAAATGTTATTGTTAAAAATATATCCTATTTTATAAGTTATAATATTGGGAGTTATTTTAGATGGAACAGACTTTTGACCGCTAAATCAAATATATAAGGTATCTAATTGATTAACATTTTAAATATGATCGTTTTCATGATAATCCACAATTTAAATCTCTGTTTCTCAGAGATTGTTCCTCCGGCAGGAAGAAACTAAAACTTTATCGATTAGGATGTTCAATGACAAAAGATACTTTAGCAGAGTTGGGTTCGCTTGAAGAATAGAATATCCCAGAATCACATAATTCCTATAGTGAAATTGAAGACATAGAAGAACATAAATAATTAATAATCAGGCTCCTGTTGGTATGTATGGATGAAATTAAAACACAAACATAATTGTCCAATTGGTTAATACAATGAAATGAAAACATTACATGAAAACAAACATTCTCCGTCGGGCTTTTAATTTAAAAAAATACACTTTCTTAGAATTATTGCTGATATTCCATATCAGTGGTACTCTTATTATGCCATCGCTCATCCCAATTACTCGTATGTTATAATTTCGATAGCTGAGATTAATCGACGTATTTAAATATTGTTATTACAATGCATATGTCCAAAGTGGAAACAGTTCTATTTTAACTTAAAGTATATTCATCTTGAGTTATTAATCGATAGACTTAAGAAAATATATCGGTAAGCAATTGTATGTGCGGGTTGGTGGTTATGGAGGACCTGATGTATGTACAGATGATGAACAAATACTCACTTATACACAATGAAATGTCATTTCAATTCAACGACTACATATTCATGAACCTCGACAGCAAAGCATTGCCAAACGATGTCCAACAAACATAGCTAATCACTCAGATCGAGTATACACGCTGTGAAACTGATATATTGAGCACGTTGTTTGCTGCTATGATGATGATTTGCCGCATATTGTTACGACTATTATACCTTCAACATGATGAACATGTACATCTAGCGAACCAATTTATGCGAAAGAGATCAGGTTCACAAAAGCGAAAGGGTTTAATAAATATGTTAAAGAATATATATGTTTAAAAAATAATTAATTCTTCTTTATTAGTTTTTCTAAAACAATTTATGGAGTGGTCCACAAAAATTTAGTTTAGATAAAGATGCAACCTTGGAAAACAAAAATGAACAGTAGATCCATTTTGCATTTGTTATCAGAGTTCAGAAAAAGTTTGAATTTATTTCTGTTAACCACATATCCGTTGTAAATTTCGTTTTACGGATAAAATAAATAAGAAAGTTTTAAAAATATTTATTGTACTTTATCTTGTTTTAGTTTTTCTAAAGCAACTTAAGGACGCTTGTCAAGTTTACTTCGGAATCGAAAGGCAGGTCTTACACAATATAAAAAGGTTAATAACATATATAAGAAAAATTAAAAAGACTTGTCGAATGAAATCAATAGAAACACAAATTTCCGGCTCTGCCTGCTTTCTCAGGCTGCAGTCGGGTATGTCAATAGATTTTGAACTTTGGGAATTACAAATAACAAAATGGTAGAGACTACATTTGCCTGCCATCTTTTTTGTATGTGTGTGTTTGCAGCAGTTCAGCTGCTCATACATGAGAAATTAAAGAGAAAAAAGCGAAAAATTGGATTTTAAAAATATTATATGAATGGTAAGCCATTTAAATATTTAAATAGCATTTGTGGTGATTTGGTAGACAAACTCGAATTCTCTAAATCGAAAAGCAGCTTTCAATTGAAAACATATCAAAGTTTAGAAATTATCTGTCAGTTTAGACAGAAAACCACTTAAATTGTAAATATTAAGCTAATTAACAGAAATTCAAACTACACCTTAGCATTAGCTGATTTACATTGACCGATTAGAATAGATTTTCGGAGATAGTAAACGCTATTTCGGCTAATTCAAGTTAAAGGAGAAATCTGTAGGGAAAAATGCTAAAATGACAGCACTGCCGTCGACAATTTAATATGAGTCAAATTATCTGACTATTTAAGGAGTTCTGTTGTGTATATTCAAAACAACATTCAATTTAGAAAATATATTAGAAATACATACAAACATATTAGAAATTTCAGGAAAACCTTGTAAAAAATACCCAAATATTCAGTTCAAAATCAACAATGTTAAATCATATATATTATTCAAGTATGTATAGCGATACATGTTCAATGACAATAAAATTAAAGATAAGATAATGACATGGGGATTTATTAGACAACAAAGTGCAAAGATCACAGCCAAATAATATGTTTATTAATGAGATCTACACTAAGCACGCTTATAGGAAACTTAATTATGTTTTTATTGACATCAAGTTATTTAATAATTGAGCAATGGGCATGTATGCTAGAGCTTGGTATTGGTATCAATTGAAGTATTCTTTTTATGATATGAACTTCTGAGAAACGTAGTAAAATGCGTTCTGCAGACACGTCCTGGGATTTGCCTCCCTGCTTAGTCAGTTACATTGAGTGCAAACAACTTGTGTTAATTACTTAAGTTTCAGCAGTTGCTCCACTTAAGAAGTTGATATTGTTGTCTTTCATACCCTGTACCCCGGAGTGTGTACAGAGACTTCAAATTTGACATGCTAAATGCTCAGATCGAACTGAGTACAAATTTATTCATTTTTTCTTCATTAAATCGATACATATCGAAATTAAGGGCAGTACATATTCATGAGAACATTTGCAGAAATGAATGATTCAGATCTGTGTACAGGGTATGTGCTGGATGACACTTTAGTTGCTGCTGAGGGTTGCTGAGGTTCTTTTCTGTTTGTTGTTGCTATTATTATTTTAGTCTAATTCCATGGTGTATTTGTTGTAGCGAGCCGCTTACAAGCCAAAGTCATTTGCGCTCAAGTTGTTAAACTTTTTGCTTTGTAAGCTCTTTTTTCCGGCCACGGCGGAAGTGGCGACGAACAGATGGGAGGACGATGGGGGCTTGGAGAGTATAATGTGGAGAGCGTAACGCAAACCGACGAACTGTTGGAGAGATGTGACGTAAGTGAGTCAAAACTTACGAAAATGTTGATGCCCAAAGTTGCTCAAAACTAATTTTTTACGACTTTGGCAAATGTGTGAATATCTCTGCCACTAATCAACACAGTGTCACAAAGTTGAGCATCAGAATGGCTGCTTTAATTGAAACTACTGAAATGCCAGTGACGGAATTTCCGTGAATTAATCGCTTTTATGCACTAATATTAGGTACAGAGGGTATATTACGGTTTCACAAAAGAACTAGCATCAAGAAACAACTCCACTTAAGGTTATATGTATTTATGGATCTTGCTTTGCATGAGTTGGACGAATAAAATCACTAATCGTCGTAATTCAAATTAATTAATGGATCAAAAAAGTCTCCTTTGAAATTGTGAAGTGAAAACAAGGATTGTTAGAGAGATATAAATTCACCTTCTAACTTACGTAAGCACACCATACTATGTCCATTTTCTAAAGTTCAGGTTGATCTCTTTCTGATATATGTATACACATAAGTATTGTGCTGCCACAGAAATAACGATTAATTAAATATATATATATATATAGCAAGTTCGAGTGCACTAGATTTCTTTTGATTGTCAAAAATCAATGTGAAGTACACCAATAAATATATCTATAAATAGACGTATATGTTTATTTATATATATAGACGTATACCACGCAAATCCTGGGAAATGCCACTCAAGTGATGGGGATATTGCGCATACGCCCAGCTGTCCGTCCGTTAATTTTTGGTCAAGCTTGAATTAAATGGGTGGCATTTGGATTTGAGAGTAGAGCACCGCAGTAAGCAAGTTGTCGTCAATCACAGCCGCGGTCGTCTGTCAAAGTAAGTCAAATAAGCTTAGTTGGCTTTTGGGTATCGCACATTTGTCTTGCCGCTGACCACGACGATGACGACTTCTCAGCTAGCCAGCTATCCCACACCACCCACGATTACAGCGCTCTCTGCTCGCACAACGTTCCAAGCTCCGACAATATGAAGGAAGGTTGAATATGGAAACGAGGGTTTTGCATACCGGGCTACTCACCATCGACGATGTGCACGCGCACCGACGTCGGGTTGGCATTGGATGGTGAACATGTATAGAGTCCGGAGTCCTGTTGGATGGCCTTTTGCACCAGGAGCCGACTGCTGGTCAGCACACCTTTCTCAGTGACTAATGATATGCCGCCGCGAGGTGAATCGAAATTTATGAGCTGAAATGAATAACAGAACCGGCGTTAGACAAAAGTAAACAAACAGCTAACAGCTTAGTGTCAGAGCCAATGCCAAAGCAGATTCTCTGTTATTTCCCAGCGAACTGTTTTCGTCCATACATAAAAAAAAATATACATATACTTATATATATCCAGTCTTCCTATCCCTGCTGCGGCAGCTTACGGCCCCATGAGTTTGTTAGTTAAATTTTTATTAATGATACTATTTGAGTCCAGCTAGTCTAGCTTGCTGTTTTTTTGTTTTTTTTTTTTATCAGTACCAATAAACATTGGCCAGACCCAACATGTTATTTACGTACGCTATTTAAGAGCGTACATATTATGAGCAGGATTTACTAATTTTGACATGTAGGGATACCCTTATTGAAATGACCATATCAAAATTAATTCCCAAGTGTCGTAACTTTCGCATAATGTTACAATTTACTGAAGTGGTTGCCCATTACAGGAACAAAAATAAATACTTGTGCTGTAGGACACAATATGTTCTAAATAAACATAAGCTTGAAGTTCGGTTCAGCCATGACAAAGTTATTTAATCTTCAAGCTTCCCTTGATTTAAAAATAAACTGGAGGACAAATACCTAAGCATGAAAAGCGGGTTGGTTCTAATAAAGTTGTGCAATCTGGAAACCTTCATTGATCTCTAAGGATAAAACAAAAAAATGTATTGCTTGACCCATAGCGTGTTTATGTACATAGATATTTCTCATTTTTAGAAAAATTAAATGCTTTGGTTGTATGTAGATAACAAAGTACTCACCTCCCGATTGTGCGACCAGACGACGGCTGGTGGTGGTTCCGGTGCAAATTTCACAGTACAAGTCAAATTGATGGTGGATCCCATATTGATGTGCAGCTCAGGACCGCCAATGATGTCAGTAATGGGCTCTGCATTGGGAGAGAGGTGGACAGTTAAGTAGAAAAACGTTAGTCTGTGTGAAATATTGAGAGCTGTAAGGTGTCCTTTACCCACGACAAACCCTTAGTTTCCCTTCCTTAGCCACGAGAGAAAATGAGATGAGGATTTCAAGCGTTTCGTTAAGTGATTTAAACGGAAAAAAAATCTAAAAAAGTATCATCAATGAAACACTACACGTTAAATAATGTCAACAGCATGATTTGGTATAAGCGTGTTCAAAATGTGTATCGCTTTCCCATTCTATGTGTCTGTAATTATATATTCCGAGTACTGATTTCGTTTTCATCTTAGGCAAATTGAAAGTTTACCACAATTTAATTTATTGATTTCAATGTTCGCTCTTTGTAAGCATCCGCTACATTTGCCAGCAAAAGAGCATGGAGGTGGTGATGTGTGGGGAAGGGGGTTGAAAGAGAAGTCTCGTTTGCCCAGGCGAAATATAAAACAAAAGGCAAAGGCAGCAAACACTGGGATGGTGGCTGAAACGCACACGGCCTAAGCGAATAACCAATGGGAAAACAAACCCAAAGTCTAAGCCAAAGTCAAATAGGAATGGTTTATCCTGCGGGCTCTCGAGTGATAGTACACACACATCCAGGCGCACACACACACTCAAAGCAACGCCCGAAATGTCAGGGAGTTAATATCAAACAAGCATTGCGCATACCACACGTGGGACCAGTTGGCAACCATCAAACGCGCTTCGATTATGTCTGTCTGTGTGTGTGTGTGTGTGTGTGTGTGTGCGTATCTTTCCTGATGGAGCAGCATGCATCAGGTTTATTATTTATGCTATTCATGCGGCACCGCACCAAAAATTCACAATTCTACATACGCACATTCATAGGAAATACCCGCATTCATCTTTGGGCCCAGCAACTGTTTGTATCCCATGAATAGCTGAATTGATGACCCCTTTTCTCTTAATTTGGTTGCGTCAGCGTGGGGCTTATTGTCATTACCCGAAAATAAGCTGATTGCTTATGCATTTGTTGCTTGGATCATTCTTTTGTTCCAGTAAAAATATTTCCGATAATCATCAATATCAATCTGGCTTTCGATTTCAGAGCTAAATACATTAATTATGATATTAAATGTATGTTTATGTTGCATAAATCCCAGATCTCTCCATAAATTTCTGGATGACACGTTAAGACCATCTGGAAGGCTAACGAATTGTTAAAGAGTATATACTTTGGCTTTTGCTTGTTTTCCACTTAAATTAATTATCTTTGATGATATTTGGTTTACGGTCACGTATCAGCCAAACAATGGCAAGTATTTGGACGACATGCATATGAGAAAACTGCATAAAGGTTTATCCAAGACTTCGCGCCGGACAATTAATTAGATTAGTTTCTTTGATGGGGTGCAGAAATATGATTTCAATTCAAAAAATACTTGAATGGCAAAGAATGGGGGTTCGTCAGTTCACTTATGAAATCTTTTGACTGCAAGACAAGATTTTAATCTAAAGCTAAAGCAACGCATTTTTCATTCAGCTAAAAAGCAAAGCGAAGTAAAAACCATCTACATTTTTATTTATATAATAAACTATAAAAAGTCATGAATACGTTAACCGAGGTACGATTTAGATATGCAATATTGCCTGTTGCCATAGAAATGAATGAAGACTGACCAATGAGCTGTCAAAGTTATCATTCTAATTATAGCTTGAAATTCCATGTTTGTAAAGCGCAAACTTGTGGAAGCAGGAGCGCGGGTGTTTCTCGTATTTTAATTCAAATGTTGCAAACAGCCAACCAGGCGGATATTGTAAATATTAAATACACTCTTACTCGAGTGCCATTGGCAACCTTTGCAATTGACAAGGCAAACGAAATGTAACGTTTGTTTGTGGAGGGAAAATTGTCTGCTAAAGAGATTATTGGTTGCTGTCAGACTTTGAACCATCGATTCATTTGGGTCACCAATTTCTGCATGTCAATTGTAAAATGGTCCTGATTATCTGATGGAGCAAAGAGCAGTCCAACAACTGAACAACTGGAATTTCAGCAGATGCATATATTGATGAACTTTAGCTTTGATTTTGACCGAGAGCAAAAAATACCACTTCAGCTGCTCCCGACTATGAAATACTCTACTTCGTTACCTTAGCTCTAAAATCGAGAGATATTCATAATATTGCAGGTTGCACAATGAAATTGAAAACACTTTTTTTTTCGCTTCAAACTAGAGCATAAAAACCCATCGACTATGTGGAATCTGTAATTGACAACGATTCAAAACGAATTAAAAATTCATTAATTTTTTATTGGCAAACACAATGCATTCACATACATATGCTTGCGTACATTAATAAATATTTGTATATATGCTCGCATAAATTAAATAAATAGTAATTGAATTAAAAGTCAGTCTAGCATTCAAATATGAATATGAGGTGAAGAACAAATTTCCATTATCATGTTTAAATTGATTATGTAAATTGCACTGCAAATTGAGCTTTGTGATGCAGCTTGCAAATTTGTACTCTGATGCATTTTTGTCTCAAAGCTCCAACAAGTAGAAAAACTGGTGGGCAGTGGACATGCCAATCATAATTTGCTTTTATTATTCGTATTTCTACTATCAAAGGAAAGAAAATTGTTATGCTCGGGTGCAGTGAAAAAATAATAAACAAGCTATTTACAAATTGTATATCATTATTGAAAAACAACTCAGAGTGCTGAAGTAAAGAGTGCTTGACTGGGCGACACCCTAAGCCTGTCTATTAAATATATTAAGTCGATTAAAGCACACGTTATAGTTTTACTGCCATATTTAAACTTGAAGATTTTAAGAGTGAGGCTTTATCGATATGTGTTTGCGGAAAACGGACAACCGTAGTTTATATCAGAACAGATAGACTGACATGGCTAGATCGACTTGGCTGTTGATGCCGATTAAGGATATATATAATTTTTGGGTCGGAGATGCTTCCTAACTGTTACATACTTTTTGCAGAAAACCATTATGCCTCTTATACCCATTTTTAATGGGTATTAAAACTATTTTATTATATTAATTTGTTAATTTATTACTGAAAAATAATAAAAAAAAAATAATTTGTAAAATCATTTAAATAAAGTTATTAAAGACTTGTTATTAAGTCCAAATTATGTTATTCCTGTGAAATGTGTTACAGCCTTTATAAATAGAAAATGATAAAAAAAAAAATGATGTAGGCAACATTTTGTCGACATTGACGTGCCCTTTCATCAAGCTCCGGTGGTTTTAATTTTGGCTGTGCCTTGAGAGCTGCGAAGCACCCTTGACTAAGATTTGGTATGAGCACTTTAGATGTCTGCGATGTCTGCAGCAGAAATGTGATATATGTGCATATGTATATGAGCATGTTGTTTCTCGTTAGAGTAATCAACGCACTGTGTTCTTTTTTTGGACTCAAGCCACAGAGATGTGTTTCGCTTATATTTTGTTTTGTGCTTTTTTGTTTGTTCTTTGAGCCTAAGCGCCTTTCACGCACAACTACATAAAGTAATATGTTTATGTGTGTTGTGTGGTAATGTGTGTGTGGTGTGCGAGTATAACTCCCGCACTAGCCTTCATCTGCATATTCGTTATGTAACTGTGTAACTGTGTAACTGGCCTAACTAGTTTCTAGCATTTCTTTCATGTGCTACGTCACTCGTCCCATTTCGCTTAAGACCTTTGGGAATCTTCGCTTATTTGGTATCTGTTTCGCCTTTGGTTTCAGTTTCAGTTTCAGTTTCGATTTCTGTTTCATTTTTCTGTTTCGGTGGAGTGGCCATGAAATTGTCTAGATTTGCACAGCGTCGGCATATCGCATTTACTACGCCCCAAACCACACACCAAGTGCTTCTTTGAGCTTGCTCTGTGCCGCTTGCCCCCATCGTCCGTAATGTTTCTTATCAACGTCGCGACGAGCCTGACAAAAGCTGAAAACACCCATGTCTCCGCTGGGACACTCCATGCCACGCCACTCTACTACACACTACACACCACACCGCTCCACTCCACTCCGCTGCCCAATAAGTCAACGAACATCGCATTTGTTGTTGCTATTGTGCGCGACAAAGTCGGGCAGACGAGCGGACAAACAGACGAGTTCACAGACAGCGTGAACCATGCAGTTACTAATACAAACAAGCACACACAATCCCACCGACCATATGTACTGTATTCATACACATATACATATGCATGCTTAAGCTGCAATGTACTCCTCTTGCTTGTTGAACTGTTATACCACGCACACACACACACACACACACACACACACACACACACACACACACACACACACACACACACACACACACACACACACACACACACACACACACACACACACACACACTATAGTACACTAAAAAAATAGCCATAAAATGCCATGTTTTTGGCGGCAATTTCTAAAAATTTACGTTTGTGGCCTTCTAAAAACTACGGTTTGAATTTCTAAATTTGGGTGTGGATTTTTCTGAAATGTAGAAAAAATATGTGCAATTTCCAGGATGTTGTTTTCAATTTATTCTATTACACATGTATATATTATTAATAATAAGCACTTGTATGTTCATAATAATTTGAAAAAATCTGTAATTTCAAAGGGATTTGCACCGGTTACACTCGTGGATCGCGAGTTGAGATACTTCACACTGGGCTACTCTGCCTGGAATGCACACGACTGCTAAATACTAATATAAAACCATAGCCAGTAAATATCATTACTTGTTTCTGTATTTTAGAAGGGCTTTTTTCTAAAAACTAGGTTTGCATTTCTACTATTTAGAAGTGTTTCTCTTAATAATAGAAAATATATCTAAGAAATAGAAAAATACGTCATATTTTTGATATTGTCGATTTGGGGCAAGCCCTTCTAAATTATTGAAATATTTGTCCTAATAGTATAAAATTATTTCTTAAAATATATGTGTTATAGTTTAGGGCGATTGTCATTTGAGGGTGATTTACTAATATGTAGGGCGATATTGTTTTTCTGAGTGTACGGTTATGCACACACACAGCACATGACAGCAGCAGCTTCCACTTTGCAGACGAGGAGCCAACATGCAAACAACCGCAAATGTGTTTGTACGTGATTTGAGGCATGACCACGCCCCTTCTAGTTTCATGTCAGCCTGCCAAACGCCTCAGCGAAGTGTTAAAAGTTGAATTATGTGTGTGTTTGTGTTGACATTATAATAATGGTTTGGTTTATGTTTATAGTCTGTTTCACTCTCGACAGCTGGCTCGACTTTCCTCGCCTCGCCTCGCCTCGCCTCGTCCTTGCTAACGGGTCTATGTACAAATAAACTTACAATTCTCTACTTCTCTCGATGTACATACATACAGACATGCATACATACATACAGACATGCAACCATACAAATGTATTTGCCAAGTGCATATAAATTTGAGCACAATATCTATGTAGGTGTGTATGTTAGTATGTTAGTATGTTAGTATTTCTGTGTTGATTACTACTCAAATATTGGGAGAGTGGAAAATACATATAAACAACTTTGCATTACTTGTGTTGCCAATTCTTCTTCAGTGCTCTTTCTTTATCTATATATATATATATATATATATATATCTCGTTCCCTCTTAAAAAAAAACTGCAAAATGCATTTAATTGACTTCACCTCTCTGAATGTACAAAAAAATGAGTGAAGAACTATTGTGAAAACTTTTTGTTATTCATCAACTATGTAAAAATGTTATTGTTAACAAGAATTGAGACTAAGTCAGACAATGAACAGAGGGAAAGAGACAATGAATTGGAGGCTCTAGAGAGAAAGAGCATTTAAGTAAATGTTCTGCTGTTCATTAAAAAGATGAAAAGAAGAAAAGAAACAAACGCACTTTTAAAACTGTGAGTGAAAATATTTAAACAGCAATTTGGGCTTCAACCACAAAATAAAATGTAAAATAAAATGAAATAAAATTATACCCAGCACCATGAAGCATTAAAATGATACTATTTTCGAATTAAGTAGAATTCATTTAAGACGGACATGCACAGTGTGTAAGCAAACACTCTTGACTCGACGCGACTCGACTTGACTCGACTCGAATCGACTTGAGTTGACTTGAGTAGAGCATAAGTACGTGTTGTTTTGGTTTTTATAGCCACAAAATGCACAACTTGTAATTTATGATACGAGGCATCTACGGCTAGCAGCCGCCGACCCGGCAGCGACACCTCGAGCTTAAAAGGCACAGCATCCAAGAGCGCCCCAAGTTGAAAACGCGAAAAAAAAATCCCAGGACTCACGCTCCTTCGTGGGTGTCGTCAAAAGGAGGCGGCGGCGACGACGACGACGGTGACGGCGACGACGGCATCGTTGTCGGTCTGTGAAAAGCCATAAAGTGCAAATGGTGCCCAGGGGAATCATCAAACAGCAAAAAGCTGCCATAAAACGACACAAACATTGCAACAACAACAACAACAACACTTTATGGGTAGGTTGAGGCCCACGCACACCACACACACACACACCCAGAGACACTCAGAGACACCCAGTGATACTCACTGGCACACACAGCCGCGCTAGATCCAAGATATAGATACGGTCAAGTGGTCAGCTTTTTGCGGATGCTCCTGCGAGCAACACTTCCTGCTTTAGACTTCTGCCAGATTGGATGTCAGACAGAGTCCACACACAGAAAAGTGCCTGGCAAATCAGTCACACGTAGCCGTAGCCAAATAGTAAAAGCGTCCAGATGGGAAATGACAGCGACCCCCAGCTAAGAGGCTTTACCCGACCTACATATATATATATATAAATATATATATGTGTGTGTGTTGCCACACACGCAGATTAATTGATACTCACCCACAATATTCAAGAAGACGGGGTGACCAATTGGCGGAGTCGTGGAGATCTGACACTCATAAATACCCGAATCCTTCCGCTGAGCATAGCGGATGCGCAGGGTCCAATCCTCGGCGTGGGGCGAGTGCATTGCCTCAAAACGCTGATCTGATGTGTAGGTATAGCGACCCACAGTCAGAAGGTGTATATCGCGATGGCGCACCCAAGAGACCTGAAACAAAGCAAAGTCAGCAAAGCAATGTTAAATTAATAAAGGTTCGTTATACAGTAAATATATATCCAAACAAATAGGCGGAAATATGCCAAAACAACATTTGTGTTGTTTTTGCAAATTTAACTTGAATCGTCTATAATATGTATTTATTCTAAGCTAGGGTGCTTAGTTTAAGAAATAGGCGGAAAAGTGTTGAAAACAGATTTGTTGATTTCGAATATTCACCTTAGGAACTAATTTATCTGATTGAGGTTCGTTCGATCGGTTTAATGCATATTCATTCTTTGAGAACTGTATATTGAGAAATTCGACATAAGCAACATTAATTAACGCTTAATATATGAGTTTTTTTCTACCGTTTCAAATTATCTTACAAAACATTAATAGCCACAACTGCAAAAAGGTTTGCTGTACTCGAACAATTTATCATTTTGGCTCGCTGCCGAGTAGCAGACTCCGCTGCCAATTTCTTAGAGTTTGTATGTGTGTGTGTGTGTGTGTGTGTGTGTGTCCGTTTGTGTGTGTGTTGGCTTTGTGGGCGCCAATTTAACGATGATGAGTGACTTAAGCGCGCTAAAAGCGTTAATAATACATCAACAGCAGCTTGGCAGCAGTTGCCCCAAAAGCTAATAACAACTTAAGGAGTCAATTTTACTCAAAACGCTTACATCGATATTATAGCAAACAGCAACTTGCGTTCATAAAATCGTAATAATTATCTTCATTTTAGAGACGAGGGGTACCGGGAATCTGCTCTGATCAAGTTTGATTACAAATTGTAATATGAACCTGCACAATCTTCTTCTTTGCTTCACAAAGGAGAAGTTTAACTTACTCCTTTTGAGAAAAAATTGCATAATAAGAATTTTAAGTTCAACTTACTCCTTTGAGAAAAAGTTGCATAAAAGAATAATCCACGTAGCTAGCAAGATTGATTTGTCCACATTGCGCGGCATGACTGCGCCAAAGGAGCACTGGCATTGAGCCACAGTAGCGCCGTAATCTGCGCAGGCAATCGCCCAGCTAGCTGCAAGTTTTGCCAGACTTTACAGCTATCGGACAATCAGAGCAGAGTGCCACCGAACTCGTCTCCGAAAGCATTACACAGCCGATGGCTCAAGGCCAATGCAGTGAAGATAGTGAATGTGTTGCATCCCATTGAGCACTTGGCATTTGGGTGTGATATACTCGCAAAAGACTTAATCCTAAAATGTTCTGGTAAATCTCCTATAGTTTATGTACTTGTCGGGGATATTATGATTTGTTTTCAAATTTGCAACGCATTCAAGCAGACGTCTTCGCCATATAAATACATTGGACCATATACAGGTCTGGGCCCGCGTCAGCCAAAGTGTACAAATTGGAATGCTACGTCCACTGAGGGCTAGAAAATCGATAAAATCGATAATTGCAAATCGTTAAGGCCACATATCTCTCGCAAAAAATCCAAAATCTGGAAAAAAATGTTGGACCACGCAGACTCCCGCTCCCAAAAACGATAACAGCCTATATCTCCCAGAATTTAAGAACTATAGTTATCAAACTTAGAGAGTAGATTACTAAGATCGTTCCCCGAAATTCCCAAGAAACTCTTTCAACATGTTTTTTAAGTCACGCTCACTTACGCCCCCAAAATTCACAGTTACAATTACCAAACTTGGTAGGAGGAAGGAAACTTTTCTAACATTTATTTTAAGCCACGCCCACTCACGCCCCCAAATTTCACAAAAGCCTATATCTTCCGAAATTTTAAAGGCAAAACTGGATGATAGATTACTAAAAATCTTCTTCAAAGATCGGAATTTATATTTTTTGTTTTTAAGATATTTAACAGAAATGCAAACCATTTTTTTGGAAAACTCTTTCTAATATTTACTCTTTCCACCAAAGGACTTAATTAAGACAAAAGTTAACAACCTAGAACTTATAATAATAAAAATGAATGCTGTCTAATTTGGGAAAAACGTAAAAATGTTTTAATTTATTGAAAATTTTTATCTTGGAATTAAGAAGGGATAAGCAGAACCTTCCGCTTTAATAATTCGCCAAAGAAGAGCGGAATTAATTTCGTATATTGTCAGCTCTTTTATTTGTCATCAGCTGTCACCGCTTCTGCGCTGATATCATGACCTCGTTGTGCTGACCAGACACGCCTTACAATCTTAACTCCGTATCCACCATTGTGAGCCAGAGTCTCAAGGATAACCCAGTTCTAAAGTACATGCATAGATTGTTCGCGATAAGTTTAATCTTTTATTGATTTTAATTTCATTGCCAGAAACTGGCTCTGAAAGTTGTTTAACATATTACCGTTAGCAAAAATGCTAAGTGTTTAGAACTATCTGCTAAAATGTACATCTAGTTTTAAATAAAACCTTATTTAATTCGAATTGACGTGCTCGAACTTGTATACTCAGCATTCAATAAAAATACTCAAGCAGCGGAAAGAGCAATTGCCAAAAATGCAATACGCTTGCGATAAACGTGTAGACACAGTATATGTGTGTGACAGTGTAAGGGGGGTGGGGAATGGTGGATGGGTACAGGGTGTCTGCTAGTTGGGCAGCCACTTCCAGGGCACACTTGCTTGTTAAGTTCACCTTACTACTTTTTAGATAAATAAAGGCGCGTTCAGCTGGAATAAATTGTTGGTCGCTTTATATTACTTTTTAAGGTGTTCTTTTCTTTTCGTTTCTTTTCTTTTATATTTTTATGTGTTTTTGGCCAACCAGGCCTTTTGTGTCTTGCTTTTGGCTCAATTGGCAACAACTTTTTCACCCGAGGTCTTCACACACACACACACACACACACACACACACACACACACACACACGCCACCCACAACCTCAGCGGGAGCAGCAACAGCAGCAGAAGCAAAGTGTTTATTTATTTTTATTCAGTCGCCCTGTTTTATCCTTGTCGTGCATCGTCACGACTAGCCCCGCCCTGCCCTGCCCTGCCCTGCACCGCCCCGCCCCTACCATTCCGCCCAACAGAGAAATGCTTATATTTTGCTTAAGTTCCTTTTTTTGTTTCTTTCTTCATTTACTCGATGCGGCTGCTGCTGCGGTTGGAACTGCGGCTGCTGCTGCGACTGATGTTGTTGCTGGGTTTTTTGTCACCGCAGGAAAAACTACGTAGCCAAGTTAAAAGTTGCTGGCATGCCTTTAGTGTCAGTCAGGCTGCTTGCTGCTTATATTGGGTAGTCATTTAAGCCAAAAAGTAAACCAATTGTTAGTTTTAATGGAATTTATTGGGTAAATATTTGCTTAGCACAAGAAATTGCTTGTGAACATTTGCTGTCGTCTGGTTGATTTAAGATTAAAACTTTTTACACTTAATCCCCACGTATATTTCTGCGGCTTAGAATCGCTGACTGGAATGCCAATCAAGGGCTCTCACTGAGACCGGCAGTGTTACTTGCCAATTATTTTGCATACATCAGCCTCTCTCTCTCTCTCTCTCTCACTGGCTCTCTCTCACTGTCTCTCTCTCTCTCTCTCTCTCTCTCTCTCTGTGTGTATCTATCTAGGGTCTTCATTAGCAAAGTGCTCCCAGTTAGGCTGACGAGGATATCGCTTATATTGTAGTTTGCCTGCCAATGTCTGGCTGCGTGTATTTTGCTTTGTGTTTTGTGTTGTGGCAGGCTTAAGGAGATGATGTGGCCTTTTATGATTTATACACGTCCAAGTTAAACGCCAACGCCAGCAGCTATCGCAAAGCCATTGTTATGCATCTTATATATGTCGGTCAATAAATGTCCTGCAAGTGGTATGTATGGAGAAATAAGGGATACATGGGACAGGGGGCTTCTTATCTGGCTGCGGGCATCATCAATTTGTTCAGAGTATGTCCCTCGTTAGCTTAGATAAGGAAGTTTAAGTTTTTGAGTTGGTCAGTTCGACTAGCAGATACCCTGTACATGTACTCCCTAAATTAACTGAAAATTCGTATATCGTATCTTAATTACCGGTTATCCTCAGTTGATCAAAGTCGTCTAAATATGGAGGGATATTTTCACCAGCAAGAAATGATGCATAGAATCAGCTTCGAATTTATTCAACTATTTATGGTCAACATAAGTCCATAACTCTTTTAAAGCTCTTTGTACCATTAACCCATTAAAACTGGATGAGGTTGTAGAAGCTGATTTGCAATTGTGCAAAAGTATGTAAGGGCAGCTCTTCTGTCTCAGACACTATTAGAGCTAGAGAGAATGGAAAATAGTTTCTCGTATAACACATTAATTATTATCTAATTTTATCGATAATTTCACCCGTTTCGCGATTATCGATATAGATTGATTTCCGAAAGCAATAAAAGACACAATTGTAAAATTGAATATTCCCTGGCATTAGTAATGATCAACTCTTAAATTGTAATTAAGATCGAATAAGGAACCCAAATTGAATCAACAAAAACGTATTTGCATATTAAACAAACTAATTTTAGCAATACTGTGGCTTAAAAACTGGCTTCAGGGTATCTACTATTCGAGCTGTCTCTATAAGTGCATTCTAACTTGTTTTTTTTACTTTTATCAATTTTGTGTTATATGTGCAATTTAACGTATTTTGTTGTCATCACGGATTTGACAGCCTCTATCTATATTTACGTTTTACCTTGGGCATGTCAGGTTAATAATGCATATAAGCATCTGTAGTTCAATTTGAATAATATGGAATATTAAGCAATTACATTCCATCAGTGCAAAGATTACCATATACCCGAGGCCTGTTAGCACTTTCTGTTCGGCTACTCCAAGTGGACTTACTCTTTCACTAATGCAAAATAATGCAAATATCTGGTTAGTTAGAAGTGTTTGTTGCCTGCAGCTGAATTACAGTGGCTGATTAAATAATGAAACATATTAATAAATTTGGCTACTGATTTTAAGTTTCTAATTGAATTTTCGATATCGGTAATAATTTGCGAAAGTTATCGCTTTAGTTGTCTGATAGACTATACAAATTGTCTTTCAAATTAATTTTATGATACGTTTTTTATTCATAAGACATTTGTTTTCATTTAAGTAAGCAGCTATGGTGGAAATTGCTTACCTATTCTTTTCCGATGAGAACTAATGTCTCAGTGCGCTCTAATCAGTTAAGGGATGATCCTTAGCCAGTTTAAGCCAGGTCTGATTGTATCAAGGCATTGACAATTGGTCTGTGCTTTGAGACATTCTATTGCCGAATTGTAACAAACGTATTAAATAACATATAAAATTGTAATATATTGCTTGACTCTTTAGAGTAAGATCAATTCTATCATGTTCTCTGTATCTATAAAATTTGCAGATAGTTCTCTGACTGATTGTAAAGATAAATTAAAGTAAATAAATACATTAAAACGTATAATTGAGCTGCGACGCACGTCGGAGTCAATGCGAATAAGAAAATTGGAGAAAAAAGACCTCTTCAGGCAAAAGACAATGATAAAATAACATAATGTGAGTTGCGGCGCCAAGCCGATAATTCAAAGAAAACAACATTATTTGTTTGTAAATTGTCTTATGAATGAATGTGAAACTCTCCCTGTAATACCGTCCCAGTTCGCCATAACGATTGTTTGTACTGCAAATATTACACATGTTGCTGATATTTTATTTAATATTGCTAAACAAAGTGCGATATTTACTCATACGTTGCACCAGGCGGCAACAATTGGACTGTAATTGGCCACTTTCTGTACTTATTTGTTAGCCTGCCAACATCGATGCAGTCACGTGACAGCCAGTTGGTAACCATTTGCAACTAGCAAGCAGATACTTAATTGCATGCGGAGAAGTGCAGGACGGTGCTGAAGTATACTTATGTGCACGACACACACGCCCCCACGCACACCCACACACACACGCACACACACACACACACACACACACACACAGAGACATATATACCGTAAATTGCTCACTTTCGGGCTTTCCCCATGCTTTACACCTTGGAAAATTGACTCTTGTGAGTTTATTATCCAATTGTAATAAAATTTGCAGGTCGTAAAACAAGCATTCCAATTCGTAATAACAAAATGTTGTCTGACTCCAAAAAAAAAAGGGAAAAAGTGTTTTAAAGTTTAAGCGACAGACGACAGGCAAGCGCACAAACAATCAGGTCAATTTTTGTCCGGTTCTGGTATATTTTCACAATCCTAGAATTGGCTCATAAAAGATAAGGTTATGGCATAGGATCCTTGATACTTTGAAAATTATCCAAGAACTTTGGTCCAATTCCTATTCTTTCCAGGCAGATTAGCTCAGTTCGGTTATAAATCTTTATAGCTTTATAACTCATAAGAGAAAGAAACCTACAAACTGAATAGCTTTCAAATAGGTTATTCAAATAGGTTTTTCTTCGTAACAGAAAGTATTTCTGAATTGGAAAAGTTGTTTTTTAAAATTCAGAATAGAGTGGTGAAGTTTGCTCTATCGATTGCTACTTTAAAGTTTGCCTATTGTCTTTCTTAGAGGCGTCGTAGCTCTGTGGAATGTTGTAAGTAAATTTATAAACCATCTAAAATCTTCGTATGCTTGATAATTATATACGTAGCACCTAAAAAAAAGCAACACCTTGAATTTTAGAAAACTGTATCTTGGAATTACGAATACAAAACCCTGGCTTTAGAAGGAGACAATCTTGCGGCTTAGTAATACACTTTCTGAATTGTAGAGTGGGTTATCCTAGGCGGAAAAAGTATTTTCTAGAATTCAGCCATTTTTTTCGGACTGTATACTCTTTAATATATTGCCTTTTTCCAATCGCACAATATGGCAATAACTGTTCAAGTGCTTAAGGAAACTTTATCTTTAAAGCACCTGATAACATACCCGATACATGTACTTAATTGTTTGTGTTCTTCTTATTTCCAACCGGCTCAGTTACCTTCAGTTGTCTTTCTCTACAAATAACTTAAATTCCTTTAAATATCAGAATGCTCTTCCGAGCAGCAAACGGCAAAGGAATTCCCACCGCTTGACAATTTCATTGTAGTTTCATTGTACTGCTATTTTTCCCGTCTCCCCTTGGCGCTCCACAGCGCCCATTTATACTCTGTATGCAAAATGCATGGTTAGAGAGGGTATAGTAAGGTAGTTCCAAAGTACGTAACACACAGAACTAAACCTCAATGATTCATCCAGACGAACTAAGTCCGATTTATAGCCGGGTTCCGTTGACGAATTGACTAGTAAAGCAATTAATTCAAATTTAATTGACTACATAACCACTTTTCCCCAAGCAACACATAAAGTGAGAAACAAATTGAAAAGGATTTTATTTATGTTTCAATATAAATACAAAAATAAATAAAAAGTCTAGAGGACATCTTCTGGTCGTGTAACATTGACTCGAGCATTCTTACTATTGGCAATTTGATTTTTTGCCCACCTCAGTGTCAGTTGTTATTGTCGTGTTAAAGAAGCTATCCGTTTTTTTCGCGTTTGACGACGCGATGACTATATTGAGGATGCGGATGGCTATGGAGTTGGGAGGTGGGGCTGGAGGATTGACGTTGACGTTGATTTTATCGAGCCGCTTGCTCTGGGTGGGCTTAACTTCGCATTTGCTCCACTTATTCCACTTGAACGCTTCGCTAAGAGCAAACTTTAGCTCTAATGCTCTTCAGCAGGTTTCTTTTCGTAAGCAGCAGCTCCTGGTGCAGCTTCAGCTTCAGCTACAGCTACAGCTTCAGCTTCAGCTTGAGCTTGAGTGCCAGCTATTGTGGCTGCTGCTACTGCTTCTGCTGCTGCGCTTGTCTAGCAAGTGTGGCACAGCTTAACACGGTTGATCAAACTACGACTTCGTCTTAGTGCTGCCACGTTGCTAAAAGTTCGTCTTGGCAATTTTTGAGTGTGCGCCCAACGAACAAAAGAGACGGAGACGGAGATGGAGATGGTTTGCAACTGAACACTCGTCCACGTCAAGCCTATCGAGTCTGGGCAAGGACACAACTACAGCGGAACGAGACACAACGAGCCAGACCTCACACACCGCCCTTGGGTGTCTCCGTTTGTGTCTATGACTCTCTCTCTGTCTCTCTCTGTATCTCTCTCTGTGTCTGTATGTGTATGTATGGGCCGCGAACATGTTTCGTTGAATATTTGCAAAGGGGCCACATGCACTGGTCCAGGCCATAACTGTTGTTGTTCAAGCTCAACCAAGCAGCGAGCGCTGAACTGAGCACTGTTCAGATTAGCCAATATGACATTAAAGAGGAGCCACACTCAAAGCGACGTCGCAGAAAGTTTTTACATTGGCAAAGTTGCGTCTGGCAGCGTCAAGCGGAAAACATCAGCATAGAATGGCCGCATCCCTAACTTCAGGTGCTTGGATCACCAACTGCTCCAACTGTTTCAGCTGCTCATCTAACTCTGACAATGAGCCCCAAAGTATCATGTCAATGGAACGGACCCCACAAACTGGAATGCAACAAATGCCCATTGTGTGCTTAACTTTTATGGAAGTTCTTTTTTTCTTCTTTTTTTTTTTTTTTGTATGTTTTTTCATTTTTGAAATGTGCGCTTCCTTGGGAGAGAAATGTGAATGGATGCTCTGGGCTCTGGGCTTGAGCTTAGTTTGTTGTTGGCTGGGTTTTAGTTTCAACACGGCAGCAATTTGTGTTTATACAATTTTTGTAAATGTTTTATGACGGCCGCATTAAAACGAGCAGCAGCAGCAGCAGCAGCAGCAGCAGCAGCAGCAGCAGCAGCAGCAGCAGCAGCAGCAGCAACAGCAACAGCAACAGCAACAGCAGCAAAAGAAAGAGATGGACAATGGGCAAACAGCAACTGTCGCTGACAAGCTCGTGTAATATATGATTTATGCCATAAGAATGACAGTTGCCAGCCCCGGTTGGCAATATACAATGTAATTGGCGGACACGCCCCCACACAAACACGCACACACACACACACACACACACACACACATGCACAGAAGTCCCATGACATCTTCCCCATGCAAGCAGTTAACGCTGCTTTGACAGTTTCTTGTTTTCTGTTCGCTGCTGGCTTGCTGGATTTGTCTGCTTTATTTATTCATAATTAAAATGACTGCAATTTTGGTGACATGTTGCGACATGCGATGATTTGTGGTTGCGTATCACTTACAGGTCATGCATTTCAAATGGCATCAGAATGACGAGTGGCAAGCGATATAAATGACTGAAATATTATATTCATAGTAAATTTAGCTGATTCACAATCGATTCCCTAGAAAGTTGACCGATTCAATACGTTCATTATTTATGTGTTGATACAACGACCTCTTTCAACTGATTCGCCCATTAAATGTATCTATTATAAAGTCTCATATATATTTAGGTCATAAATTGGCGCAATTGAGGTATAATGACTTCTGGTTCAATTTTATAAATCGGATGCCTTTGAAATTCTATAAAAGTGATATGTGGCAGCGAGTTTAATGACTGTTGTGTTGTGTGGAAGTAGCACATATAAATTCATGGCGCACGATCGATTGGAGCATAATTTGTTAGCTAAACGAAAGACTTGCCTTGTTATTTGGCTTGTTATCCACAGTTAACAAACTCTACCATTACATACACTTTAGGATGTACAAATTTAAATTTGGTTCACATTAAATTCAAATTTGAACGGACCACGAAAAGAAGAAAAAAATAATTAATATAAAGAAAAGGAAAAATGTGTTAAGGACTACTCTTACTGTCGGATTATTGTTATACAAAGCTGCATTAAATCTATGATACTTTTTTGCATATCAACTGATATACTATTAACAAGTTTATTGACTTGACTGGTTGATTTAGTTGTAGTTCTCGAGCTTAAGAAAAAAAAAAAATAAATTAATAAAAGCCAAAGACTACCATTTCTGTCTATTAGTAATTGATATCAAGAATGAACAATATTTTAAGTGTTCAATGGCAATATAAATTAACTCATTATATATTACATCTAAACACATTTTTTGAATAAGCAATACATAAATTGTAATCATACCTATAATAGTTGATCATTGTAGCTATATAAGGCTAGTGAATAAAATCATTTTGAAATATATCGTTTATCGATTCGACTGTTGAGCCTGACCAAGAATATAAGATATTCGATTCACTATAAGGCAAGTGAAGCAAGTAGCAGCTCTCTGGGCGCGAGATACCCCTTCTTAGCTATTTTTAATGGGTACAGGGTATGAGAAGAGGACTTTAGCAGACGCACGGTCCCCAATTGTTCGCGTCTTTTGTTTGCATGTATTCTCTTAAGTGCCAGCCACTTGAAAAGGTAGTACAATGACGACGACCATTATTCAACACTTTTAAGAATTCGGGTAATACGCATCTCTTCAGGTGGAAACAATCAGCGCAGTTTGCAGTGTGTTTCATTGTTAATATATGCATACAAATATATACATACATATATATATATGTATATAGAGGATATTATTAACTTAAGCGAGAATGTTATAGAACTTTAAGTCATGTATGTATTGATGCAAGTCGGTCAGCATTCTTAATGCGCAATTTATATAAATAAATAAGATATTTAATGCGATGACCTTTCTTATGTAACAGTTTTCCCATCATGCAACAGTCCACGTAAAGAGAATTAGGTTAGTTTTTCCTGTCCAAGAGCACATTTGATAAGGCAAAATAAAAAACAAGCCAAGGGCAGGGTTCTGAATCGCCTTAAAAAAGTCGCATTTTGTATTTTAGTTTCCGACCCAATGGTGACAAACAAATAATTGCCACTTCTTTGCTTTGCGGTGAGTGCATAATTTCTTGTGTTTTGTCAGAATACAGATTGTCAAGTCAAAAAACACAATATGCACTTCAGTGTGCAATTATTTTTTTGCCTGTTTGTTTTCAAACAGTGGGCGGGCAGCGCACATGAACAATAACAATAACAGCATCATAATTTACACATATTTTTTAGCAGCGTGTATCCCTAATTAAAATGACAGCATTAAAGGGGAATAAAGAGTTTTGCATGCTGCAGAGTATCGGGCGGAGATTCGTACTTCATTAGAGGACAACACACGTGTGTGTTTGCGTGTGTGTATATACATAAACATACATATATATGTATATATATGTATACATTAAAAACCAACCTCATTACTGTTTGCCAATAAAAAAATATTGTTTGCCGGAAATAAACAGAATGTGTGTATTAAAAACGAATACAATGCAATTGGCGGCTTATCGGCTTTTGTCATTGATTATGTGTTTTTGCTACCGCAAGTTTATTATTGTAGTGAACAGGAGGCAAAAAATATGTAAAAGACGCGAGACCTTGATCAATTGGTATATCGATATAGCCATGTGCATTCGTCCGTCTGTATGAAGATTCTTCAAATTTAAATTATATAGGAGATAGAGGCTTCAAATTTGGAGTATACGTTCTCGTATATTATTTGATCAGGCTTTATTTTATTTTATTATTTATACGGCCTCTCAAAATGAAGAACAATTTCTTGTCTTCATAAAATATGCACAAATATTATATTGTATGCGAACTCTTTCGGGCTGATTTGAATAAGACACTGGGGCCTGCAAATGGGAGTTTTTATGTTTATTGCCGGTGCAGCAGTGTCATAAAACAATTTTGCAATATCGTGCGGATTAGCATAAGAGGCACATCAGGCAAAGATGTTACCCATATCGAACATATCCAAATTTATGGCTGGCTAATAAGCTGTCGAAATGGCCAAGTGTTTGTTCGATTCGAAACGCTCGCTAATGACACACACAGGGAATGGGAATGGGAATGGGAATGGGAATGGGTAAGGGAAGGGGAATGGGAATGGGTAGCGGAAAAGGGCCAGTGGCGAATGCTAAATGGTAGCAGATGGGGGATGGGATGTATATCGCCTTTTGACTTACCGTTAACCCAAATAGCTATGCTAACGAGGCCAGACGGTGGAGCTTCTCCACGCAAGGGGGGAGGGGTAGTGAGGCGCCTTTTGCGTCGGCGTTTCCTGCAGCGCGAAATATTCATAACGAAATTGAATGAAATTGCCTACCAAACAACAACAACGACAACAACAACCAAAACAACCAAAACAACAACAACAACAACGGCGACAACAACAACAGCCACAGCAACAATAACAACAGCAAGGAGAAAGGGCAGCAAGATGAAATAATAATAAGCACGGCCGTAAAACTCCCGCCAACACACCCCCCAACGGCCCCTCCCCTGTGCTCGGCCAAGTCATCGCCCACACCCCTTGTCGCCACCCGGAGCCCCCACAGACTCCATCACACGCTTAACACGAGGCACGTAACGCAATTTTTGTTTAAAAACAAGCCGAGGCACAGGAGCTGGAAGGAAGAGTACACGTCAGGGAAATTGTATTTAAATGGCTGGGTGGTCTCGCCCGCAGCCTTTGACCTGGCACATTAGTTTCTGGGTCTGGCTTACACAGTGGAAGGAAAGAAGCAATGGAAACGGCCATGGAAATGGGATTTGCTGCCAAGAAGGTGGCGGAGACGGAGGAGCGGGCGGAGCAATCACTGAGCACGTAAATCAAAAAAATGTTGACGAAAATAAACGATGCCACGGCACAAAGCATAGCATATAGTATATGTACATATATATGTACATATTCATATACAAATACATTTATACACCTACACAAAACATGATGTAAAGGTATATGTATGTCTTTTATTTGTTTACACTGCACCCATCAAAAATGAATAAAAAGCAAATAATAAGGCCGGGCAAATTTATGTAACAGGCAGCATCAAACAGACAACTCCACACCCATCAAGTATATTCATTTCTGTTTAGGACAATATCCAGTTGATCCAATATCCACGTTCATCCCTCTCTCCGAATTGCGTTTCAATCTTGGCGGTTTTAAATTTGAAATGTACAACTTTAATTACCATCAAATGGTATGGTATGATGGCGTTTTAATTCACGGTTTAACTTCGACCTCATGAGTTAAGACTAGATTTGGCCAAAGGTTAATTTGGCGCATTAAGTCAATAGAATACGATATAAATCATTTAAAATTAATATTAAAAGCACTGGGCTTAAAAAAGAATCCACAAAATGAAATTTTGAAAAGCTCTAGATCAGAGAATTATCTTTGGTTAATTTTTATTAAATTATTTCAAGACTGTTTTATAACAGTTAGTATTTAAAGCCAGCTCAGAAAAATAATCCATTATCCCAGTTTTTTGGTAGGCAGCTGTTTTTGGCGCCCCAACACTCGTTAGTTATGACAATGATTTAGGAAGCTGCACCAAGCCAGTGGGGTTATGCACCCGTTGATCCGGATCCTAGCAAGAAACAGCCGTTTCAGAAGTATCTCATATGTTAGCCACCAGCCAATAGAAGACACTCGCCCTACAAGTATGTTTCACTTGTTTATGTGACTACATCTATCAGTGTTTATCTGCCAGGCTTAAGCACAGCCTCTCAGCCTTTCAGACGCTCTGCAATCTGACACACTCACAACACACACACACACACACACACGCACAACACACACACACACGCAGCACACAGGGTTTATGGCAACCAACTAACTAGTGTAGACAGCCGTTTGGGGTCTATGTGTGTGTGTGTGTTTGTTTGCATTCAAGTCAATAAGAGACGCACTGCCATTTAGCACTTACTGGCAAATGTTGGCAGCAGAACCAATCTGTAAGTTATACCCGAAAGCGCGACTGGCTTGTAAGCAGACAAATAACCCAAGAGATAACAATAATGAAAGAGGGTGCGAAGGAAATAGGAAAATTCCGCAAAGTACTACTTCGCTGAGCGTGTAATGGCCAAGGTTGAGGAGTGCCACAAATTGTCCTTGCTTCCCTTGTTATTTTTGACCCATCGATTGTTATCCGGAGTCAGGAGACTCACGACGACAACACACTTTATTTTTATTTATTTTTAATGTATATAAAAATTAATTAATTAACAATTTTCAACGTACTCCTATTTCCCCATTCAACTAAATTATTTATTTTTAATTAAAAATGTAATAATAATTTTAACATAATAATTCCTCATTAAAATTACTTATTTGTTGTAAAATTTGTATGAAATTAACAACAGCAAAAATAAATCATTTTAGCATACTCCTCTTTCCCCATTTATCTGCTTTCTTTATGTTTTGTAAAATATATACAAAACTAAAAAACAATTTGAATAAAAAAAAGTATATAAATTTAAAGATTTCAAATGAACAACGAGTAATTCGATTTGTATTTAAAATATAAAATATCAAATACAAGATATCAAAAGCAAATAAAAATTCTCGAAATATCTCTGTATATTAATTCCATAAGGGCATGCAACTAGATTTGGTTTGACATTTCCATTATAAAGTTAAACATTTCTGTCACAAACGTAAGCAGCACATTTTGATGGACGAGTTCTATTTGTCAACTACTTGGACTACCTCGACAACTACTTCAACACTTGAGCTTGGAAGTTCATAATATTATAGCCACGCCCGGCTTCAGCCTCGTAATCAAGAAGGGTCATTGTTAACAGCTTTGAGCAGACATTAGACTGGGAAGAGAGGATTGCGCAGTCGCCAGATTGGCGCCCAACTTAATGAAAAATCACCTGGCTTGTGGGCATGGCAGTGGGAATTGCCAGGAAACAAACCAAATAAAAGTAATTGCCGATTATTTTAACAGCTTTTTTTTTAAACGAGCCACTCAGCATGAGCAGAAAAGGCGGAAAATCTGGGGGAAAATGGGCGTGTCAGCGTATTAAAACTTATTTAACGAATGCACTAAGTATTCCATTTAATGCACTAAGTGAACCAGCACTCATTGAGCAATATTTAAACTTGTGAGAAATGGTTTCTACTTTTGCTGTTGATTTAGCTTTTCTGCTACTCTTAGCTCCCCTTTGGGTAGGCAACCAAATCTAGTGGAAGTGGCAGCTGTTGCGCTGTGCGCCGTATTCACAGTGCAGATGCAAAGCTCACAAATTTAAATAAATGTTTGAAATTGGGGACAAAGGGGCAAAAAACGCAAAATTGCCCGAAAAGTTGAGAGTGAGTGACTGCTGGCGGCCAGAGGTCATTGGAGAGGGGGAGAGGGGGGCAGGGGCCAGGCAAGTCTGCATAAAAACATAGAAAAACGCACACAAAAAACACATACACTGGGATTAGTAAGAGTCAAAGCGGAAATCGACTCGACGACTGTGTGTGTGTGTGCGTGTGTGTGTGTGTCTGTATATGTGAGTGTGTAGGTGTGGTGAACGTGCTCTGCGGCTGCCAGGAATTGTGACAAAACAAAAGGGCAATCCAGAGCTAGGACAGAGGTAGCGAAAAGAAACGTGTACAGGACCAAGCGGCTCAAACACCAAATTGCACTTTCAATTGGTTTTGGCCAATAGGATATGTATGTGTGTATGTGTGTATGCATGCATACATGAATGTGTGTATGATTGACCCGCACATATATTTTAACTTGCAGCATCAACCACAACAATTTCAATTCTAATTGACAGTCGACATCACATCGCATCGCAATGCCTCATCGCCCAGTGGAGGCAGCTTTTGTGACGTACATGGCACTGGGGTTATTGGCAATCCAATTGACGACACCACTTCAATTACACACTAATGAAGTGCATGCAATGAGATTAGACGTATCGCTCCTCACCTGACCAAACCTTTGCGGCGTGAAAGCCTTCGAGTGTGCGGTTGCCTGGTAAATCGGCCAGTTGCATGCATAACCACACATGACAGGCAAGAAGCGACTAAAGCCCAAAACCTCTAGCAGCTTGTTTCTCTTATTTCGTTTTCATCACCACAACTACACTCAAAGAAAAGAAAAATCGTACTAAATTTTTAAAATCACAGTTTGGCTGTTCGTTGACATGGGAGACATTTTTATGCAAAAACCAGTAAAAATGCTGTAGTCGAGTGAGCTGGACTGCCCTAAGCCCAATTTTTTAATATATTATTATAATTTTATTACCAAATATCACTTTTAAAAGCTTGGCACTCTCAAACGTAAGTAGGCGTGGAAGTGCTCAAGTGTAAGTAGGCGTGGAAGTGTACACTTTATGGAGTCGCACAAAACCAAGTGGATACTTTTTTACCCAGTTTTAATGGTAGCTAGGTGCAAAAAATCTATAATTATATATGGAATCATAAAAAGAAATTAAAGTATTAAAAATAAATTTATTGAATCTTAAATTAAATATTAGAGAGAATTTAGATTTGTGTTTTATACTTCCGTTTTAACATTTACTTTTTGAGAACTCACTCTCCAAAACATGACGATTTTTATACTCTGATAGCGAAGGTATCCCAAAAGCCCATATCTCTCGCAATTTAAGAGTTACAGTTTCCAAACTTGGAAAGAAGGTTACTATGAAAATATTCCAACATTTTTTTTTTTTGGACCACGCCCATTCATCCCCCAAAATTCACAAATGCCAATTTCTACCGCAATTTTAAAGGCAATCTTAGACGATAGTTTACTAAAAATCTCCTTCAAAGATCGGTATTTCTTGGCTACACCCACCCTGTTCTGTGGCACCTGTTATCAGATGGTATTACTTATGGTATCAGAGTCTTTCGCAGTCGGGTTCGCCCGACTACAACGTTCTCGCTTGTTTTTTTTTAATGTATGTACATTTTTTTTTATTGCCAACAACAAAGCAAAACGACACTAACATGACTTTAGCATATCGCAACCATTGGCGGCTGCTACGAATGTGATTTTAATAAGCTTTCCTGACGACGCGTCGATTTGATTGTATTGAAATCAATTTAGCCTTAGCAACAGCATCTGCAACAACAACGAAAGTCGTAAGTATGTATATGAGTATCGGAGAGTGCAACAAATGTTGCTATCATAATGGTCAGATGCCATTTCCCATTCTCAATTTGCTTTATTGTGCCAGATGAATATTGACATCTGCTGTTTTTCTTTTTCGGCTTCAGAAAAAGCGACATCAAAAACGATTTTATTACCATTGTCATTGATGTCCTCCTGCACAAATATACTAACATACAAATATATTTTGAATTGTCTGCTTTAAATGGCAGCCCACTAATTGTGCCATTTATCGCTTCGCATTCAAAAATATGTTGAAATATGTCAACGAAATTGGAACATGACACTCGAGACATGAGCAAGGTGCAAATTGCTGACTTAGCATCAGCCAAGCGACTTAATTCCACACACTTCGCTCCCCTGGCGACCTCCATGTTAATTGTTATTTATGAGCTTGCATCTTGCGAATAGTTCGACATCTGGAGCATTATAATTGACAAACTGTTGGCCATGTGATTAATTACTCTTCTCTAGGCAGCTAATTAACATCAATGGATGCCGCTTAACACCAATAAATATACTGTACTGAATTGGGGAGGCCAATGCACTAGTTAACACCAGACATCAAGAAGCTAAATGTGCAAAATATAAAATTTAACCACCAGGGATCATTTTGCATTATTAGTCGAATAGAAAAATATTGTTTTTTTGTACAGTTCAATTTAAATAACGAATGTTCCTTTTACATAAATGATAGATTAGTCCGATGTTGAAAAAATATTATTGGTGAGTGTAGTAAAAATTTTGTAAAACAAAAAAAGATTGTCATTTTAAAATTAATTTTGTAACGAATAGCGTCTACGGGAGTCTTAACATAAACTAGTCCTTTTTGATAGTATTTTACCTAATGTGGTCGGAGTTGCCTTCTTCAATGCATTATTCATTTCTCAGAGAAAGAGACAAGCGTTTACTTTGAATTTATACATTATTATTTATATATACAGTCAGAACAATATTTATTCGTACACACTTGCCTTACACGTGTTTTCTGCTACAACTTTTCTTAAAGTTTATTACAAAATACAGATTTACAAAATACTAACGAAAAAATCGTCGAATATGGTTCCTTTTAGTTCAACTTACATTCTTTTTTTTGCCTTTATTACGTCCTTACACCGAGGTATTGGTGTTAATACCACTTATTTTATTCCCTGCAACTAACTGTGCCTTTTTAAGAATTCCTTTGAAATTCTAATGAAAAACAGCCTCGAATATAGTTCATAACATTTAGTAGGGCCTTCTTTTGCTCTTAATTACGTCCTTTCACCAAGTTATTGGTGCTGTTAGCACTTATTTTATTGCATTCAACTAACTATGCCGTTTTTAAGGACTCCTTTGATGGAACCATGTGTTTTTCCTTATTATTTTCTGCAATATGTTTAATATGACTTGGCTCCGATGGTTGGAATAGCATTCTTAGATGTTTGCAGTGTCGAGTGATGAGTCCCTTCGGTCATTATAGGGCTGAAAGACGAATGTCTTTGGAACAAGCCATTTCGGCGCAAATTTACGCTTAAAATGATCAAGTAGACGTGCTTGTCCATTTTCTCATCCATAAGCACCACTCGAACAGCTCCAGCTGCAACTATGCAACCAGCACATATCCGTCGTTATGCTTCACAGTGGGAATTAAAGTATTCTCAGTCATGGCTTCATTCGCCTAGGCCTAACTTTGGGAGGGCAATCGAGTCCATATATAGCCAAATTCCTTTTTAATTTTTAATTCTTTTAATTATCAGTGACTAGTCAAATTGTAAAATATTTTAGTTTGCTTGAACGGCAGATGGGAAAAACTTAAAAATGGCAATGTTAACTATTTGACTTAGCCTGAATGTTATTTGGTACAGTGACTTCTGAGTAAAAATTAAATTTCTAATTGTTTAGCAGCTGGCGCTATAGCAAACTCAACTACTTCAACTGGTCGCATTTCGAATAAATTTTCAAGTAGACAAAGCCATAGTGAGATGCACAGAGAAATGTTGAAGCCGGCTCACAACTTTTGCCCGAGTGAACGTCAGTCGACTGTCGACTTTCGACTGTCGAGCATCGACCGTCGACCGTCGACAGACGACAGCTGCCATCAGTTAGAGCCCTGCCCTTACTGTACTCTTCCTCTTCTAATAACAAGCAACTCTTTGCAGCCGCCTTCCGTGAAGCGTAAAGCCTTTCGACAACTTTTCGCTGTACAACTTTTATATTTAAATACCCACTTTCCAAAATGAAAAATGAGCATATTGGTTTTGCTAATGCAACTCCCATTTGGCCGTCTGACTTCTGTGTATATTTTTTCCCCCACTCCCAGCATGGACATAAAATACGTGAATAACTTCATCGAAAGTAGCTTACAATTTTCGACTTTTAACATATTTTCAGTTCTTTCGCGGAGTTCGATCAAAAAAATGCATTTTATTTTTTAGGTTAAAATAAATATGTCACCTTGCGTTAAGGCATAAGCGAAACCAAGTTCGACCAGGTTAAGTATTTATCTATAGCAAATATAGAAAATATTGTCTAAAAATATCGTAATAAGACTTTTGCCTATCTATATCATATATATGTTTCTTAGTTACATAGTGTTACTTTCAATATTAGCCACGCTCATCAAATCAACTGATTTCCAAATTAAAGAGCTATTATATAAAAATCTCAATTCAAAAATTTCTTTAAGGTATTTGTTATTTGGCACCATGAAAACGTTTATGCCTCGTCTCGCTTTGAGTTGGAGCTTCGTATATATACGCGACTACTTTAGATTAAATTAACTGCATTTCGAACAGCTAGCTGCTTTTTTAGTACTTACCGTGCGGTTTCCGAGATTTTTGACGCGACAGGTCAACTTGATTGTTTTTCCCACGAGACCGGTTACGTTAGTGGCAATGTTAGTATCAAATGTGGGTCCTCCTGTGCCGGGCGTGGGTAGGTCCTGCAGGAAGTCGGTAAAGAATCGCTTCGAAGCACTCTGAGAACCCCCTGCAAAATATGATAACAGTTGCGAAGATTGTGTTATTTACGAATATGGTTAATTTATGTAGAAAAAATGTAGAAAAACCCCAGAAAAATGACAATCGAATCTAAACTGGAAAGTTTTTATTTTGTTTTTAGAAATAAATATTCTTAACACTGGATATGCCTTTTTTCTATTTTTCAGAAAAATATTTCTAAATAATATAAACTATTTTTAAAATGTAAAAATGGAATACCTAATTTTTTAGAAAATGTTCCTTCTGATAAATTTTAAATTAAATTAAATTAAGGTTCACAGATAAAAATGAACATCCCGGAAGTGTAAAATTCAGCGAGATTTTTTATCAGAGTTTATTTATTTATATTTTTAATGAAAGGCAAATACCGAATTATTTAACGATATAACTTAACATTAAATATTCAACATTTCGTGTTTCCTGTAAGAATTTTCATAAAATTATTATTCTTAGCTAGCTAGAACAAAACAAAAAAACAACAAACAAAAACTAACTATTATTATTGTTCTTCAGTGTATTCCCACAAACTTCTTCTTTAGGTAGGAATTCAATGTGGAATTTTGATTTATTGGTAAAAAAAAAATCCATTAAGCCAACACAGAAGATTGATAATTTCTCACAATTCAATTACTGAAGTGTTTTCATCAAATAAGAATATGTAACCAATATTAAATTGGATTATAAAAGAAGCTCTCACATTTTTGCCAGTTGTGTGCAAACTAAGCAGTGCAAAAATCTGTTTAAAAAAAAAAACATTCCTTACCAATGGAACACACCGTTTAAATTGGAAAAAAAAACAATATGAAACTTGGGGGGATGGTATGGCTTGGGTGGAATAGATAACAGATGCACGCTGCATGATGCCATGATAGCGAATGCTGTCTGGCTGCATCTGCCCCCCACTCCCCCTCTTCTGGTGTCACAGTTTAAATACCGCTTAACACCTTGCGATTCCATCGCCTGTTGCCCGTTGTCGTTGCAAACGTTTTCATTTCGCTTTCGCTCTTTTGAATTGTTTGCTCTGCAGCTGGTCGAACACGTGAGATTCCCTCCTTTTTGTCTACAACTTGCTTCGTGGCAGCTTGCCACGTTGCAGTTGTAATGTTTTAACGTTTTCCCCCAAGCTACAACAATTTCCCTTGCCAACAGCCGTAATCGGCCTTGACACATTTGCCTGCGCCCACAGTTTCGAGCGTATGCGCGTGATCTTATATACGTGCAGAATGTACTAGGGGGCAATACAGAGCTGTGTGAGACTTTAGACTAAGCTTTCGATTGTCCTGGTGGCTCAGGCCAATATATGGAAGTGCTTTCCATATTGGAAGAATGGGCGTCTTTTCTGCTCGGCTGCTCGGCTGCTAGGATGGCGAATCACATCCAGCGGATTTCAAGCTCCACTTTAACTATATGTGTGACTTTACTTATCAGCCAGTAAGCATATAAAATAGACTCGCCTACATGTGAATCGCATTGCGCCGGGCTTTCCCTCAGTTGAGCACGAAGTGTAGCAAATAAAATTGTCATCGATATTACATTGCTTACCATAGACATGGCCAATTTCTGACTGAGCTGGCTGGTTTGCACAGATGAAAGTTTGACGCTATATGGAAGGATGCCACCCACTTCTCCCACCTGAATAAGTTTTACGTGACCACAAATACAAACCAAATACATACATACATACATATACTCATCGTTAGGTATTTTCTCTTTACGCATACACCCTAAAGGAGAGGGTTTTTTTTTTTTTTTGTATTGTTTTTTATAAAAGTTGTAATGCATGCCATGTTTTATCTTTCTTTTTTTTGATAGTTCATAGCCCAAAAAATATATATATTTATCGATTTTGTGTCCAAGATTGCTTCTTATTCTTGTTTTAAACATGGCTTTGCTTTGACTTTAACTCTGCTTAGGCTGGCATTCAAACTGTGAAAGTCAAACTTAATCATAAAGAATATTTGTGCAGGCGGGCAGATCAGCTGAGTTTTGGTAGATGAATTATATTATACTTTAAATTTTATATGTATGTATGTAGATGAAACTTAAATTTAAGGCCAAACAAAATATGCACTCTCAACTTATGTTGCGAACAGCTCTCCTTATTTTTTTGTCATCCATTTCAAATGCCAGCATTTAATGGCGATGTGGTAAGCCAAAAACTCACTTATTCACTCACAGACAGGCATGAGTTTTTGGACAATAATTTACGCACAAGCAGCAAATTCCGCATTTAACACTGTCCCCGCATAGATTTTCAATTTATGCGACGTTCACTATTATTATTCACTGAGTTGCCAATTTTTAGCATGCTGTAGCGTAATGGCCCCAGAGTTGGTCAGGAATTAAGCTTATTTGCATACATGTATATGTATGTGAATGTATTATGTTGAGCTCCCACAGTTGGTCGAGAAGAGCTGCCTAATGGCCATGGCAGCCAATCAAGTCGGCAGACATTTGTAAATGACAAACACTCACCGTCGCACTCGTAATGATGGCGAGAAGGAAGAGAAGAAAGCGATGATGGAGTAGGAGCAGTAGAAGCAATAGAAGAAGTTGAGGAAGGATAAGGCACTCTCAACGAATTCGATGCGCTTCTGCCATTTAAATTTCAAATGAGTTTTGTGTCAAGTTCAGCAATTTTTTATATTCAATTGGCCTTTTTTTTTATCATTTCTGTTAAAGTTGTTTTTTGCTCCTATTTTGCTTTTACCCAGGCTGTTATAAATCTGTGTTAGTCATCGCTGGCCCCGCAAAGTACATACACATATTCTTAATCAGATCGGTGAGATGTGTCGAAATTGTCACAGCTATGAATATATTCGTATTTCGCAATAAGCAGTATCTATCACAGATTATCAACAAAGTCTGGCAAGTGTTTCAAATCCGTAGATTATTACAGTTGTCTCTCATTACACGAATGATTGAGTTTTTTTTTTTTTGGACATAAGTGGGAATATTTGCAATTCATGGGTATACGATTTAGACTTAAGATTAGCGCATTCTTTGACCATAAATATTATGATTCTATGTCGTGCACTTTCTCGAAGTTTGTCCAAATCGAATGAACTTACAAATGAATATAATTTCTCTTTTCGAACTTAGTTGTTATTCAGGCCGGAGTTTTGTTGCACTTGCTGTCTCGTGAGTTCCGCTCCAAGTTCCGCTCTGAAATGTCTTCAGCGAATGCCGAATGAGGCCAATATGTAAGTTTTCTTTAACTTGAGAAATTCTGCACAAGTTAAAGTATGCCCCGCAGACTATCTAGTGTGCAAGTGAAGACTGAAGGACGAAGCGAAAATGTTTTACGACAGTCAATTGATGACAGCAGCTCAACGTAGTAATTGTCTGTTTTGAACATATCAAGTACTTTGTCAGTGGCTGCCATAAATAGCCAAAAAAAAATAACAAGCTGTCGACTCGGGCGGGCAAGTTTCAGTTATAACTCACTCACACTCCGCAGCTGTTGTAAGTTACGTAAGCTATGGCAGCAATTTGCTTCGCACATGTTTTGACAATAAACAACAAAAACAACACGAACAACACGAGCAACAACAACAATGCTATATATCTGTTGGCCGCCTAATGAATGCCGGCAACTGCAACGGGTTGTCTTTTTGGCACCACCCCCTCACCCCCGTTCCCCTACCTATTTCCTATTGGCCGTTTTCCCTTTGATATTAACAAAACAGCTTAGCGCCGGCCTGGAGGCGTGTCAACAAAACGGAATACAACTTGACGCTGCTGTCGCTGTCAGTGACAGATAATCGCCCATCGTCCAGCCACGCCCACAACGCATGCGCAAGAGGCTAATTGGAGTCTGCAGCGCAAGCTGCACAAATGGGCAATCAAATGCAGTTGCAGCTGCAGCTGCAGTTGCAGTTCAAGTTTCAGTCCTTGCCAACATCAATTCATTGTCACAGTACTTTGAGAGTGGCCCAGTGCCCAACGCGATTTGTTGTCCAGTTTTCAATTTAAACGACAAATGGGCAGGCATTTCACCCATTGCCTACTCTGTCGTTGCCGTTGCCGTTGCCCGTTGCCCGTTGCAGTTGCTCTTTGCAGTTGCAGTTTTGATAACAATTCGCTTATCATGATTTTGTGTGCCTTGTGTATCCACTGGAAATGGATCAAAAGGGTATAATGGGGCAGAGGTAGATACAAGGATTATGGTTGGATATCTATATGTATCAAATCTCAATGAAAACATTTATCAAATTGAGCTCTTTATGTTACTGAGGTTTATCGGCTTATTGCCATCGAAATGAAAGCACATTTTTTAAAGCCATTGAGAGAAAAAAATGTGCACAATTTTGTTTGTTACACTTGTGCCATTTGTACGGGCATTTCTGCATATGGGAACGGAACTTTCTTTCAGATTTTCATCAACAATTGGTAAATATTGAGGTGAGATACGAAAATTGGTATATTGACTGCCCTTTGTCGTAACCATTATAAATAATAACATTTGAATCCAGGAGAAGAGTTGTGCTGCCTCTGCTCAAGGCGCAATGGGAATTTGCTTAAATTCGACAAACTACGACGACAACATCAAGTCAAGTCAAGTGTTTAACTGTGCTGAAACTCTGGCAAAAGAAAGGGCAGGCAACATGAATAGCAAGATCTGATTACAAAAGGTTAGATGTCTTGCGGCTGTTTGGCATTCCGTCAAATAGTCAAAACAAATGTGGGTAAATTTTTATGTAAATAGATACAATTTAATCATAGGGAAAATGTGTTTAAGTAATATGCTCATAATGTTGACGCTGGGTTGCCGCTGTTGGTTCATATATGCCACGTGCCACTGGGTAACTTATAGTCGAGCACACTCGAGTGGAGACCTCCTGCAGGCTTTTGAAAGACGCTTCGCATATTGCTGACCGCAGCATTGTCCGGCATTTATGCTTAGTTATCCTTAGTGAAGTCCCCGAGTGTCACTCCACTTTTCCGGATGCTTGTCCTTTGCGGTTCTGCGGCTCTGGACACCGGAGCTTGCGTCAAATTTTGATTTCAAAAATGAGTTTTTTCTTAGATTTTTGCCTTCTTTGCCTTTTTTGTCTGTGCATGTCAGCGTTGTCATTGTTGTCAGTGGCATCCAACCATCTCTCGGCGGTGCTGCCTCTGGAGCTGCCGTTGCTTGCCAACCGAAGGCATTGAGGCCGCCATCATCATCATCATCATCGTCGTCGTCCTCGTCATCGTCATCGTCATCGTCATCTGGTTGTCATTAGGTTTATGTCATTGTTCAGCCAAGTGCGCCGCCACGACGCAGTTGCAACTATTGTACCATTTTTACACAGCCAGCATGGCTGCAACATGTTGAGCCGATGCTGCTGCATTTGCTGCTGCTTCTGCTGCTCCCGCTGCTACATCAACAGCCACACCCACACTTACACACACCAACTATACACAGTGTGTCTGTGCTGCTGGTACTGCGGGTTGACTCTAGCTGTGTCGCTTTGTGTTCACTTTCACGTGCGCGCATCTAAACTGACATTCCAATTATTCTTATCGCAACCCCAACCCCGCAACAAGACCGAACCTTGAAATCCCATGCCCTATTGTTAATGGCGCGGCTTCTTTTCATTTCAACTAAGTCACTCAGTCAGTCAGCCAGTTTGTCAGTTAGTCAGTTAGTCAGTTAGTCAGTCAAACATGCAGTCACTCAGTCAGTAAGTTGTCCCTGACTCAAGTCCACTTGGCGGTTTTGGTGGCATCTTTCATTTTCAAAAAAAAAAAACAATTTAACTCATTGGCTGGATGTTGAGCTGAAACTGAACGGCATGAAATATGGCGTTTTCCTTTCTAACTCTTGACTCCCGGGACATTTGAAGCATTACTAGACGGCTGATTTATGTTGTGGCAGTCAAATTAAATGAACCAAACATGCTGCAGACTACTGCTTCTGCCGGAACTACTGTGCGCTTTTGATATTGGCAAATCGGTAAAGTATGTATTCAATTAAGTTATTATTTTTCATAACTGATATAAATCCCAACAACAAAGAAATTGAAGTGCATACAACAGTTATTTACCAATTATCTGGGTGTGAAATGGACTCTGCATAATTGATGCATATTTCATTGGGTCTGGGCCTCGACTGGGCCTCTTAGCCAAAATATACTACGAAGTTTGACTACGAAGTTGATTTCATTTTGGATTCACATACCAGCATAATTATATTAAAAGAAAAGGAATAAACTCATGAGCAAAGAAATATATATATGTATATACATATATATTTTAATATATAGTATGCGACAAAGTTTGTTGATTTTATAAGCTTTACCTAATGGCAAAATGGGTAAATTCGTATTGTGCAATGTTCGTCGATTTCTATGAACACCTGATTTAAATAGTCTTCCAAATTGAAGTGCTTCAAGGTGTAGAGTGAAAACCATCCTATTAATGTTGCAGATGTTATTCCACTTGCCGTCGGCGACTTGCATGTTAATTTATTGATTTCTTAGTTTTGCATATACAATTAGGGACTTGATTATGCAGGAATTATAAAATGACTGCTTGAATTGGTTTTAAAGTGAACTGTGTGGGCTATTTGTAACTGGTTAATGTTTTAAATCCAGTGTGAGTGCCAAGTTAAAGTTAGTATTAATTGGTGCTTGTATTCTTTCGACCAACTCTTGAATATAATGCTGCAAACTGGGTAAAGCATACGCGTAGTGGTATATGTTAAACTGAAAACTGAACTGAAGAAATCTTATATTGTGCCAAGTCAAGTTTATCTTTATAGAAAATGTACCCCGGCACAAGCAAAACTCCGCGACGTTTTTATCAATGTGTTTTGGTTTCGGTTTTTGTTTGACTTTGTCACGAACTTTTCTGCCTTATTTTCGACACTGAAGGCACTTTGCAACATTCGCTATATGCTCAGTCTGCCCCAGAACTTGTGCTCCGGCAACAAAATTTAAAGCAATTTCTCACTCAACCAAATCAGATATTGTAAAAATCAAATAAAACACTTTGTTGTTGTCTAAAACAATACGCGTTCACTTCCTACATACATACAGTATGCAAAGATAGCAGAGAAGGCTGTAAAAATTGTATATTTACTTAAATTAAACTCACAAGTGAACGACAAATTTTGCACTTTCATGCAACAGTGACTATGTAAAATCTGCGCATTGCTGCATTTTAATTAAAAATAATAAAAAATGTTGCTCTGAGTTGAAATTCTAAGGACAACCATGTCAAATTGATAGCATTGATTTCAGCGCACAATTTGCAGCCAAGCGACGAGCAAATGATTCAATGCCTAAATAGCAATTATATTGGTATTTCCATAAAGGGCTGTCGTTTTATCTTTTGTTCCATCAGGCACATTAAATTAAAGTCAAATGTCGCCCTGGCAACCTTAACTGAGTTTAATCAGGAAGCGAATTTTTTTCTCTTTTGTTTTTTGTTCCTTGACATTTTATTGATTGCCAGCAGTTAAGTTGTACATTAACTTGGCCAAAGTGCGCAGCCACAACACAGCTCACACACACACACACACACACACACACACAGCCAAGGAACTAGATTGTGGTTCAGCCAGAAGCCATTAGGACTACTAGACACACACACACACACACACACACACAAACGCGCGCGCGCCGTGCTTTGGCGTTGGTTGGTAAAGAGCTATTAATGAGCGCTTGTAGATGCCAAATGAGTACAGCGACTGTAACGGTAATTTGCCATATTTGGCGCATAGATGCAAATGGAAGACAAACTCAGTCTACGAGTTGTTGTTAAGCCAAACTTTATTAGGATAGGTGTATTAAAGTTTGCACCTTTGACATGCAAATCCTTCTCGTTTAATTTTTTTATTTTATTTTTAAATTTATATTGCAATATTATCAATTATTCTCAATAATATTTCAGATAAACAAATAATTATGCATGTGTATATTTGTATATTAGCAGCGGCATGTGGGGCTTTAAAGTATGCCACCATTTCTTAACAGCACAATCATGGCCCAATAATCAATGCACGCTCTCGGCTTGTTATTTTAAATGTCAGCGGAAGTGTAGATGATATAAAACAATTTCTGCATGGCCAGGATACAGTTGCGGGGAAATAGGTTAAATAACAACCGTTAGGTTAAAGGCCAGTCACAGCCTTAAACCCAGATTTAGCTCCAGCTTCATTCTGCTTTAGCCGCGAGAACAAACGAAATTGTTTTTACGTGACGCGCATGCAAAGGATGAGTGGCAAGAGTAATTCTGCTGACTTTGGGCACAGCGGCTCCAGTGCCATGTTTCGGGCTGCTGCTGCAATTTCAAATCCCCCCATGAAGCGTGTCTGCAGCATTATTGACTTGTACTGTCGTATGCCCCTCACACCCCTTGCCGCATATTGGCAGTATCAGCCAATGATTACGGCAAGCGACGTTTTCCCATTTCGACTGCTGGAGATTGTAAAAAAAACTTACCTGTCAATAGAATTAGCATGCCTAGCAGCAGAATCCAATTTGACGACATTGTTGCTGCGAATCTGTTGATAGGAACTCTTCAGCTGTTGTTTGTAGATCCGAAGCTGCAAAATAAGTAGCGAAATCGAAAGTTTATTAGAAAATCTGGCTGAAAACCCTATCGAAGAATCGCTAATTGGATTTTCGACCATTGCACACTTGCAGTGGAATACGCATATAAGCCCACATGCATATAAGAATTTTGCAGTATGTCTTTAACAGGACCATCATATAGACGAACATTTTTTTAAGAATAACAGAAAGAGATGAAACAACTTCGTGACTGGGTAACATATTCTAGTCTCCAAAGATTTTTATCAAACTTTTTCATAAATGTTTGCAAAAATTTCAGTTCAGCCTGACCCAAAAGCACAGCTGTCAAATTCTCAACCAACGCCATTTAGTTGTCTGTTTTCTTCCTATCGCTACACATTCAATAAAGTTAAAAAATATATTTATATACAAAAAAAAAAAAAATATATAAAAAAAATAAGCGAACATTGACATTGCTTTAAAAATGTAAAATTTATCGATTTGTGTTACCGATTTAAAACGAAAACTTTATTTTACTGGTCAACTATTGTACATACTAGTGTAAGCCACAGGACCTGTTCTGCAAATTGCATAACGACCGGATGCTTAGCCCAAAAACCGTGTACCCATTAAAAATGTACAAAAAAGGGTATGCACATAACTTTCAGCCATTTCTGACCCTAAAAAGATTATACATTTTTTATCACCCTGTCTCATGCTGGCCGGTTAGTAATGTGTGTAGGTGTTGTATACTAAAAATGCGCTTATGTGATATACGAATGTGTGTTTGGGTCGCACTAGACTTGAATACGAGACGTCTTCCAGCTAAGCTTCCTACACTCCCTGTATTCTTATTTGTTTAACAAAACGGTTTTCGCTGAGAAAGCCAAAGAATAGGTAAACTTCTTAAATGTATTAAGCTTCTTTGTGCAAATGCCATTTGTGTTTTTGACATAAGAGATGAACCAACAAAGCACAAGCGCTTTAAGCAACTGTTCCATAGGCATCTGGGGCCAACATATTACAGAATTTCTTCATAATTAATGACCTGAGCAAATTGGCATCTTTTATAGATTCAATGCTCAATACACTTATGTATTTTCACTATTGACAAGTGCACTTCTTGTTAGAAAGTGTAATTCTCGGTATCCATTGCAAACTGATACAAAAAGTATTCATCAAATTCACATTTAAAAGCTCTACGTAACAAATCAATGATAAAGTGCTTTGCCGATGTCGGGAAAAATTCCCAACCGCCTCCCCCACATTCGAAAGATGGTTGGGCAACTGTTGTATAAACTTTTTTCGTTTTCAACCGATTGACTCCAAACTCATTTTTAATGACCTGCTCGAAAATGTATTTGAGACGTGTTTAACAGTTTTTGCAAATTCGAACTGATATGGTAGAAAAGAGTTCTACAATTGATAACGAGTCGAAATGAATACTTCGCGACTTATGTAAGATCAAATTATGGAGACTCTCACCAGATACTCATTTATTTGTCTGTTTATTTTATTGGTTTTCGACCAGCTAACCTACAATTAAATTTATAGGCACTGGCTATAAGGCCCTCAGGCTCATGATGAAATAAATGTACTCATTTTATTTATTCGCCACATGCTATTATTTGTTTAGGCTGTGTTCGTGTATATCTAAAATTAAAGCCAACCCACTCGCCTATTTTTCGTCTATTTTTGAACAATACCTGGTTATTGCCAAATATGTGCGTTCTAAAAGCAAAATAAAATAAAAAAAAAAGAGTTTTCTCTCGAAGCCCCCAACATTTTGCAATTAAAAACAGGCATGACCTCAACAAACAGGCAAACTTTATAACCATTACACAAAAGTACTAAGAGCACTGCAGTCGGATGTAGCCAACTGCGCAATACCCTTCATGGTTGGTAAGCTCAGCGCAAATAGTAAGCCTTAAGGCCTAAGGTCTGCAATATCTATCGTTGTATATGTGTTAAGGCATTGCAAGGTGTGGGGTACAATTGCTGATGGCAGTTTGGAATCTGTAGCTTATGCCAACAGAGTGTCTGACGGATGTTGCAAAAGGCCTATATACACATTTAGCTTTTGGAAAAAGGGTATGACACGGAGCCCTGAAATAGCTCCGAAAGCAAGCGGCAAAACAAACAAATAAACTGACAAAGCTACGCGGGCTGCTGACCGCAAAATGTAACTAAAACCAAAATCTGACATAAAAATTCACTAAGGCAAATTTGTTTGTTAAAAGCACAATGGAAATATTAACAGCAGCCGTAGCCGCAGCAACAGTTAAAGGATATTTGCACATCCATATCCTGCAGTTATTGTCCAAGCCATAAAATGAACAGGGATGTTGTGCTTGCAGCGACATATGACAATTGCCAGGGAGCAGCACAATTACATATTTAATTAAAATTAATATATTGCAACATGCAAGTAACGAAAATTAATGAGCTCAAATCGCAGAACTCGCTACTTTGCAACTTGGCAGCTCCCAAAATGAACTCTCTTTGTGGACAGTCAAAAGCTGCAGTTTTGAATAGCTTTTGCTCATTACACGGCTTGATTTCATTCAGTTTGGTTGCCGTCCAGTGTCGAGCCAAGGGAAGACCATAAAATAAATGAGATAATAAGCTGCTAGCCACTGGGAATCAGTGGGCAAATAGAGCAGCCTCTGCATCACCACCCTGATCCTGGCTTTCTGCTCGCTGCTTTCTGCTTTCTGCTTTGCTTTCGCCATCGTAGTTGGTAATTGGACGCCAAAAAGCAGCTGCCGCATGCAAATTGGGGTTAACCTGAAGGCAGCTGATAAATCAAATTCTAATTAAATATAAGTATGAGAATTACAATTGGAAACTTCACAAAACAAGTCACAACTTTTGAAAGAATCCTACTGTACTGGGGCCTATACAACTTTCACTTGTCGTATATAGCTAGCCTTAGGGGGAAATGTTCATACGAACAAACAAAAAATAAATAAATAAAAAATAATAACAAAATAATAAAGAAATAGAAAAAGAAAACATTTTCTTGACGTAGTTCATGTGTGTAAAAGTTAAAAGTGCCCTAGTCTGACCCACTTAGCCATCGATCGAACATTTTACTGATTGTCCAACTGTCAATCAAATAATGTTCACCTCCGATCTAACCGGTTTTCAATAGACGTGTGTAAGCAGCTTATACATTTAAGGACTCAAGCAGACATCCAATAAATCCAGAGGCGACCCCCTTGCCTAAGATGGGAGTTGGGAGCCTGTCGGTCTGTGTCTGTTAGAAGCGCACACACACATATTTAGTGTGTTACATTTTTGTGAGTTCGTAATGCTCAAGCTCTATTTTTATTTCACTTTATCATTTGTTGTCTGGCCATCTGTTGTGTGTGCATGTGTACGTGCAAGTGTACATGTGATGATATTAAAAAAACATTAAAATCACATTTTGAAATCAACAACACAGAATCAATGATAAACTCCAGCTAGTTCTTGTGTCAAGGTGTAGCCCAAGTTGCCGTTTTCAAGCTTAAAGCTTAAGGTCGAGACGAACTTTTCGACCTGCTTTTCAATTGCCGTGTGCATGTAGCAAAGACAAACAATTAGACAATCAATCAATGGCTGAGCAACTGACAGCCAATTGAAGCGCAACGAGGCGTATACGCAACATGGCTTCTACAACATCACTACAAAAGACTACAAATAAGCGCACTGAACCTAATTGAAATCAATACAAAATGCAATTTAAATTGCTTGCAGCCAACTAAGCAAGCAAGTATATATAGGATATATACGATATATACACATTGACAGGTTGTGATTGCAAGACCGATATCAGAGGACGCAGTTGAGCAAGCTCTGAAATGGACTGCAGACACTGCAACTGCAACTGCAATAAATAAATAATAAACTTTTAACTGTTTGGCCACTTTTATTAAAATGTCGTACTACTTCGATTAAATATCTTCACTTTGATTATACATATGCTTAAACTGTATATTAAGGTGAAGCATATTTAGCCAAGTCATATTTTATGCGCATAGTTATATAAACAATTTTAGTTTTGCTTGCAAAACGAACTATCAATTAGTTGTTCAAACACTTTTCGCGAGTTTCGCCAAGTCCGGCAAAGCTTTGAATATAAGTTTGAAGGACAAACATTAAACTTTTGCCAAACAACTTCGTATCTTTAGGGTGGATTTTCACTAAAAACGGTGAAACAATTTGCATTTATAGTTCTACGTCCATTTTCGAACTACTTAAGTCTGCGAAACTTGTCTTGTATTATATGAAACTTTAAAAATAAAATTCAATCGGCAGTAACTTGAGCTTGAGTGAATTTTGCTAGTTGTTTACTTAAGTACGAGGACCAAATTTAAAATAAAAAAATACTTATAAGTCTGCCTGCCCTAAACCTATTATATATTCTTTGATTGCTCGTATTTGGCAATTAAAATTATTATATACAAATTGTTATATTCTCTGATTAATTTGCCCACAAATATTGTCATCGTCTGGAAATTACTTATACTTCCGCTTGTTCAAATAGAATAACATTGCTTTTGTGTTTTTATATTGTTAACATGCGAACAAAAGTTTGCTGGCTATTTTAGCTAGAGATTTGTATATACACCGAGACCTTTGTTGCATGTGCTTATTATGTGTTGTAAACCACACAACAAGGTGTTTACGTCTGTGCCAGCAAGTAGATACATACAAACATATGTACACATATGTACTATCGGGCAGCCGGGTTACTTGCTGTTTCTATTTGCAGTTTGCAGTTTGCAGTTCACTTGTTCCCGCCAGCATCCTTTCGGTTTACTCAAAGGCTGGATGTGCAGCTTTTTGCGTTTTGTGTTTCCATGTGCGAGTGTGTGTGTGTGTGTGTGTGTGTGTGTGGCATACTCACTTATTTAAGTCAAGTGCTCGGAGCAGGTGAATTTGTATTCTTTCAATTGCTTGGGGACATCATGTTTTCAGCTGAGATAACATGAAACATCCCCAAAATGCAGATTTATCCAAATAGTATATGGGGTATATATGGAAAAATCGTGAAGCTCCTTATATATAGTGGAAAGTTGGAGCATAAATCTGACTGTCTGTGACGGTTTTCTGTTATAGCATAACTAAAGAGATGCATAAGCTTTAAAGGCCAATGTGCAATGTGCACTGCAGCACAAGAACGCATATTCTGACCCCAAACAAGTAAGCTTTATTACAAGCGCATATTATGGCATTCAAATCATTATGACTTTAGCATTTCCTCATTTTCTCGTAACAATTTCCACAAATGTGCCACGAAACGGGCCAGAAAATTGCACTCGTTGTGATTCGAGAAAGCACAGCGAATGTGTGTGTGTGTGTGTCTGTGTTTGTGTGTGGGTCTGTGTGTGTATGTATGTGCCTATATGTATGTGTGTGTGTGCGTGATTGCAGCACTGGGTGGTTATTTGTGGATAACGGTGGTGGCAGCCTCGCTATTGCTTGGATAAGTGCCCATCAAGCAGTTCTATAGCGAACCATCTGCTGACTAAACGGCTGACTGAGTAACTGATTGACTGACAAAAAGCTCAGATTGATTCACTGATTGATTTACACTGACCATGCCCAAGTATTTAAATTGTGGTCCAAGCGTCAGAGCTTTATACAATATCAAAATGTTTCCAGTGTGGACACCGTGATATTCCTAAAATATCAATGCAAATGGATACGGTGAAAATTTACAATAGAGAAAACCCATTGACTGAGAAAATTGTGTGTCTATGTGTGGGTTTGTTAACGTTGAAATAAAGATGGGATAGGGAAAATCAATTGAATTCAACTATCAAAAATGTGCAATTTAATCTGAACATGGCACAATGGAATTGATTGCAAAACTTTTCATTGAATTAAACTTAACTTAATTAAATGATTAGTAACAGTATTATTTTCAGTTGTACAGCAAGAAAAGTGCAGTTAAATAATGTTAATGTTTTTAACTAAACAAACCACAAAAACAAATGCATCGGTCAAAGCGCTCCCATGTATTTCGATGTAGAAATACAAAAGTTACAAGTCGTGGTAAACGAAAATTTCAACTTGTCCGACAGATGGAGAGTTGAAAAACAATAAAAAAAAGTTATCCCGTTAAACCATCACTTTCCAGCACTTGTATGCATTGCATTTCACAGTTTCATTTCGATTGTTTTATGTTCTGCGCAAGGCTGTGTTAAGTATTAGAATATACCTTTTTTTATTACAAACGCGTATTGTAATGAAATTGAATATCCACAAAACACAATAGCAATAGAGTTTTAACAATGCAATATAAATGGAATTTTGAAAATAGAACACATGTACACATATATCCTTGTTCATGTTTGTTCTGGTGCACTCAACTCACCCAAAATGATTGCGATTGTTTTGTGCTATTGCCCAGTATGAATTTACTCTGAATGTACATAAAATCTGCGAAGCTCGATTGAAGGCGTTTATGGTACTAAAAACTGTACCAAGCCTAACGGGACCTTGTTCTTACACTATTATCAAGTATTGAAATGCAATTTCCTCTAGGTTTTTCCAAGATTTTTAGTTTTTTTCCCCTTTATGGCTAGTTTCGGTGCGAAATTCGAATAAAGGCAGTCCTTTGGAAAAGTAAGTAGGGAATGAGATAATTAAGTTTGCATATTTATTTAATATTTTATAGGTCAAAAGCAGATTAGTTGCTTACAAAAATGTAGAATGGGAATGGAAAAAACACTCTCCCATGAGGAGATAGCTAAGGTCCTTGCTTACAAGGATACCGGAATGAACAACAGGCAAATACAAATTAAATTAAGTCGATCTGCAGTTGTTAGCATAATTCGCTTGTCATTTGAAGTAAAATAATTAAAGTCAAATTGTACAGAAGTGGAAGGAAGATTCAATTAAATACATTAAAAAAAAATATATATATACATTCATATGAATCTTAAATTTTTCTTATAGTTACCTAAATATAAATGTAAAATTCAACATATTAGTAAGTCAATCAAGTTCGTGGCAAATCATAAATATTGAAATGAAAGTGCAAGAAGAAAATATAAATAATAAAAATAATTTGTTGAACACGAATAAAAGGGTAAAAAGGGTAAAGGGTAATAAGATTAATCACATATATTTAAAATATAAACGCAACATTTGTTGAAATAAAAGGCGCATTAAAGTATGAAATCGTGAAAATAAAAAACTAACAAAAATAAGAAATTTACATTCTTGTGAACTTTTTAAAGGAATCCGATTGAAATTACATTTTCGGTCAAGACTATCAATCTCTCGGAGAGTCTACTCTCCATCGTTGTCCCTCGAGACCTCTGCTCTTATAGCCTATGATTATATACAGACAAACATATGCTCAAGATACAGTATAAATAACACAAAATACTGTTTACAAAGGATTCTTGTGGAAATATTGTATTTATTTTCTTTAAAGCGTCGCTGAATGTTTTCCTCTGCAAATAAGATAATCAGAAAATATTAGTTGATGGCTTTTCGCAAAATGTAAATAAATTCGAAACCAACTCAAACGACAAAGCACGTATAAACAACAATTTGTTGCTTGTGAGTCTAACTAGAAACAGTCAATCAATCAGGTATTGACAGAAGTGTATTGCAAAGTGGAAAATTGCAAGAGAAACTAAAAAAGAAATTTCAAGTTCGATTAAGCATAGGCTGTATTAAACATAAAAATGCTTATTTGGATCCACTCAATGTGTGAACGAAGTCAACACTCTGCAAATTACTCCAGAAATATTTAAAAAAATACCATTAGCAATGATGATGACTTTGGTCCACTCTACTCCAGGCAGTGCATCCTTTTAAGAGTCTAAGTGTGTGTGTGTGTGTGTGTGTGTGCGTCTGGTGCTTATGCAAATTGCTTTTGCTATACTGCTTCACATCGCTCTGCATTCATAAAATGTCATTTTTGCAAATGATGAAACCGGGCTTAATGTGAAAATCAAAGCAGCAGCAACAGAATTGCTAGCACCGCGCGTCGAGCAAATGCCGACTTGGCCCGGCAAGGACAGTGATTCTCAGAACCACCAGATGGTTGTGTGTATATATTTGGAATGTGAATGGTGAGTGTGTGAGTGTGTATGTGTGTGTGTGTGTGTGTGGGGGGGGGGGGGGGGGGGCATGAGGTATGCGGAAATTAGAGGGGTTTCGTTGTGTGTCGATGGTGGCGTAAAAGGTGCTACCAAGTCGTTGTTCGCTGCGTTGTCGACCGCATAAAAGTTTTTCAATTAAGTGCCATGCCCTACTTTGGACTTTGTGTGAATACACACAGATACCCACATATATACTTGCACAGTCGCACACACACACACATGGACACACAATCGCACTGAGTATCGCCGATTACATAGTGCGACAGCGTCACTGCGTATGTGGAGCGTTCCGTTCGTCTGCTCCCCACACTTCTGCCCCTCGCACTGATGCAGTTTGCTCTTTTTATGCATACCACATATATATATATATATATATGTATGTGTGTGTGTGTGTGTCTGTATGTCTGTGTGTATGTGAATCTGTTTATATTGAAATTTGTCGCAGTAATGCGAAAAATTTGCAACTTCAGTTCAAAATGGGACACGTGAATAAGACAAAAGTGGTCTGAACTCTGCTTTTTTTTATTGTTTTTTGTTTTTTGCTGGACCACAATCGGCAGTCTGCAATCCACAATTTTCATTTAACTTTCAAACTGCAGAACATGAGTTTTAACAATTAGCATCGTTAACGACACAAATCACAGAATATATTTATATATCCGAGTATAAATGTTCTTCTTTGTTTGCCTACCCCTTAGCATTCAGCTTTCATGCGCTTTCTGGCGATACATTCATGTGGCAGCTATTATTCATATTATAAAGCTTTCGTATATATGTTACCTTGGTAGTATTCCCATTATTATTTTAAAGAATTACTGAAAATAAAAAGTGAGCTTTACAATTTTGTTCCAAATAAATATGTTCATTTTTGTGTATTTTTTTTTAACGAAAATGTTTGCCTGAATGCCTGATTAAATAAACGAATAGTAAAAGAAGTGAATATGTAACCCATTTTAAATGGAAGTTGGCAGCCATCTGTTAAATTTACCTAAATTCATTAATTTGCTGGATTTCAAAAAGTCATCAAAAAAACCTCATTCAAAACATAATAAAAAAAATAACAAATAACATGGAGCAAGGAGACCACATGTCCAACTCGTGCGGTTCCAAGAATGTGGTCTCTTCTTGTTTCTCACACGCCCTACGGGGCAGCCAACGTCGTTGCTCGGCAGCTGCCCCTTCAACGTGTGGCAGCCGAAATGATGAGCGATACTGTCGTACACCGAGTGCAGGATGCAAACATCCACCAGGGCCAAAGAGGAGGGAAGTGTCGTCGTTAGTGCTGCATTTAGCGTAACAACAAAAAATATGTCGAGGCCAATAGTACACATGATAAAAGCGTTAAAAAACCACACACTCCAAAAAGCTGCTTTGAAATCGGAGATGCTTTTTTCTGAACAGACACAAACTTTCGACAGTTTCATGATACGCTTTTTGCTAACCATTTCTGCTAGATACATGAACACTTCACAGTTTTAATGATGTTGAGCCACCTTCCTGGATAACCTCTGTAACATTTGTTCTTCCCGCTCTAGGAATACGTATGTATGAGTCAGTAGTAATGTATGTATCTAGATCAGTGCGGTAGTTTTTAAATTTGCTTTAATTGGTTGCTGTGTCTTGGTCTCGTAGTTATCTTGTTTTCACTCAGCGAGCAGCTTAACTCAGTCATTTACATATTTGATGTACACACATTTGTGTAAGAATGTCTTTGTTTGCGAATTCTAGTTCACAGGGAAAATTCAGTCAACACGCATAACGTGCACGTAGCTTGTGGTTTTGCCTTCAGTCTCCTGACGAGCAGCATCAACTTTAACAACTTCAACTACAACTACAAATACAACAGCAACAGCCACAATCAACTTCAATAACTTAGAAATACACACATACACACACACACACACTCGCTCACACACTCCTTATCAGAACAAGAAGGAGTACTTTGAGAGCCCGCTGGCTTGCATGTGTTTATATACGTATTTTACTATAGATAGAGCAAATTTCTCACATCTGAAAACTTGGCTTAAATTCTTGGCTGCAGTTCATTTGAACGATTGGCATATGCCATAATATGCAAAATAAGAAGATTTAACTATAATCCGGATAAGGCAGTTATGCAATTCACGTATTTAAATCAAACAAAAAAAAACATCCATCTTTTTTGACAGATTTTTCCTGTTGTAGCAACTTATATCATAAAGTGCTTTGGTGTCAGGGGAATATTATGCCAAAGTGTCAAAAAAGTACGTGTTTTTCGGTCGCTTCAATACATTCAAAGTTATTCATAGATGTGCGTGAGAATTAATAAGCGAAAACCAGGTGTAAATGAATTAAATGATGATGAAAATGAAACTAAAGAGGCAATCAATTTAAATTCATTAAATCAAGTCGGCTTATTTGAAAGGGTATATCTTTTGGGCTTACGCATAAAGCCATCAATAATATACATGTTACTCATTGAAATATGGTTAAAGCGCCAAAAAATTTGACAAAAAATTTGTATGGCTATTTTGAATAAGCTTCCGGAAAAAGAGTTTATCACATGTTGTGACAGCAATTTTGACAGCAAAAGGCTCTAGTAACGTAAGCGTCAACATCATCTATTAATTAAAAAAATGTGTTCCGAGCGTGTTTTTGTTTTCGTGGCCCAAATGTTTGCACCGTAATTAACTTGTAAGCCTGCGGCATGCAACTGCCCCTCTCCTGGCCTTGGCTATTTTTCCATATGTGGACGTCGAGCTAAATTCCCAAAAATCTACAATTTCGCATTTAATAGGCTCAGTTTTTATTTCCACCTATTCTTAGCTACTGATAGAACCGTCAAAAGAGAGTATTTCGATGTAGATACTCGGAAAACAATTGGCGTTTTTTTGCAATAAGTGCAAGTGACGCGTGCCAATTGAAATTACAATTAAAAATGCACAAGCATATCGAAGCGTAAAAACTGTGCTAAATCAGAAAAAAATGAGTCCATTTGGTTTTCTATACTCACAAATGTGTATGTGGCTTTTGGCTGGTTCTGGGCATAAATAAGTACAGCTGACAAATGCTGATGATAAGTTATCCGACTGCGAAATCTTGTGCCACAAAGTAACGCCACAAGTGCCATTTCAATAATTTGTCTATCAGTCAATGGGACTAGGACTGGCAGTGGAATAGATGCGAATTATTTGGGGTTGAATTGGAAAAATCGCTGAGCTAAACAGAAGATATTTAAGCCCTTAGCAGGATGGCATTGGCGACCATTGTTTTTATTATTTAAGCGATGACAATAAAACTAGCCTCAATAATTTTTATGTGTCAGCAAAAAGTTGTTTTTCGCCAAAAATTTAATATATAAGAGCAAAGAGTGCTCTAATCAAGAGTTCACAACTGGGAACTACTCTGCACTCAGTATCGGTATAAATAAATAAATAGCTCTAAAAAATTCACGATATGAATGTCTCTAGCTCATATAATTATTATTCTCCAAAAGTACTTCAACTTGTACAATAACTTAATTCATTGTTTTAATCAGAAATAACAGTATATATTTATAATACACTTTTCACTGAGAGAGTGTGCGGAGAATATTGTTTAAGATCGGCAATCCCTAGCATTAATAGCAGATCGATGACGAAGACCCCAATACAGGGGGTGGAGGTGTATGTTTCTTTTTGTCATTATGCCTGCCTGCCACATGCTAATTAGCATTTGAGTGGGTTTGCTTTTACATACGCTGTCTCCAATCCATCACATGTGTGTGTGTGTGTGTGTGTGTATTTGTCAGATTGCTTATGTATGCAGTCAGCACACATACTTATATTGAAAACTAATTAGAAACAGCAATCACGCGCGAATGGGTCTCAAAAGTGTCTGTGCAGCATCTACTCATACAAACTCACACGCACACACACACACACTCACACACACACACACGCACACACACACACACACACTCACACGCACACACACACACAGACACAAACACATTCGTACATAGGTAAGGGGTAAGCTCAGTAGACAGGCAGAAAGGCCAGTGTAGTGTGAGTCAATCAATTTAATAACTTAAATGACCCACTTATATATATATATATATATATATATATACATATATATATATAAAGAATTTTTCCTAGCTACGATTAAATTATGACAATGTAAGATAAATTTTGAATTGAAATTAAATTAATTGATTAAACTAACATCCTTTTTGCCATTTTGCCGAAATCGCAGTGACCCATAAAAAACAACTTCGTGTGTCGAAATCCCAATTTACTGAAAGTGAAGTAATTAAGATATCCTTTTGCAAGAGTTTTTTGACAGGACTGTCTACTGTCGGCTCACTTGTGTTGTGATATTCCTATCAGGTTTTTAGCAATGTTGTCGCTGAATGCTCATGTGACCAGCCTTAGGAGTTAAGTCCTTAATCTTTCTGGCATTTTGAACTGGCTTACCTGCATCGTGCAGTTGCTCTGAGATGTTAGTATTTCTAGTCCAGTTATCTCATATGCAAGTCAAAGTCAACTCTCGTAAAACACACATTTAAATATAATATTGTTGGAAACATGAAAATGGTAAAAAAAAATGCTTGAATGCTTTCTCGCATTTTTTAAGTGTTTTATTTTACATTAAGTGTATTAGGCTTGGGAGTCTCTTTGCAGCAAACTCAGACTAGTTTAAATTGAATTAAAAGAATCAAGTCTTCTAGAAATGGCCACCTACAATAATAGTAGTGTCTTATTCATTTGCCTATCAAAATGAATGAAAATGCTTTGAAAATATGAAAATTTGGTTAGTAAACTACACTAAATCACAATCAAATATTTTTAAATCAATTTTAATTGTAATTTTTGTGTGTCCACGTATCAGAATCGAACATCTGCTTTATGTTCGCAAGGGTATTTAATGTTCGGTACTGCAAAGATGCGTTTTTTTGTATTCTTGGCGCCATCTACAGACTTTTGGCCATATTTTAACTTAATTAACTTAAAACTATTTAATTGGACAGCACAAATTGGTCGTTTTTGTTGTTGTTTTCGTTGGCCCGTCGAATCTGTTTTCGGCTGGAGGCCTTAACGGGCAGCCTTGGAACACTCAATGACTGCAAATAGTGGTCATCAAGGGTGGCATTCGTTTGTCACGTCCGTATGTTCAAGGAAGTGGAACCAGCAACCGAAAGCGAAGGCGATGCAGAAACAGAAGCACCAGCAAAAACAGGAGGCGTGGCACGAGCCGAATTGGAAGTGAAGGAAGAAACTACAAAAATCAAGCACGTAGTTTTGCATCAGAGACTGCTTCACCGGCTCACCTTCAGTTTCCTTTAGCTCTGCAAAGCTTTTGGTGGCTCTGGAAAATTTGTATAAAATGAAGGGTACATTGACCGCCGAATTAGTAACGAATTGAGGTCGAGAGCTTTACCTGTCGTTGCAGTTGCAGCTGCAACTGGAAAGTCGAACCGTGCTGGCAACTAATGCGCAGACCCATTTTCGGAGCACATTTAGATATTAACGTTGCCTCAGCTGTCGATGGCAACACTCTTAATTAGTTTCTGATGTTTTTTGTGAGTTGTTCCAATTGTTGTTGTTGTTGTTGGTATTGTTGTTGTTGCCCTACTGTCACTGATGTAATTTTCTCTCTGTGTCATTTCATCCTTCTGCGACTTTCTCCTAATTGGAATTTAATTGAAATGTTTGTCATTCGAAGACAACCAGTCGACATCTTGACATGTTCGCTCCGTTTCTTGTATTGCGAAAAAATGCTACCATTCTTGGCATTCATTTAATTGGTTTCGATTCGGTGCGGATCAGAGTGTCAAACCGAAATTAATTTATTTTCGGATTCCGATTCTGGTACGTAAAGTTTAAAAATTCGGTTAATTTAATATTTTACGTATGGCTTCAGCAACCAGCTGACTATATCTATCAGGTATATTTTTAACTATATACATATATATACATATATATAATTATTAAGTGAATCTACCGGTATATTTATGTCGTGGATTTTACTCTGATGCCAGTGTAATACCAGCTGACAGAAAGAAGGGGTACCAAAGAAACTTCTTGCATTTGAGCAACAAAATTATCAACATTTTGAAATTTCCGATAAAATTGATTTAATAAAATTGATCTTTTGTTTGCTGTGTTTGTTTTCCTTGCTTCTGGCATTTTCAACGTATTCCACTATTACAAAAGTCTAAAAAGCCATTTAATTGCTTTTCTGTTTGCATTTTGCACTGGGCACAAATCGGTGCGGGACTGCTCTTAAACAATATAAATTCAATCCCTTTGTGACATAGTTGTATGTCTCTTTGCATTTAGTATAAAGTATTCATTACTTTTTGTTAGACTAATATTCAAATATTAAACTTAGAAACTCACTGTCACCACTTCTTAAGTTGTCCCATAAATCAACGCAAATTGCGCGTTAGGGAACAAAAATTGAAAACTCTCACCTAGAGCACTCTTATTTTCTACTTAAATCAAACATGTAAGCATTTATCAACAACTTTAAAAAAACGTATCCTGAGCTTGCTGGTATTCTCAGATACAATGCACGAAAACATATACATAAGTAGTTCTGTGGTAAATAAGTTGGGGCAGCCAAATAACTTGACCGCAGGATTGGCTAGGGAAACAGCTATCCAATCTTAGAAGCTAGGCACGTTCCCAGAGTCATGAGTCATTGGCACGGCTCGTTTACCTACCACAGTGGGCCAATCCAAGTTCGTGCAACACGTTTAATATTCTTTCAAATTCGCAGTTGGCATCGACCCTTCATCTCTGACTCTGGCCAGAAATCATGCTCCTCCTCGTACTATGATATTGTCATTTGTGTCACACACACACACACACACGCACAAAACTACAATTACAATAAAACGTACGCCCAAAATCTAATTTCATCTGTGCATGCTTAAGCAGAGTATAATAAATAAATCTAATCAAGTTATGTAGGAACTGATGTCAAAAATAAAACGCTCTTGTGTAAATTACACAACACGTCCGCCTAATTCATAGTCCTACCTCAAAATTCAATTTAACATTTTTCTATTCATCCTAGTTGACGCACAACAACTGCATATTCTGAAAAAATGGGTGTACACAAAATTCTTCATACCTGTATTTTTCGCTCCGCAATCGATAATATTCAACTTAAATATTTTGCGATTCCACATTGTAAGAAATTCAATTAAACTCAATTTTTTTTCTGAATTGTTTTATTATTTTTAAATTTGATTTGAGATCAGTTAAAAACTACTTACGCTAAGGCTAATATAATTTAAGTAATTGTGTCAAAAATAATCTTTCAATTAGAAATTGTATATCATTATTATTATTTTTGCAGTCCCACTTTTGCCTCTCAAATATTTTATTTTTCAACCTGTCATGTTTGAGCTGCACTTGTGCAAAGCACACAAAACCATAAGAAGCATAAAACAAAGGAAGCAACCGCAATTTCTACTATTTTGTGACTTACAATTGACAAACGGTCTTAGCTCAAAATCTATTGACATCCCCGACTTCAGCCTTGTTGGGCAACTGAGCAACGCTGAGCAGTGTTGAAGAAGAAGGTGCATCTTTTTCTACACTCAATTTGCAAAGCACTAATTAAATTTTTTTAAAGTAAAAGCTAATGGATTTTTTGTTAATCGACTGCACAATATGTTCCTGTTATACCACGGCTGGAAAACTATCGGTCACACTAGATATATCTTGAACAACAGAAGCACGTTGTTCAAGATGATGCTAGCTGTAGGAACTACAGTTTTTGATATACGAACTATATTTGAAGTCTGGTTCTTTATGCTTTCGGTTTCATAGCAAACTATAGTCAGTCGTTTCCTTCCCACCTCGACCTCTGAATTAATATCCATTTGGGGGTGGCATATAAATGTTCTTAGTAATTTTATGAAGAGATTCATTACAATCTAATAAATAATATATTTTCACTCTTTCCCGGGTGTTACAGCCTTCTCAAATTCGGCCATTGTGGTCTTAGTGAGAAGGCCTTCCCTCGCATCTTTTTCCAGATTATCGTTCTGTAAACGAAATTATCTTCACCAGTCATGTAGTCATACATGCAGATTAAACCTATTTTAAGATGATCGCTTCACTTTTTTTTTTTTCCATAACAAAAATAAATATAAGCCCTATGCATGTGAACGTATAAAGTACTGGCATATCACATGTCTGTGTGTATGTGTCCAGGTGACCAAGTAGTGCGCTAAAGGCGGCTTTGCATCCGCTACAGTGAGCATTTTAAATGAAATTATCATAGACCATGGCCCCTGACCCCATCCACTTGTCCTTGTCCAGCCCCCCCCCCCCTTCTCCTTCCCTTCCCCTCCCCCTGTCTGCGTGCATGCGCGCATCAATTTCCACAGCATTAAGTTTCTATTTCCTTAAAAAACTAAAAAATGAACAAAAAATACATATTTGGAGTAAAATGGGAGAGCTGCTTATGGTGAATCTTTACACTCTCAGTCAATATTCAATTTATAAAAAAAAAATGAAATTAAAAACAAAATGAAACTCGCCGCAAAAAGAATATTTTTGCTACGAAAAAACGTTTTCTTTGCGTGCTGAGCACCTAGCAAGTGGGTCATTTGTGAAAGGGTATTTGGAATTCAACTAGCCAGAGTCCACTGGGTCGGCTTGGGTTGTCTCTTTTTGCTTAACTAAACTAAACTAAGTGGTTTAACTGAAGCGATTCTGAAGTGTGCAGCAGTTTGTAAAGCTGAGCGCTTGAGGCTTAGAGGGTAGACTCTGCCACGCCCAGGCACACACTCACTTACACACACACATGGACACAGCTAAACCAAGCTCTACCTGTGAGCGTCCTTATACCACGCACTACATATGTACATATATTGAAGGGACATTTTCTTTCGAGTTAATATATGTAGTTTTATGTACTGCTAACTTGCCCCGAGTTATTTTGCTACTTACAGCTGCTATTTGAACGAATCGTCAAAAGACGAGCTTCACAATTAAGTACAAACTTTATTTTGGAACAGCACCGACAAACATACAAGTAAATCAGCACAACAACAACAATTATTTTAAAAATAATTAATATCCCAGAAACGATTAAACAAAAATAAAAGCACTTTGGCTTACACCATTTAAAACTTACATTTGATAAGAGGAAAATGGAGTACCGCCTTTAAGCATCAACTAATGTTGTCACAAAAACAATAATGGACGTTTTTTGTTTTCTTTAGTTATTAACCTAAATAATACGACATCCGATAAAAAAATGTTTACATTTGCTTGGCCAGTGGGTACAAGAAAGAAAAATATTATGTATATATGAGTATGTGTGCAGATGCCATGAACACATTCTCTGTGAATCACAAAAGTCGCGTTATGCTTTTTGGCAGTCGTTATGGATACATGTATGTATGCGTGTCTAAAGTATATAAAAGAGAAGAGTATATAATCTATCCACGATGCGCAGGAGAAATGTCCCGGCAAAAAGAGCTGCAATTGAGTCGTTCTGTAGGCTTAGCCAATAATGCGAACACACACACACACACACACACATGTATATATAAATATATATGTGATATATATTTATGTTATATATATATATATATCTTCCTGCACTGAAGTGCACGGGGAATGTCTTGATTTTAAATTGCTTTTCTATTAGAAAACAAGTAATACAATTGCTATCGGTATTATCCGAGTGGGGCATACACTGTTCATGGTATTATAAAGCGACATATATAGATGCTCACACTATATGGCAGAATCCAGCTTTCAGAGCGTGGACAAAAATTGCACTCACGCCGACAAACAGATAATGTACTCGTTTGCTCTGTAAGAACAGAGTATCAAAAAAAACGTTGCGACGCGCAACTTATAAATTTTGCTTGGAAATCTAGTAAAGAAAAAGATGCAGCGGCATAGAGAGGGTTTCTGTATATATACAGAACTGCAGAGATATCAAATCTGGTGCAGCCAACAGAGTACTTTTCCAAAACAGCCAAAGCAGACTATTTCCGGGAGAGACAGAGAGAGAGAGAGAGAGAGACTGACTTGGTGACACCCTGTAAAAACTTAAGCTGTCGTTTTTTTAAGCTTTATTTACACTTTCCTTTACTTACTTTAATTTTACTTATGCTACAAACTTGTAGCGCCGGTATAACAAATGATGAAAAATCAGGTCCTCATGTGAAGATCGACTGACTCGATAATGATACACTTTTATTGCAAATGTTTTTAATGGGTACAATGGGTAGCAAAATAGACACAAAGTCTGAAAAGAAGAGTGCTGAATCGAACCGAGCGAGAAACGCGAAAGAAAACGTGCAAAACAATCTTAAAATGTGTGCCGAGGTGGCCTACAGGGGTATGTTGGCTAGCGGAGCAGTGTAATAAATTAAACTTTTTGCATTGAGTGTGTGTGCGTGTGTGTGTCTGCGCCACAGACATACAATCATACCTACATAAAAACCGTCCAAGTCCAAGTCATGTGACCATAAATAGCAATGCAGCAAAGGAGGGAACGCAACTGCAAACTGCAAACTGCAACTGGCCAATTTTCAAGATGTGCTTTTGCCCGACAGCACTTTATATGTATTTACCTTTTATGAGCAATGCATTGCTCTGTGGCATGACCACACTTGTGCCTCGATTCCCAGTAATAGCCAATAAAGTGCAATGTTCCTGTGACGGAGCAAATAGCTTCTTTTTATTTTTAAATCATTCACCTACCTACACCAAAAACAATGTAATTCTACTCTGATCAGTGTGCCTGACTAGCAGATACTCTCGTTAAATAAAGCTATTGCAACTATTCAGCTTATACTTTCATCCACTCTATCAGTCACTATCAAAACATGATATCCTCATTATCTAATAAATTAATTTCCGGGAGGTTTTCGTGGGTTTTTAGACAGTCGATTTAAGTCTATTTGAGATGATTTCTTAATTTTCTGTCTAAGTCTTTGTGGATGTCAAGGTTGCTTTCAAATTAAGCTGCTTGCGCTTTTCCGATATATATGTCTCGACCAGGTGGGTCATCTTTCGGAATGGTCTAAATAAAAATAAACAGTTTCAAGCATGCTTGTGGACAACAGCTCCGAGATCATCTCGCACATTTATTAAAAAGTTCATAAATGCTGTCTGCAACTCGGGATAAGAATTCGCACTCCAAAAGTAACCGTAAACCGTTGTATGTGGCCCACAGTCATCGGCATAACCCACATTTAAAATTGTCTGTTTATCTGTTTTAATGGCGCCCTCTGTTGGCAGCTATTGACACACACAGTGCAGCTCATACCTTTATATGCATGTGTGTTTGTATGTTTGTATGCATACAAGCACTGACAAATGAGCAGCGCAGCGCCGCAAGCGATTAATGCTGGCGCAGCAGCGAATTGCAGCAATTTTGAATTCGCTGTCTGCAACAGTTACGAATCAGTCTGTATGTACGTGTGTGTGTGTGTGTGTGTGTGTGCTTTTGTGTAATTATGGCGACGCTGATGTGAACTTTAACGGCAAAGTTGACGCTGGCTAATCAGTTAATGCCGAAAAGTGCCGTCGGCAAATTTTGGGCAACCGAGCATCGCATTAAAACAAATTACATAAATTGAAAATTAAATAAAACAGTGCACAACAAAGTCATATTAAATTAGCAGCTTCAAAGCGACCAATAATCCACCCAACCTATGGGTTCACAATGGTTGTTCTTTGTGTATTTTGTCCTTCAACTCAAGTTTGGATGGTTTGATTCGCCTTCGACTCCGGGCTGCTGAATCTGTTCCGTCCGGCTTCCATACTAACGCAATGCACGTGGCTGTGACTCACGTCCTCATTCATGTTTGGTCGACAATTGCCAACTTATCGTAAAAAGCAACAGTGGTTTGCATATTTTTAATTGTGTGCCACAATTAGTATTAATTATTACAGAGCTGGGTTCAGTTTTATATGTTTAGGCATAAGTTAACACAGAGCCAATCAACGTTAGCGGTTAATTCTATAGATGACAGTCTGAGTTGTGTGTTATACACATCTCAAGTATATTTCTGATATCAGATAAAGTCTCTTGCTTCATCACAATTCGAATACTGTAGAGATGCGACCACATTTGCGGCAAGGCACATTGTGGGTAGCTAGAGAATCGATCTCTTTGACAAGGGCCCTTGCACATGAATGTGATTTCACATTTCTCGTTGGTTGTCAAGGTAAATTCATTGTCTTCATTGCTATGTGCACAAAAGAAAAAACACTAAAAAAATGCAATAGAAAATGTAAATATAAGTGCAGATTTGAAGTCTTTGCATTTCAAGCAACCTGCACACAAAATAAATATCCAAATATTTGTTGACAACACCAAAACACAAACATCAACAATTTTTTGCATGTTGATTGGTCAGTCACAAATCCGTTTATGACAAACAATCCACCTTTTGGCTACCACTGCAATTTGATGAAAGGACATCGATTACATAAACGATTGGCAAGTAGTCAATTTGACACGAGGAGCTTATCAGTTGTGCATTTTCTTTAGTTATACCTCTTATATTAAGCCAAATTGTCTTGCTCTCTGCCTCTTCCATTTTACATTCGGAAATATTACGTTTTTTTTTGTTTTGTTTTTTTTTCAAGCCTTTTTCCAGTACTGCTCGCTCCCCACATCAATATATATGTTTATATACATATTTGCTTATCCACATTTACGCTGCGCTTTTTTTGGGCGCATAAGCAGGTGCAGCATTAAGAAATGTATTTGCCTGCCTGTGTGTGGATTCCGTGCTGGTTCCTTTCGGTCAATACCAATATGTGCGCAACCATTTCAGGTACACACACACACACACACATGCACGCACACACAGAGATACATATTACTGCAGGGAAGTTCGGAAGTTCTTCAAAATATTTTCGCTTACAAATATGCGCAAAGTGGTACGTGAGGAGTGGGCGCAGTTGCTTGTTGGTTGGTGGCAACATGAGCACTAACGGTATATATAACATAAATTTCGCATTAACGATAAGCGCGAGAAAAATACAATCAACAAACAAGTGAGAACGTTGCAGTCGGTCCTAACCGACTGCGGAATACTCTGTTTCACATGGCGTGAGGGTGGTGGTGTTGGTGGGGGGGGCACGCACTATTGAGGAGGCACGTGAATCGATCATTGAATAATCTTTTTGAGCGATATTTGAAGATAAACACCAAACAATATTTGGTAAGTCTAGCTTGAAGATGGTGAGAGATTTATGGTTTAATCGATTTGCGGCTATCGATTTCCTAGCCACCTAGTGGACATAGCACACCAATTTGAAGCGGGCACAGCCGAGTATATGTTCCAAGTTTCATGTCTCCAGCTTTAATTTGAAAATTGTACAAGTCTAATATACTCGTATACCTTCGGTAACAGAGTGTACAAATTTAAATACCGACCACTATGTGAGTGCTCGTGTCCTGATTGCCCAATTGGGGCAGACCTTCCACTCAGTCTCGCATTTCCCGCTGCACACAAACATACAAATTCGAACAAATACTTAAAAATTTGATCTGTTGGTGCTTCACGTAATCTTATACACATACCAAACTGGACCCTAAGTCTTATTATCATGGAAAAATACATCGTCAGATATGTGTAACTAATAAGTGAATTTTAGCGGACCGTGGATCTGCTTACTCCTCAATTCTATCGATCCCTTGCAATCTGTTTGAGTATTCCCAGTTCTTTTCTTTATTTTTTTCGTTTTTTGAGTAATTGCATAACTTGAGAGCTTTTGACATATGCATACATAAATTATGGATGCACAAAGATATGCATACATAAAAAGTCACAAGTCGCTGTAAACAATTATTTTAACTTGTCCAACAAACTGGGATTAAAATTTTATTGCAATATGTATTTCCACTGCCGTCAGTTCAACAGGCATTTATTTATTTATTATTGTTTACTATTTAGGAAATAAATTGGAAATTTAATAGGAATTAAAAAGATAGTGTGGGAGAGAGGAAAAATAAAGGAGATATCTGAAACTGTGGATTGTGATAAATTGACCACAGTTCTGCACGCTCAGAGAGTTAACATGTAAAAATTATGCATTTAAATAAGAGCCTTCTACAGAGAATACCTGACACAATACATTATAAGACTTAAAGAGTTAAGACAAAAAAACACACACTGCATTGTGCAAAGCGTAAATTGAAATAATTAATTATCTGACTTTATTAAACCATTTTTACCAATATTTTAATGGCGTCCAAATGAGCGCACAAATGTGGTTCAGCGCTTCTTTTTTGCTACTGTGCAACTCTGCTGGCGTTGCATTTATTAATGTTGATGTTATCACCACATTGTTGCCTTCTTTCTAGCCCTGCCGCCCCGCTGCGCTTCTGAACCGTTCAGGCTGACGACGACTACGACGAGGACATCGTACTCCGTAAATATGCTACGTAAATACGGCGGAAGGAAGCAGATTAACACGACAGCCAAGGTAACAACAGCAACAGCAACAGCAACATCAACAGTAACAATTTACAACAATAACAACAACATTAGCTTCGACTGCATTGATTGCCGTTGGTGTCATTTAATTTGCTTTTTATTGGTATTTTGCATTGTGATGCTGCACGCCCAGCGACAGCATCAATGTGTCGCGGACTCCATATATATCAATATATATATATATATATGTATATATATATATCGATTTTAAGTTAATATCACGTTCAGGGGCGACTCTGTCGAGCGTGTGTGTGTGCAAATGTGAACGCAAGTGTGTTTAAACTACTGCACACTTTTGCGGCCGATGCCTTTCAAAGAAGAAACTGCATTTTATTTCATTTAATGACCGCTACCGCCAACGCAGCCGGGATTTGACTCGAGCTCACTCGCAATCACGCACGTAGCGCATACAGAAATGCAGAACATTATGTGGAAGTTGCACGCAACGGCCTGCTTACACTACGAAACAAAGTTGGGTATTTCTGTTGGCCAAATTGAAATACTATTTCAGAGTCTATTTTCTTTTTACAATGAATATACACTGAGATGCTTGTGCTTAATGATATTTAAGTTTGAACTTATGCATAATCGCTGGCTGCACTTGGCTCAATTTGGATGCTCTACAGTTATCGATACTCCGCTGATATCGCTACTGACTCGATTACTTGCTACTCAACAATATCGATAGCTTTGACCGCTTCGTGTCCGTTTGGGTTCTATTTGAAATCCCACACAAGTTAAGAATATAGAGGAAAGCAAATGTTTGCTTTTTTTGTAATTCCCAAATTTCTTAATCTATGACTGTGTCCGGATAAATTCAGTTCAAAGCTGATCATATAAAAAGACTTGCAATTCCCTTACTTCTTATATAAATAACTGATTTTGTAGAGCAAGATTGATTCATTTTTCGCGTATTGAGAACAGCGTTTTTCTCCAAGTGAACATTCTCGAATATCGACCAACTGAATAGTTGGTGCCATTTGCCGCTTGCCACACGCTGTTGCAAACACCGGAATAAGTCAGGTTGCAAGCAACGGCAGCCGTGTACAACTCATGACGAGAGTCTTGTGCCTGTGCCTATGTAATCTTGGACCTGCGTTTTTCCATCTCCGATCTCTGACGTTGGCCATCTGCAGTGTATTTTCATTATGGAACATTCGGTTTGATTACAGACACCCACAGGGGAATCGCACATCGCCAAGCGTCATTATTATTGTGCAATTTACTCAATCAACTACAGCTAAAATCTCTCTGCCAATGCAACTATAATTGAGGCTTAATATCATTGATTTTCAGCATGTATAAATCTATCTTTATATATGTATATATATATATATGCGTCTCCATTTTCAACGCAATTAAATTAAGGACTACCGGTTGTGTGGCGACCGACCATTATTTTGCATTAAATCACACAAAGTGCCCGTCGTTAGCCACCAATAACTGTAAGCCCTACACAATGGCATCATGCACTGAACAGAGCCATTCATATGCAAATACATTTGTGTTTACAGTGAAATAAACATCACACCACCACACGCTCAAACCGAAGTATTTTAATGAGCTGTGTCCACTGACCGAAATCAAAATAAATGCATCAACAGGCACATTCACCCGTATTCAACCACACAACCACATTCAAGCACACACACACACATACACACACACCTTCAAGACATGGGCATTTTCTAAGCAGGTGAAAAGGGCAATAAATCTGGGTTTTTTTCCCATCATTTACTAGCCTAAGAAAAATGGTCGGCCATGACCAAAACTTAGTAAGAAAGTTGTGTTTAATATCAAATTTTACTCAAATATTTTGTGCCTAAAGGTTTTCTAGCTAAACTTATTTGTTAAAATGATAAACATACTGCAAACAATAACTATATGTTTCGATTCGAAAGCGGGCAACCGATGTAATTGCTGCTAAATCAGGCAGCAAATATAAACAACTCCTGCTTATTCTTACATGACACCTAAGTTAGGAATATCTTGTAGTCGAAAGCATTTGTAATTTAATTCCATTCTTGATTTAATAGTGACTAAGAAGGATATATTTGGATGTAGGTTCCACAAGCTATCACTAAATTAAAGTTACTGCAAATACGATTATAGTCGGTGTTTTCACAATTCACAAACTCAATCCTGAATTGTACTTTTCGCTTATAGCCGTATATATGCTCTTTTGAATACTCATCACTGTTTATGCGAATGTGTTGTCGATATTTGCAAATTGATATTTGCGTCTATATGACACTCTGAGTGTGTTTGCCAATTGCAAATATTTTATTAGCTGAATTACGCCGAAAGCCATACGCAGCCGCTACCAAAGCTGCAAAAATCGGCCAACATCACGCACAAAACTCTTGGCAACGTGTCTGGCTAGCAACTTTTCCAGCCCCAATCGCGGCTAATATATGTACATATATGTTTGGCATACACATTTTTGATTTTGGCAGTGATTCAGTTCGGGTTGAGGTCCTTAAACTGCCAGCATCTCGCTGTAAGTTATAATTGCTCAAATTATAAGCTTAATGCGAATGCGGCTTTATGAATTCGAAGTTAGAAAGTTAGTTGAGTTACGCTATGGTGTATAATAAGAGGCACTACTAACAAAGCACAGAACCCAAGCGATATCTAATTAGTTAACATTAAAAAATATCATTGTGGCACTATTAACAGTTTGTTAATTTCAAATCTATAAAGCACATTTTTTATATAATTATAATCTAGTATTTAGTTACTAGATATGTAGATAGATAGATAGATATTTTTAAAAAATTAACGCAATTCAATAATCTTGAATAGTTTTGTGCAAACTATAGAGTTGGCTCTTTTATATGAGAATCACAATCAGATCATTAATTGTCGTGTGCAAATTGTGAATAAAAACAAATTCATTAATTTTGATTTGTTTGTGCTTGCAAGATGAAACAACTTCCTGACATTTCAGGATTCAGCATATTCATATTTTACAAGATTGTTGGCCTCTGAGACTAATTTAGATCTCTTTGAAATGTGACACCATGCCAATTTCTCGTTCTTATATTTTAAATGTTACAAAAAAAAAACTAATCAAAGTTGATTCATTTCTTTCTCCATATTTTCAACTTTTCTGCAATTTGTAACTTGATGTAGGAACAGTGTTATTTGTGCCTCGTTTTGAATGCTTTGCAATTTGAAGTGTTAAAGGTCCGCAGGACGCCAAATAGGCATTCGTCTGTGCAGCACTTATTTTGAGTAGCGAGAACTCACCATACTCCACTCACTCTCCACTCATTCTCTCATCATGATGATGATGAAACGCGCCTGTCAACGTACCAGGACCGCGCCCAGGGCGTGAACGCGGCCCTTGGGAGGCCGCAGCTCGGGCTCGGCTTTTGGGCTCGGCATGAACTTAAAAGAAGTTAATACGTTGCAGTCCAACCAAAACGACTGCACCATACTCTGCTCCCAGCCGAGAATAGCCGAAAAAGTAACGGCTGTGAAACCAAAACACGCATTTACAAATCCTAAAAATAATCTTCATTTATCCTTCAAACGGGTCACCAAATTTAATGACTCTAATTCCAAAATTCCAAAAGATATCAGTCGACCAAGTTCAGTATATCCCTGCCTCACTTTCTCTCTCTCTCTCTCTCTCTCTCTCACACACACATCTGTGCACAGTAGTAAGGAAAGTCATCGAATACACTCATTTTCGGTTTGGGCACAGAATATAAATAGCATGCCATACTCAAATTAAGCAAATTAACTTGTCAACACATTCGACTTGATTATTGCGGGCGGCTCAACCCGGACTGCTGCTTGCGGCTTCTTCTTTCAACTTTGCCGGGAAACTGTGAATGGAGGCATAGATCCAAAAATGGTCGTCCCATATGTGCATATATGTATATGTATATATATATATATATATATATATATATATATATGTGTGTATGTCTGCTGATGTGGAGCTTACTTTACGCAAGACTGCGAAACGAAATGCGACGAATTTAGTTTCGCCTACTGGCCAAAATCTTTTCAAGATTGTTTTTGGTCAGGCATGAGCCAAAAGGGTTGCATGCGGTCATAATAATTTAGGGTCTCCGCCCGGATTTTTAGAGACATGCGTGGCTTGACTCGCATCGGACTCGTACATTGCCCCTTGGGGAACAAAGTTATTTTTTCTAACATTAATCAATAACTTTAAGATATACCGAATTTTCTGAGCTTAGCAGACTGATTTATGCAGCTAGGCCTGCCCACCTTATAACACTACATCACCAATTTAAAAAAAAATAAATAAAAATAAAAATGCTATGTTGAGATATAAAAAGTGAAATGAAAAATACAATTAAATTACCTGCCCCAGGCTGGAAGTTAATGACTCTGAAGTGTTTAATACCGTACATATCCCAAATACACACACAAATGCTATCAAATTGTTGTTTCCAAAGATGAGATTTCTTAACAAAAATGTTCAATGAGAAAACTTTTCAACTTAACACACTAAACACAAAACAATTGAAAGTTCAATTTTGGAAACTATGCTTCTTATATTTAATCATTTAATCAATGATTGCCACCAAAACTTTTTCCCATATAACTTTCAAACATTATCAAATTTAAGTTCACAAAAAATGCATTTCAATATTTTGTTATACATATATATATATAAATATATAAATGTACGAACTAAGCCAATAGAAATTGGCAAAAATGGTACACGAAAAGTAAACTCCAAGACTGGATGAAAATATAGGGTATCCGTGATCAGATGTCACAAAGATGATGAATTTCTAATTTAAAAAAGCACAGCTGTCTCTTGTTGCCATAAACATAAATATGTACTACTTGAATATGGACAAGCAATTTTATTTAGTAGAAAAATATTCTGAAAAGACGAAGAATTGTTAGTATTCACAAGATATTAAAAAAAAAACGAGTGCAAAAAACAAAAAAGAAAATGCGTCGAGGCTGTCATGTCTCAAACTTTAGCTGTTCCGGGCTGCGGTTTGTGTTAAAGAAATAATAAAAAGCAGAAAAATGAAACCACTTTTGTCCCACGAGCTGCTTAACTGAGATATACAAGTTGTGTCCTGGCCCAGAGGCCATCGTCATCGGTTCTCGGCGCTATGTGCTCGGCCCTCGCTCCTCACTTACATATTTGATAGTTGCCAGTTGGAATTGTAGCCGGCAGCGTGGGCATGTCCTGGTCCGAGTCTTGTTCTGGCCGGCAGCATAAAATGGTTGCATAAATGTTAATTAATGTTGAGTGCCATGGTGATTGAAAATCCTTCACGTTCTAACTAGCTCTGACATTAAGTGTATATGTGCACTCTACGATGATATGTCACATTTACAAATTGGTCAGGAGGTGTGTACATTTTCCAGAGTCGGCTAAGGGTCGAGGACTCAGAGTCACACCTGAAATCTAATTGGCACCAGTGACGATATATCATATAGTTTGTAGGAAAAATATTGTCATTAAACATGCCTATCTCAATGTTGCTCAAATGTTAATCCCAAATAGTCAACTGTATGCTTGTTTATCAAATAGGTCTCATGGGAGTACTCTGCCCAACTTTTACAATCATAAAGAATTTTGAACAGGTGAACAGGTGCACTCCGGCCCTGCCGAAACTGGCTGTTAATATTTTTGTTTTTCATTTAAATTATTAATATTAATTTAGGTTTTTCATTGCAAGAATTTCGCATTACGCTTAAGGTGCCAACCACAATATTTATTGGCCACTGTCTGCTGTTGCTTTTGTCACACCGAGTTCATAGCTACCAACTAATAAAAATAAATTAGGCACATCTTTCATTGTAGGATGGGGCCCCAAGCTCTATTGAGATGCGCTGGTGCAAATTGGTTCTAAGTGTGGTCCACTTGGAGAACTTAACTTAAATTAGGCATAAGCAAATATTTATTTAGAGGTTCCATTGCGCTTAGCATTATATTGTTTAGCAAATAAGACAGAGCACCAATACGCATACGGGGCTCACTGGCAAGTCGGACCCGTAGGCTAAAATCCATTAGGATTCGTTTAGCGCCAAAGCGAATGATGCCCCTCGCATTAAACGAGCTGACAATGCTGGATGTAAAATGCTTTTGTTCCTGGCCCGACGACCAAATGGGTCCAAAAGTATGTACAGATGTGCACATATGCACACACATCGTTATGTGTGTGTGTGTGGGGGTCGGGGTGTGTGTGTGTCTTTATCTGTGTATGTGTGTGTGTGTGTGTGGATATGTGTCTGTGGTCTTTCAAAACGGGGCGTGGCTGCATGACGTGTGACAAATTTTTGCGGTTAGCAAAGTCAATATAGAACATCGACATCGAGCGTGCAGAGCGGATCAAATGTATAGCACGTCTGTGGTCCATGGCCGGAAAATTGTTCAACATGTCCGGAACGAGCGACGATTTTGCCTTTGCTTGCCCATTGATGCTGAGAAGGCCGGACGGATTATCCAGCAAATGCGGTGGAGCGGTGTCTACATCTCGACTTTCCCGTTTTACTTGCAGTTAAATAGGGCGGAAAAATAATTGAACCATTATCAGGCAGCCATAGCGAGAGATGCTGCGCCAAAGTGGCCAAGGGACACAACTCGTCTGCTGTTTACCATAGACATTTAGTATCTATGTGTCCTGTAACAGTTATGTGCCTGTTTCCCTCAGTATGGACTGAGTTTCAAGTATTTACGAAAACATTTTTGCCACCATTCTCTTTTAAAATAATATTACAACGGAACAGTATCGAGACTTGCCAAGCCTAAGCTTCAGTTAGATTTGGATAAACATACCAGGAGCGTTTGTCCCCTACTCAGTGTAACAAACAGTGCAAGCTTTTATAATACTAATTATACACATTAATTATATAAGATAAGCGAACAACACGATTTACTTATCAGATTGTAATAAAACAAACCTTAAATATCATTTCTATTTACAATTCAGTCAGTTGTGTTTAATATTTGAACTGAAAATTGAGTGAAATCCTGACGAAATATGGTCGATGAGTTAATTAAAATACAGCTTATTGTTATTTTATATTGAAAGCAAGAAATTTAAATTGAATGCCATTAATCGCTCTCATTTAATTAGCATTCGCTTAAAGTGAGGGTTCCCTCAGCCAAAGACAAAACTTGCCATCGGCATCAAGAGATGTGCATACGCATTTGTTCGGTTTCTGTGTCTGTATCTGTGTCTGTATCTGTATCTGTATCTGTATCTGTATCTGTATCTGTATCTGTATCTGTATCTGTGTCTGTGTCTGGATGTTCACTTCAAGCCCCAAACCCCATGTGACGCACTCGGTCAGTATGCATATTGTTTTCTCTCCCTATCCCTCCATCTCCCTCTCTCTCCCTCTCTCCATCTCTCTCTCTCTCTCCAATTCTCTCGACACATTCCCTCTGTCTCATAGATATAACGAACGCGCCCTGACATGGATGACTGCACTCTGATGCTTCAGCTCCAGATCCAGCTCCAGCTCCAGCTACAGCTGTACCCATGCCACGATTACTGTGCCACACTGTTGCGCTGTTGCGTTGAGCCTCATTAAGGACACTTTGTCTGATGTCCATTTAAACGCGCCTTTTCTCGTCCGATGGCCAACGCCGTCCATAAATTATTTTTAAATGCATACTTATGTGGATTTCAGGCACACGACAACTTTACATAATTATAACCTGTTCCCATAACAAAACAGAGTATATTGGTGTCTACGCTTTAAAGGCTAACACACGCAACACTTAAAACGAATACAGATATAGAACTAGAGTCTGATGACCTCCTTTCATAGACCGAGTCGAAAATATTCTTGGCTGCGAGTCGCTAAAATCGATAACCATCGATTTTCATACGCATCTCGAGTGGAAATTGTTGTAAAATGTATTTATTTATTCTCGCTTTTCCACCGCTTTCGTGGCACGTTATTTCCTCATGCACACTTATGTATAAATATACATATATATGTTTGAAGCATTCCTGCGTGTACATATACATATACATATTTATATTTACATTTCCATATATTTATGAACATTTTTCCAACAAATGTAGCAACCACATCTGTAAGTGTTTATGCCTATAAAATTGCTTTATTACGTCAACAATTCACTTGTGCACTTGAGCGCTTTAAATTCAAGGCAATTTGCAATTTGCATTACGATGACCACTATGAATTCGGACAGCAAAGCCTTGGTCTGCAAAGCTAACAATCTGAAATCCAATAAGCTTAACCACACACATGCAAGAAATGTCAGTTCTTTGATTGAACAAAATGAGGCTTTTCATTTGATAACTGCCTTTCATTACCTGAATAGTTTTCTTTGGATTTCACATGCCATTGTAATAAACGCTGAGCCAGTTAGAATTTTATTTCATTTATTTTGATTTTAAATTTGTAATTTAATCCATTTTAATTTTCTAATTTAACCAATAACGCTTAAAGCTTTTGTTTTGTAAATCCTTTTTAATTGTTGTTAATTATTTTTAGCCTAAATTAAATAAATACGTAAAACTAAAAATGAGTAATTTGTATCACTAAATATATTTTATATATATATAAATATACATATAAAAATTCTATATCCAAAAAAGTGTAAACAGATCCAGTTATATTTAAAATAACAAGATAAATTTGTTTGGTTGACCAAAGTAAGATTCCGATACGGATTGGGAGATCAAAGGGTATCTGCTAGTCGAGTAGCTTGAACGTGTGAAGTCCTTTGTAGATGCTGCACAATAGCTACAATTTTTGGCAGTCGGTGCTGCAATGCATTGAACTTAAATTCCGTGCTAGTTTCGCATCGGCTGCCACAAAAATTATTTTGCCTCATTTTTTGCAAAATTGTGTCTCTACACGAAAGCCGAACCATTATCGAAAATTGCCTCTGAGCCTATATTCATGAATGAGCGTCGAGTGTGCAGCTGAGTGTGTGTGTGATTGTTGAACACCACTCTCGAATACAGGCAGTTCAATTGAATCAATTTCGCACTAATGCACTTGAAACTGATGTCTACTAAACTAAACAAAGGCCTCACCGAATCTAATCGAAATAAAACACGATATTACTTGTTGCATGGCACATTCGAAATTTGATGCGATGCTCGATGCTGCTTAAAGTATTTTAAAGTTTAATTGCTTTACGTGGCCGGAAAAGTCTTCTTCTTTCTATTAAATGCCTGTACATACACTCAACTCCATTTTACTCCTTTTTACTTTACTGTTTTTTATGTGTTTTATGTATTTTTTTTTTTTTTTGGGGAGGTGGGATGGCTCTATGGAGGGTGGTAGACGTTATAAATAGCAGCCAGAACGGTGGCAGCAACAACAACAACAACAACAAAAACAAATCGTTGCCCGCTGACCGAGCGAACGCTTAACACAACGAGTTGCTGACGTTGCCAGTTTGGGGTGGGCGGTAAGGGAGGTGAGAGTGGGAATGGGGGTGGGGGAGTGTACTAGCTATGCTGTGCTTGGCATGAGATGTGTGTGTGTGTGATGTGCGGGGGTATGGTGGGATGTGTGTGGTGTGTTTCTCTTTTGTTGTAGTTGAGGCACCTGCCACGTTCCTGTTTTTGTTTGGTTTAAATGCGTGATATCTTTTTCCCTGGCAGCTCAAATGTCAGGCGAGGAGCGAGTAACGAACAACAAACAGCTGTCTAACCCTTATAACCTACGACCTTTTGGCCTTGGGTGTGTGTGTGTGTGTGTGTGTGTGCTTATGTGTGCCTGCGTGTGTGCAATAAGGCAGGTGGTTAAGTGGGCGTGGACAACCCTCTCAGGCAATTAAATGCCTTGGAATGTACAGTAAAAATTGTATGCCTGTTCATACCTAGTAGCCATTAAAAATGTGTAATAAATGGCTTGTAAAAGTTGTATAAATGTTTGCAACAGCACGAGAAACGGTCTATCTCAATTCTGAATCAGCTTCAATTGCCAAAGCGATCTTGACACTTTCGTCGTACTTGCCATGCCAGGCTGAAATATGGTATACTATTTTGCAAAGAGTATTAACATAAACTTTATTCATCATTCTACAGAAAGACATCCTCAACCCAGGAAATAAACCTTGAATACTTATGTTTATGTCCAAGTTGACAGAATCCTAACACGACATATAAATATAAATTTATATATTGTTTTACATACTTGTTCTGTGCCCACAGATGTCTCTGTCGCAATGAAATTGTCTCTCCTGTCCAACAGACTGACGCCTTCTTAAACATTTATGAATAAATGACGTACATAACTGTGACAGACCAAAAATTTCGAAATATTCATCACTTTACGGATACTCAAGCACAAATGGTTAATTAAACAGTAAACTCTGTAAACTCAACTTATAATAATATTAATAAATAATAAAATAATAATAATTGTTTGTTTGGTTCTTTTTAACTCACAAATCTACTAATTAACTACAAATTAGTATTGGTTGCTCAATGATTCCATGCAAAATAGCTGACTAACCTATTTGCATGGTGTCAATTAACGTATTTGAATCAAATTCACATTGTGGACTCTTCTCATATATTCATATCACTCATTGTGTGTACAAAGGTCTTTGAGAATAAGTTGAATAAATAAATAAACACAAAGATATCAATGGTCCAAAATGCATTGTGGCGCTTATCATAACCCAACTGATTGTCCGACGGACAATCTGTTATATGTATATGTATATGTATAAGAGTTATAATAATTCTACCTGCTGCTATTGAGGTCAATCGTCCCGTCATTTATCACTCAAATTTGAAAGTTCTAAGGTACTTTATGCACGGCTACACAAGATGAGCACTTCGGCTGCTCGGCTCTGGTGCCAGTCCTTCTGACTTTCTTCTGGCAATAAAGCGAGAGAAATGCTTCTTCTTCATGAGCGTGGTAATAAGTACATATCATAAGTGGCTCACTGGTCGTTGGGTGGGTGGGTGAGTGGGTGAGTGAGTGAGTGAGTGAGTGGTTGATGTGGTGCTGGCCAACGGCGTTATATTCCGTGTTGCATTTCATTCTTTACTTTCACTCGTATAATATGCTCTAAGTGCACTCTAAGAAAGGCACTCTTTCAAATTACGCTGCAGGCACGATTGAATTTCTACCGTTTTATCAAAAATCAATTCTAATCAAACTCGATCTGAAATTATATATGGGACTGCTTAATAAATATTATCAACAGCTTACGAATCAAGTATAAAGTCATTATTACAACCATTGTTCTTCTGCTTAAATTAAGTGCACATATTTCTGGGCAGTTAAGTTAACAATTTAAATTTGAATTAGTTTAGCTGGTTTAGTTTTATTTTATAAGGATGTGAAAATTGATTCAAGAATTTGAGTACTTGTTTTACTTTGTACTTTGTTATTAAGGAAACATCAAGTGTTTTACGTGTTTTAATATCGTAATTGTTTCGAAACAGTCTTAAATTTAGATATTTTCGACTAAGAATTTCGATCTCTTCTCAGGGATACTCATCCTTCGGATTCGAATAAAGTATGTCTGTAAGCTTACTTACTCATTTACGGATAGTAAAATAGGTGTGGAGGCTATAAATTATGAATGCTGCAAGCGCATGTCAGCTATATCTAATAGAATAGAAGCACTTCGCAAGAAGAAGAATGAATATTAAAGCGACTAACTGTTTTTCAATAATTCCAGCCACAAACTAGCAATTTTAAAAAGAAATCCAATCGTTATCGTTCAAATTTCGTAGAAAGAAAAAAAAATAAAGTCAAATGTGAAAACTGTGAATTATAGAAAGAAATTAAGGGTCACGCATATTTTACTTTCCCGAAGTACAACAACAATACAACAATATTTTTTCAGTGTACATACACATAGGAACGCTTGGCTTATTGTCTGCATTGTCATTCAGCTGGTGACAACCATAGTGTGTGTGTGTGTGTGTGTGTGTGTGTGTGTGTGTGTGTGTGTGGGTGTAGTGTGTGTGTGTGTGTGTGTGTGTGTGTGTTAGTATGACTTCTTTACAGGCAAGGGATTTCAAATTAACACTTGTTGCGCACAATGAGCCGTTGACGATAAACAGGCCACAACGAGGCGGTCAATGTTTATTGCAAACGAATGAAGCGTATGACTTAACAAATGTTTAACTGCCACCCAAGCTCCATTGAATGGCCCTTGGCTCCCTTGGTTGGGCATCAGTCCATTAATGATCAGAGAACATGTCCTGGTTGAGTGGATGCCGACACACACGATGTTATCGGCCTTATCCTTGAAGAAGTCACTATGCGCCAAAAAAAATCTTTGGAATGCATTGTTGTCAATGTGTGTGAGTGTGTGCGTGTGTGTGTGTATGTGTGTGAGTGTGTGTGTGTGTGTGTGTGTGAGTGTGTGGGTGGGGGTGGGAGAGTGGTGTGGTTTAAGCTGCGCTTTAAAGTGCCAAAAATCACATGGCATATGTTCTATATATATATATATATATATATATATATATATATATGTATGTAATATATATATATATACATATGTATGTAATTGGCCGTGAGGATTCTTCTTTCGCTTTCAACTGGCATTGCTGGCAGCAAAGTTGTCGATATCATTTGCGCTTCTCTTTTGCCTTGTGTTTGTTCAGCTGCTGCTCCTTGCTTTTATTATTTATTTTATTTATATACATATATATACATATATATGTATGTATATATGGGTGTATGTATGTTTGTGTACACATGTATATATGTATGCATGTTTTGTTTTCGCTTTTCTCCATTTTTTGTTTTTAAAAGAATGATATATGTGTGTCTGTCTGCCGGTGTGGGGGTGTATGGGAGGGATATGCGCGTGTGTGTGTGTGTGTGTGTGTTTGAGGGTGAGAAGGGACACCCACAGTGCACACGCCTATCGCCTGCAGCATGTTGACTGAAGCTATTTTATGTGTGATTGTATTTGTCTTTGCCGCAAACAACAGCGAGGCATCGCAGAGCATAGCAACTCGGTGACGCAGCTAAAGCCGAGGCGCGAAGCCGCTTATCATGTCTGTCTCTCTGTCTCTCTGCCTGTCTGTCTGTCTGTCTGTCTGTCTGTCTGTCTGTTTGTCTGTCAGTCTATCTGTTTAGTTATCAGTGTTTGTTTGTCTTATTGCTGGCCAAGTTTATTTGTCCGCATCTGTCAGAGAGAGAGAGAGAGAGAGAGAGAGCGAGAGAGAGAGAGACGAGAGAGAGAGAGAGAGAACGAGAGCGAGAGAGAGAGACGGAGAAGGACAGCTCTTGTCTCATATGAAAGCCAAAGTCTTATTTGTGAATGAGAGCCATTCAGCTTCCCATCACCAGTACTCCGCACCTCCCCTCTCCTCCTTCAGAGCACTCACACAAAACAACAGCAGTTAACGGCGTTCAAACAAGCCATTTAGAGACACAGTTCAATTTTGCAGTTATCGTGACGAGGCTGCTGGGGGCTCTTACCCCCTCCGTCCACCTATCCAACACACTGCTACGTAGTAGACAAGTAGTAGGTAATAGGAGTGTGTCGGAGTCAGACATAATGCAGACACAATTCAAAAGAAAATATCGGCACAGCTGCCTAAGCACACCTCAGCGCTTTCAACGCTTCCCGCAGCCTGTCAATCAGAGCACGAGCGGGCGCGACGCATCAATCAAACACGCCAATAATCAATCAATCAATCAATCAAGTGGCGCCGGCTGCTTTGGCTCGTCTCTGCTCAGTGCTCAGTGCTCTCTGCTATGTGCTGTGTGCTCTGTTCGGTGTTGTCTGCCTGGAGGCATAAGACATTTCATTTTTGGATGCGTCTTAATTTCGCTTCCCGGTCGTCATCTATTTCTGGCAAGACCCCCTCCTTAATGGAAGGCAATCTCTCGTCTGTCATCTACATGAGACAAGTTTGTATTTTAATATTTGCTACATGTTGGATATCTATATACAAACACATTCCCAAAGATAAAACACTAACATTTAAGAAAGGGCATACTCTCGACAAGTGGCTTTTGAGACTATCGCACTATGCGAAACGAATATCCTTTGTTTGCTCAACTTTATTAAATGCCGCTTACACGTTTTTTTTTTTTTTTTAGTGGGTTACCGGGTTACCGGTTTAAGTTAAGACTGTCAGAAAAAATATTTCCTGCTTACGCCACAAGGTTGTAGTCAGGAAGAAAGTTTTGTTTGTTACTTCGTTGCCTTATTGTTGTTGCTTGTTGTCCTCGTTGTCATCTTCTTGGCACTTTCCAGCACTTACACACCGCTCCGCATCACTGGGCTGACTTTGCTTATTTCGCAACTAGACGCTCGATGAGTCTATTGTAGATTCTTGAGCGACGACCCTTAACTTGGCGACACAGTCAATGGCGATAATAAAATCATTTGCTGTCTGACTGAAAATCATCTTCGAGACGTGTATTTTCAATGGCAAACAGGTAGATGGCCTTTATCGTTATCATATTGAAATTATTTGTATTTTTATTTTTTATTCCTATTGCTATTGTTGTGGTTGCTATTTGCTTCGCTCTTTACAAAATTTTATTATTTTCCGCAGACATTTATTTCATCTTCTGTTCACAAATCGAAAATTTACATATTTTTGCTGCCTCGGCATAGAAATATGGAAATTGGTAATGAAATTAACACATTTTTATACCCAGTACCCAATAAAACTGGATACAAAGGGTATCGCAAGGCCACGCAGCAGCAGTATGAAACGAGACATCTTCTTAAAAATTAGATATTATGAGACCCGAGATTTTAAGTCTGGAATGAATGTGGATTTTCGTTTACATTATATGGATGTTTTTGGTTTCCACCCAATGATCAATGATTAGTAAATAAGGATAGGGTAGCTGATAGTCGACCACTGCCAACCAAAGCACTCTCGCTTCTTATTTAAATAATAGACACCATTGTGTCTTTGTGTCTGTGTGTGCATGTATGTATGAAAGTGTAGAGAGCGCGCAAAAATAATACAAAAGGAATTGTTAATAAAATATGCAATTTCAAAATGCGAATAGAATAAGAGCTGTGAAAGCAAACGCGCTACAATCAAAATAGATACTTATATATGTATATACATATGTATGTCAACTGGCAACTGCCCTGCGCGGGCAAATACAAAGACATACATACACACCAACAAATATATTTACATTTGTGGGTCCATAGAGATTTTTACGCTGTTGACGCAGCTGCGTTGCAAGTGAAATTTTCACACTCACAGAACCAACCAGAATCACAAATGTGTGCGTTTGTGTATTGTGTTTTTCTATTACAAGTTTCAAACTAAAACTAATTTCAATGTTTAATTTATGCTGAGCGAGCGCGAGCTGCAAGGCGCCCTTAAGTATGCTATGAAAATTAGGCAGCGTGCGGAAAAGCGCGCATAAGCACACAAAAACTCACATACACACGACAGACAGCACACACACACACACACACACACACACACACACACACACACACACCACACACACACACACTCAAAGAAAGATAATGAAGTTTGAGCTGTTGTTGATTTAGGACCATAGATAGGGAGAGGGAGAGTGCGAGGAAGAGGCTGCAGCCGACAAGTCATCGCGTCTGCAATTGTAGGGGACCAAAAAAGTGCGGTCGTTGAGGATTATACTTAAAGGGAAGCATTAAAAGATTCTTCAATGAGACAAAAATATTTTATTTAATTTTCCATTGTATTAATTTAAATGAGCAATCTTTTACTGGCTTCTGGACACCATCCAATTATCCGAAGACCGCATTTGCTTTAGCCCGTATACCCATTAGGGACTGAATTTAAGTGTTCACACGCTCCAAGTTCAGTTTTATTAATCACAGTTGAGCTCTCAGCATTTGTTGTATGAAGTTCGTGTATATGCATATGTATATTTGTATCTGTGTGTGCTTCCCACCCCCCCTGAACCCAAAGACACCCGATGACAATCAGCTTAACATTTCTCTCGCAAATATAAATTCAGCTTGCAAAACTGCATTGGCTTCTGTCCACGAGTCCTGTTGCATCACCGATTTCGCTTACACGCGTGACAACTAAAATCGTTATCCGAACTCAATTAAAATATAATCCAAGCAATGAAAAACAAAGGCTCTGTTCCCTTCCGCCCTGATACACAATTTGGTAAGTTAATTCTTAAGCTACATTAATGTTGATAACCTGATTGACAATAGAATTGACATATATCCCATCCCAGTTATTACCAGTGCTTTTTAACCTATTTTCTAATAATCTTCCTTCTGTTGTATTTGCAGAAATTTATACAAGTTTCTCATATTTTTCTTTAATTTTAAATTAAATATTACATTTTAATTTCATTTTAATGTAACTTAATTTATTTTTTACTTTTTGTATTATTTTTTTTTTGTGTCGACTGATATTGATCGACATTAAATAAATAAATAAACAAGCAAAGTCTCTCAATATTTGGTGTGTATCTGAGTATTTATATATGCTCTTAACCATGGTAAATATTTGCTTGGACGAGAGCATTTCTCACTTGTTATATTTTCAGCCGACTAAAAAATTAATTTGCGATTTCGCACAAGTTTTTTGAATTACAGTTGACAATTTGAAGGGTGGAGCTGTTCTTATTTTCGTTTGGCTCTTTATTTTTTATTTAATTTGAGAGCAATCGGATTCAATAATAGAAATAAGTGTTTGTGTATTATTCCAAGAACAGCCAATGAAAATAAAAATGAACATTTGATGTGCAATCTGGTGGAAGGGAAATGAATTGAGAACAGTGTCTGTTTGTCGTGTGGATAAGTATGTATGTGTTACACATGTATATATATACATATATATATATATATATATATATAAATATATATGTATATATTGTAGGTCAATGCACAGCAAAACGTTAACAGCGGCTTAACACTTTAGATCCGGGACAAGTTGTGAGTATGCGATGCCACTTGGTGTTTATGGGACATGAGCATATTTTAATTAAATTAAAGGAAGCCATGAAAATATTTGAAGCAGCTAGACAAAAAATGCAGACGGAGTGCAAAAGAAATGAGCAAATACAGACAGAGCGGGAGGGAGGGAGAGTGGAGAGAGAGAGAGATAGCAAATGGGGGGAGAGGGAGACAGATAATGACAGAGCGAAAGTAGAAGCGCAATATAAATGCTGCCAAATTACGTGACATAATTTAGAGGCAATGCCAAACGAGGATATCCTAATGACATTTTGCCTTTGTTTACTCGCTCTCTCCCTATCCTTATCTCCGAGAACACCTCACCTAGTCCTGTTGCAGTTAGTGCCACCATTTCAGGTTTTACTTCTTTCAGTGTCACTTAACACATAGGCGAAATAATCATTGTCATCAAGTGGTGCACTATGGAAATTTGAAGCAAAAACTATTTGTAACGAAATGAAAAAGTGAACACATTCTCACTCAAGCCTGCGCTTGAGGAATCCCTTAACTTTTTAATTCATTAGGGCGTGGTCAGAGGTGCCCCAAAATGCAAAATATTCTATCTAACAAATTTGTTGTTATTCGTTACTTCACAAATGGGTTTTAAACCATTATCAGGGGGAATTACATTTTAAGTACTTTAAAATGTTTTCTTTCTTCTTCTTTTTAATGAAAATACGTTACTTGAAGCACTTTTTAGAAATGACTTTATGCCACATAAAGTGTCGGTATTCCCCATTGTGCGGCATCTCCCGCTGCTACCTCTGAGCTATGCGCAACTCTGCCAGTTACGTTAAGCTCTGAAAATGGACGTTATAAATAAGGGCTGCGGCAACTGAGAAGCGAGTCTAACAGAGAAAATTGCACAGGCACTGGCTACAATAGCGACATTGCTTCCCCAACACTCACAGCGTGTAACAAGTAAAAGTGCTCAGCATCAGAAGAGTGCCCGACTGGCAGATACCCCCTTAACGCATCTTAATTATGGTCGTGTTCAATATATTGACACACCTACATACACCTGCTAAGAATTGGTTGACTGGCTGATTTTCTTCTTCCGCCTGTCATACATATCCTTAAACCTGATTGATCATACCCTGTGCGTCTATTCTGATGTTCGAGCAGAGTATAACAAGTAGCTTAGTGGAACGCATATTTAAACATTGTTATCAATATAATAGCCAGAGTGCAGAGGGACAAAGGCCCAGCGACCGGTTTCCAGGCAAACCCAATCAGCCGAATCATAACAGGACTGTGGTCTGCGAGGTGGGGTAAGTGGTGAAGTCGATTGTGAGCGTCAAGGCGTGAAACGCTTACGTAAAATGCGTTATATTTGCAAAGACTCGAAGCTCTCCTATATATCTGTGTGTGTGTGTGTGTGTGTGTGTGTGTGTGTGTTTGTGTGTGTGTGTGTGTGTGTGTGTGTGTGTGTATGTTGGACGACTTCCGCTAATGAAAGCACCAGTTTCCGCTTCGCTTTACACACCAAAAGCTCGTTCTGTACCTTTGTTTTAACATTTATTTTTGGTTTCTTTTTTGTTGTTGTTGCTCTTTTTTTTGTTGTGAAACTTCTGGTTCGTTTGGTAATATGAATGTATGCACGTGTGTGTGTGTGTGTGTGTGTGTAGAGTGTGTGCGAGATGTGTACACACATGTTTGTAACTAGATGCGAGCATTGTTTGTTTATGGCACTGTTGTTACTTAAGATCCTATGAAAATGTAAATTAAGTTTAATGTTTACGCGTTGCTAGTTTTCACTTTTCAAATTTGGGTCAGGGTATGCCACATAGCCAGCGAAGTCTCCTCAAAGACCACATATATACATATATATGTAAAAAAGGTGTGTCACAAATGTGTGAAAAACTGCTCTCTCTCTCTCTCTCTCTCTCTCTCTCTCTCTCTCTCTCTCTCTCTCTCTCTCTGTTTGCCTTTTAAGTGTTTTCTTTTCTTTTCTTTTTTTTGTACATATGTATCTTGACACTTGGACCCATATTAAATACAATCTTGAAATGAATCTTCAATTTCTGATGGATGTGACTTACTTACTGCGCTTTAATGCGATTATCAGCATCCTATCTACATATATGTAGTTAAAGTGCGTGTGTATATAGTATATAAATATATCGCATTTACATAAGCACTCTATACATATATATCTATATATATATATATATATACATATACAGTTGTGCGTGTGTGTTTGTGTACGAGTAGATATAATATTGCCTCACATTGTCAGCTTATCAGCATTGGACAGGGTGTTGGGCCTGGAGTCAGAATTGGAAATGTTGGAAGCTATGGAGCCGTGGCTGGTAGACTGGTAAGTTGTGGACTCCTAGGGTTGCTAGGACTGCTCAGGCTGCTAGGGTGAGCGCAATCAAGTAAATTACGTGAATTTATAACATAGGAAGCGAAGCGCGCCGCATCCTTGGATTGTGTCCTTGCAGACATTTGGTTTGTTTATTTGTTTGATTGCGTTTGCAAATTGGCGTTGCCTCAATCATAAAATTGATTGCAACGCCCTCGTCAACAAGTAGGCCTATTTATGCTTGTATGTGTGCCTATGTATGTTTCTCTCTCTATCTCTCTCTCTCTCTCTAACTCTATTCATTTGCGTGTGTGTGTGTGTGTGGGTGTGTAGTAGTAGCTGACAAACTTTACACCCTTCATCCGGTGCCCCTTTCCTTGCCCCTTTACCACCACAATCCGCCAGTTGCCGCACCAAAAGCCATAAAACTGATGTCGTATTAAATTATTGACTATAAACAAAAAAAATAAAAAACAATAAAGAGTGCTATAGGCGAGAGCGCGGCAAAGAAATACCCTATACACGAGTTTATAACACGTTGCATAATAAACAAGTTTAATTGAGCTTCGACCTCCGGACGGGAATTAAGCTAGAGCTCTCAACTGCAGCAACTTATACAGCATAGCCACAAAAAAGCAGTTGATGTTAATCTATCGACGAATAGATACCCTGTGACTGCGCTCAAGAACGATGCATATACATATGCTAAAGCTCTCTCAGTGGAGGAGGCTTTGTGCTTCAATAAGCACTAAAAAATGGATGCTTGCATGTGAGTATATTTAGGGACAAATGGAGAGATATATTCACTGGTAATATCTACTTTAGACGACGTGGATGTGTTCTTCGCTTTCTTCGGAATCTCTCTTTTTTCTCAATTTCACTATACCCTTTCATAAATATTTTTGTTGTTTTTGCTGTTTGATTGGTAAGCCGCTAAAATAATAAATAAAAAATAAAATGAGCAGGGCTTAAAAAGCATGACAGAATGGTCAACGGCTAGAAGGGAGCCGTTGCCACACCCAGCATATCAAATAAATAATAAATAAATAGCAGTCAATAAAGTGTTGTGGCTGTATCTGTAGTTGCCGTGGAACGGCAGCATGACACAACGGGACAACTGAACGGCAGGACATTGGGACATCGGGACATCGGGACATCAGGACATCAGGACATTGGGACACTGGGACATCAGGACGTAGAGCATGCCATTACATCGTTGGACAACAGCATAATAGAGCGATTTATTTTCAGATTTCGCCATGCTGAAACATTTTTATGGGCCGAGAGACGCACACAGCAAATATTTGAGTTATGTTCAAGGATAGGGGAGATGCTCGATTCCGACAATGGCATTATAAAAATGTTATTGCATTTCATTAGATTGACGCCATGGTTTTAAAATGACAGCTTTGGTGAAAAAAAAACTCTGTCCATTAGCAAGCTTAAATTACGTACGATTATCAGATTTTTTCTGCCTGATCAACAATATAAACAAGTGCGAACGTTCCAATTGGGCGTAACCGACTGGGGCATACTCCAATACCAGCGATCGGGGTTTTGCAGCATTGAATAGCCGTTCCTCCACCACTGCAAAATCACTTATGTGCCTTTTAAATTTGACGTATCTGCCTATTAAATTGCAAGAGATGAGGGTTTTTGTGAATTTTCGGGGCGGGAGGATTTCTTACTAACCTTAGAATGCGGTCGTAATCTACCTTCCAATCCAATTTAATAAATCTAGCTCTGAAATAACAGAAACTGTGAAACTGTGAGTTGAACCGATTACATATATAATATTAATATGTTTTATCAATGTAAAGTGCTGAGTGATCAAAACAATGCCAAGCTTCAAAACTGACGGAGTACAACTTATTCAAAAAATGGGTGTAAAAATTTAGAACAGACACACAGACGGATATGGATACATTGACTCGGCTAGGGATGCATATCAAGCATTGAGTAATACGATCTTATAAGAGGTGCCATAGAACAGGATGAGTGTAGCCAAAGAAATACTGATCTTTGAAGGAGATTTTTAGTAATCTATCGTCTGGGCTTGCCTTTAAAATTGTGATAGATATAGGCTTTTGGTTCCAAAAATATTTATGCGCATTTCAGATTTCAAGGGTCGAAGTTCATGGGCGTGGTCTGAAAATATGTATGTCGGTCTTTGAAGGAAGATACCAGCAAGTAACCATCCACGTTTGGTGACTCTATATTCAAAACTGTGGAGATATGCGGTTCAATCGATTTACACTTTACAGCCGAATTATCGGCTTTGGCGATTAAGGGCGCAGGTGTGGGCGTGGCCATAAACACATTTTATCGGTTCTCCAAAAACTGCGGAAGATATAGCCATTTCAAATGTTTCATTTCCTAGTGGACGCAGCACACCAATTTACCTTCGGTGACAAAGTATCAAAATGGAATAGAGATTAAAGTTGACTATCTAAATATTATTGTTCTTAAGCACGCAAAGTTGCTTACAAGGGAAGTAGCTGAAGTATATACCTTGTTAGTTGTTAGTTAGGGTATTGACTAATTTTTTCCCATTATATATATATTATTTTATATTCGCTGCCATAAATTGTCTTACATATTCCAAGTTTATTAAGACAGCTTTTAAATTGATTTTATAGATAGACGAGCAGAATATAAAAAGTTATCAGAGCGAGGAGCAGGAGCCAAAGTTTAAGGCGGTCGTCATGCCAAATAGAGTTTCTAAAATGCATATAAACACAAATATCTCATGTTGGCTTTCTTGTCACAAATGGGTTTTTGCATGGTAGATGTAAACTTCATTTATGTGCAGCCTCACTCAGTGGCTGGTGGAGCACTGAAGTCTGTCAATGCCAACCAAGACCCTAAAAATAGTATGCGGTCATATTCCGTTTCTTTGACATTTTGCGGGCAGTTGGCGCTGTGAATTTCTGCGGATTTATGATGAACGCTGCCTGCCAAAAGCTTTGAGCCCTAATCTCTTTACCCCTATATGATTTTTGTTGTTGTTATTGTTGTTGTTGCTTTTGTTGGTGTTGTTGCTGTCATTGTCAGGGCCGCCTGACGGCCGGAAGCATTCACTTCCGGTCGTTGTTTTGTTCTTGCCCAACCTTGCCGTGCTTCTTCGCCGCCCCGGCTACGTCTCTGACTTGCCACTACCTCGTGCACACACTCAGAAAAAAAAGTGTTATGGATTCTAAGAAATTCCTCATATTTTTGACGCCTCACCTATTAATCATTACATTTTTGTCAAATTTGGAATAAGACATATCTAATTTCCAGGGTATTATTTTGTGTACCACAGCAAATCAAATATTAACTTTTTTTATTCTTATATTATTTTAATAATACAATAAAATTGTCAGCCGAGGTTTTGCATTTCTACTTTTTAGAATTGCATTTCGTAATAATAGAAAATATTTCTAATAAATAAAAAACAACATAAAATGTTTGTAATTGTCGAGTTGTGGCAAGCCTCCTAATTTTAAGAAATATGTTTTCATTAATTTAGAAATTATTTAAAAAAAAAAAAATACTTTTTAAATTACAAGGCTATTTTCATTTGAATGTGATTTTTTTTTCTGAGTGTACGTGTCTGACTTGCCACTGCCTTCTGCACAGTTCGTTCAAAATGCCATTTTTTGGTGTGGCCAAAATGGAATATTTTATGCTGCTTTTTCAGTTGTTCCATTATTGTTGCTCTGAATATTGCCAAATATAGTGTGGCTTGAAGCGCAGCTGGAAAAATACTTAGGCAACACCAATGGCTATGCAAACTTTGAGAATCTTTTCTTTTGTTTCGATGAATGCTTTCGTTAGCTGAAATCATGAAGTGGCAACTTGGCCGGACATTGGACATGCAGGACCTGCTGCGAGTTACATAAACAGTTACATATATGTGTATGTATGTGTGTGTGTCTGTGTGTGTGTGTAACAATAATAAAGACTTTGCACAAAGTTTACACAGAAGCTGAAATGTTGGCTCCAATTAAATTGATTAGATTTCATAAATATTTTCTGGTATTTAGTTAAGGATTACATACAGCTATGATTAAGCAACTATTAACCAAGTTGAATAAATACCATTCCCTAATTTTAAATTACTCCAAGCAAAATATGAAATTTCTTTATTAGTTTGTTTTTAATAAACTAGAAATTAATTAATTTTCACACAATTTTTTTCAAATTTTAGTTTTGATTTTTTAAAAGTTCGTAAATAGTTAATATGTTGAAAGTCAACATGTTTTCATGCAAATTGCTTTGGTATAATTGCCTGCCAGACAGGATTTCACTACACAGTAAAAGCCCTTTGAGCTCATTCACCCGCAGAAGCGGTCTGCAAAAATTCAACGCTTTTGATAAACTTGCTGGCTGGCTGCCTTTGGCATGAATGCTCCTACTCGCAGTAGGGAGCCGCATGCCCGATTATTGTGCACCCTTGGACCATACCGGATGAGCGAAGCTCCGAAAGTGAGAAAAGGCGTATGCTGACTCAAAATTGAAAACAGATTCAAAAATCTATTCAAAAGTTATGGCCGCAAATAGTTGTAGCACGCCCGACACACGACATGTTTCTCTCTCTCACTCTCCCTGTATCTCTCTCTCTCTCTCTCTGTCTCTCCCTCTCTATCTCTCTCGAAGCGAAACTCTCTCCTCTGTTGATGATATGAGGTGACACTGCGAAAACTTTTCGACACTTTAAAAACTTCACACACCCTCACACAAAAGACTATTATGCATACCCTTACCACCTTACACAACAGTCACATACTCTATCACAGCAGCAGCCCAGCACACAGCCCACAATCGCTGAATTCGCCGAGGCTGGTTGTGAAATTTACGTCAACTGGCTTTAAAGCGTGTGTGTGGCATTGTTGCCAAATTGGTTTCTGTTGTTCGCTACTGCTGCTGATAGTTGTTCTTCGCTTTGTTATCACGCTTGGCATATTGTGTTTGTTTTTCGATTCGGTTGTGTTTGTTGGCACGTTTGTCTTCGACTTAAGTAGTCGTATTAATATCTTATGCGCTTCCTGATACATATTTAGCTAGTGGAAAGACGGCGGCTAAATTTATGCTTGAAGTAAGCTTATAATCAGCGTAACAGACATAACAATGACCCATAAATTGGTACTACCACTCGCACAACAAGACTGCAAATACACATGTACATGGATGCTGACCAGCTCAACTAATTCCGTTTGACTGTTACATCAACAACGGAAGAGGCAACAACAACGTAAACAACAACAGCAACAGCAACAACACCAGCAGACAGCAGACAGGCATAAATCTGTGCACACTGAGCATGACTTCTCCTTGATGGATGTCTCTATCTGCCCACTTTTTTTTATTTAATATATATATATATACGTTATATATATATATATATACATATTCTCTCTCTTTGTCTTTTTGAATGTGCGTGATGTGTGTTATGTCTAACTGGACCACAATAAAATTTATTTGTATTGTTTGGCCGTTTGTCGTATTTTCTTTTAAGTGAAATAAAAAACAGAAAAAATCCAAGTGATTTTGCCGATGTGTCTGACTAGAAGATACTCAGCTGCAAAAATCAAAAGTATACCTTTTGTAATTCATTAACTCCATTTTTTTGAAGGAAATCAGCTGGCGACAGCCTTAATCACATCACTTATAATCTGTGGGTTGAGCAAGTTGCCATCCTCTGACCTTTTTTTTAATGATTGCAGGGTATTAAACAGTATGAATGCTCTAACCCAAAATAGAACACCTTATGCCCCCCACATGTCAATGGAGACCTAAATCTGTCACACAAATTGAAAGAGTACCAAAACGCTTTTTTTAGCCACCGGATATAAACAACAAAGGACAATCGATAAAGAGCACTTGTATGTCCCGATTAAATCAATTTTATTCAACACAGTTCGGCTTTCAGCTTTTATGTTTTAGGCAAATTGCTAATGAAAAAGCTGTGCGATGAAATTATTTTAATTATAAACCACACCCATTAGAAAAGGGTAAAGAGGGTATATTAAAATACTAAAACAAAATAGGTAGCAGCATCAACAAATGAGTTGGTCTGTCGCGCTTTCAATTTGGGACGTAATATTTTGCTGCTCAAGTTTATTTAAAGTATAGATCACTTTCCGCGATTCTCTAATATCGATATGAATCGATTACCGATTATTCGTAAATTGTTTCATTCATATATAATTATTATATTGATTGACTTGGGTACAGCGTATCTCGTCGTCGACCATTCCACGAGAGCATTCCCATTTGTTTTATTTGAGGTATTTTTGTTTTGGTTTTCGCTTGTGCGTGTGGGAGGGCAGGTTTTGGTCAATGCGTCAGTTTTACGGCTCGTAATGCTTGTAATTGATTGTTAATGCCGTAGTTAAAGGAACCCCATTGCCATTCGAGTCATAGACTTAGCCGACTACTCGTGACTCAAAGGTTATGAATATCTTGACGGAGCCAAGGCTGGATTGCGTACAGTTGCCTGGCTCTGGCTCTGACTCTGTTGATGTTGCTCTTTATGTTTGTGTTTTGGATTTGTGCGTGCCTTGGCTTATTTATTATTAAATTCGGCATTGCGTGTGTGTGGCAAGAAGCCGCCCCGCTTCTGTTGAAAGTAGATTCGCCAGCCAGCCAGCCAGCCAGCCAGCCAGCCAGCCATCCAGCCAGCCCTCAAAGCCTGCTTATGTACACACGTAAATAATGAAAGTATGTGTTTATATGCTTCTCTATGTGGGGGTGTGGGCGTGGCTGGAAGGCAGAGCAATTGTACAGAATTCCTTTTAAAATATCACAGAAATCAGTTAAAAAAATAACAGGGGCACAGCAACAACGAAATTGGGCTTGGGGGCTGGGAATGGTTTGCCAACAACAAAGAAGGCCAAGAATCGTTGCGCTTATCGTATGGACCGACGTGACCTGGCCTAGCATCGATATATCCCCTGTATGTTTCATGCATATGTATGTCGGCGGATGTGTGTGTGTCCGAGTGTATAAGTCATGCATAAAACGGAAACGTTAATGCTAGCAATATAATAAAAGGATAATGCAGTTGGAATTGCAGCCTCAGCTACTACAAAATGGCCGCACTCGAATCGACGGCCGCATTCCTTGGAGAGCAGGCAATGACAACAAGCAAGCCGGAAAGCGAAAAGAGAGCGGCAGATAGTTGAGATTGTTGTTTTATTGCTACTGTGTTTCCATTCCCTTACGTTTCGACTCAGCTATGCTCAGTTAATCTCGCAAACAATGCAAGTAAATCGCAGAACGCAACAAATGCAACAATGCCAGCTAAATTCCACGGCAGACTTAATTGCAACAAACAACTGAGCTTTACAGCATTTCTCAAAAGGCTACATCATATCAGACCAGCAACCTTCAACGATTTAGCTCTCAATAAAATACTCTTCTTACCAAATTTTCTAAGCTCTCACAAATTTAAGAAGACGATGCTGCATATCATAAATTTATCATAAATGCTTCCTATCTATTATCCATCCATCTCTCATCTTCTTTAATGCATTGCAATTCTGAGAACAAAATTAAAATACTCTAAAATGTATACACATAAAAATGTAACCGATTTTTATTATTAGCAAAGCTGTAGATATTTTCGCTAGTGCTCTTAGTTTCGTTGGTAACTGCAGTATTATTTGCATATAAACGTATATATTGTAAAATAAGTCACAGATGTTAATCCACTTTACTTCATTTAATTTCACTTAAAGCCCACAAATAATTCGACTTGACTTTAGCCACGATACACATCGTGGAAAGCCAAAAAAAGTGTACTTCTACTTTGTCACAGCTCAATTGAAAACGAAAAACTAAGCTGAGAATCAAGTTTTGCAGCGAACTCACCTGTATTGTAAAATTGTAAGAACTCTGAACTTTAAATTAATTAGTTGTTGTTGGGGAGATGAGACAGCGGGTAGATAAACTCTAGACAAATGAAATGTGAGGCGAAAAACAAATAGCAGGTGATAGATTTGATTTCAAGCAACTAGGCCAGCTAAGGAAGACTAAAATATAATTAATTGCGTCAAGATACAGTTCTGGGCGAAACAAGGGGCGTCGCCATTGACGCTGCCAGGACCAGTGTGCTTGGCAGGAAAATGAAGATGAAGATGAAGATGAAATGAAATGGAAAACGCAAAAAGGATAAAATCGAACTCAAATTGAAAACGAAAACGAGCAAGCCAAGCGAACATGCGAACTGGCCAACTGGCGAACATGAGTACTTGGGAGGCGTTGCCAGAATTCTCATGCTTGTAATTTTGGGTATCTCAGCATTTGTTTCTTTATACCCTGAACCAATTAAAGTTGGCAAAAGGGGTATAATCAAGGTGTGCTAAGTGTGCAACAGGCAAAGGGAAGCATATTTTATTTGGAATATAAGACTCAATTGTGGTACATATAGCCTAGCAATTGATGTACAATATACCTTCTCATATTATTGATCAAGTGTAAGATTATCCCAAAACGCAGATCATGTTAATCAAAACGAACTAATAACAGCAAAGTCAGGGTATCTCCTAGTCGAGCTGTCTCGATTGACTCATTCTAACCTGACTTTCTTTTTTATTTTTAGTTGTTTGGTCTTGAGTGTTTACTACTCTTGTAATGAGTTGACCAGCAAATCCGAGAGTGGGATGTAGGTTAGAGCAGAGCATCGGTGGGGAGGGGGGGGGGGGGGGTTGTGTTGTGTACGACGGGTCAAATTATAGCTGAGCCCGTTGAGCAGTTACCCAAGTTCTTAGCCATTCAAAATGCATGGCAAGCAAGGAAATCTCCCTTGAAAGTAAATTGCGCTGAAAAACAATCACGCATAAGTGCAATACAAATACAAACAAGCTTATTGGTTTTTCTGTTGTTGTCCTCTCACCGTCTTCACCTGCAACTTAACCAGCTAGCTGTATTGGCCCGAATGCAAGGCAAGGCAATGCAAGGCAAGGCAAGACAAGGCATGGCAAGGAGCCACGTTATGCAAGGCAATGTTTATATGAAAGCTGCAACGAGTGCAGAAAATGCAATTTATGTGCACTAAATGTGATACTCACAAATGAATTTAGTATTCCCACTGCAGTGAAATCTCTACAAAAATATACACGTAAACAAGAATGAAATATTGCAAAATGGCACTTGGGTCCCACTCGGATTATGCACGTTGAGTATTGAGCCAGTTGTGAATCTAATTTTCACTATTCTCCTAACATGCTTGCGAAGAGATATCAACAACAGACAACTATGTCATATAGCTCTCAAGGGAGCAATAAGTCGACCCTTCAAGCGTACAATGAATTCTAGAAGTCTCCGGAGTGAATCAAGATAAGTTTTCTTTTTCGTTAAGCCTGAGATATGATGAATATTTTGGGCGCATAACTGTCGCTTCAAAGAACTCTTATTCAAGTCAAGAACTTGATTTCAATATTGTTAAAACATCGTGTAACCAGTCAAGTTTGATTGACCTTAAATGTCAAAATCATTTATATCTGTGGATCTGCGAGAGGTAGGCGAAAGTCATTTTGATATGCAATATGTTATCCGTTCAGGAAGTTAGCATTCTTTCTTATGGCATTTGCAAGTGCACAACGCCTAACTGCAAGAATCATAGACAAGATATTGAATCATTAACTCCAACCAGCAGCGTTTGAATCCAAAACATGACACAGCCAAGCCACACACTACATTCAAAATATTTACACTTGGAAAATCGCCAACAATTTTCGTAAATCGCCTCAAAATGTAAATTTCCAAAATAAAAATATAAAGTTTTTCTATTTTTTATAAATAATTTCACAATATTATAAAAAACATTTCCAAAATGTTTACAGTTAACCTATTGTATATGAATTAAAAAACTATATAAAAAGTTTGTATTTCTGAAATCTTAAAATACAAATCTTTATTATTAATTATATATAAGTAACAGAGAAGCTAATATAAGAATTCTTCAATGTACAACAACACCCTGGAAATAAGTCATATTCTTGCTAAATTTTAGAAAAATTCACCCTGAAATTTTTAGAATGCAAAACTTAGTTTTTAGAAAACCATAACCAGAATTTGCAAAATTTTTCTTTCTGAACAATAATGTGAATAACCATTGGCGCCAAAAGTATAATGATTTACTAAAATGTAAGGCTATTTTTTTATGAGTGTATGAAGACAACGTGGCTTCAGCATCAGAAAATCCAAAAGCCAAATGGATGCTTTACTATTGGGATTGTGAGCATGACATGAACTTAATACACATCATAATCACATTAAGCTCGATAGCTAAGAGACACTTGTGTCGTTCTGTTAAGAATATATATATAAAATATATATCTTAGAAAAGAGTTCAATGAAGAGAAGTTAAAAACAATCTTAAAAGGGATTAAAAGTGTTCAACAAAAAAGTTAAAAATAAATCTAACAGCTTGTTAAGAATGTCAAAAAATCAATGAAAAAATAAACTAAAAATATTTCCATCAACTAATTAATAATGTAAAAAAAAACACAGAAAATTCTTTTAGATGGCATACATTTTATTATTGTCCTAAATAAGTAAAAGTACATTGTGTGCTTGTCCTAAATAAATAAAAGTACAGTCAAACCACAAATTTGGCTGCAAATATTTAGTTTAATTTATACTTCGTCTGCGAAACAGACAACATCGATTTATTTCAAGCGTAAATCGTGGGGCTTAATTTAAGAACATTGTATTTGAAATTAAGATAGTCGTATTTAAAAATAAAACATCTTGGTCTGCTGATGTCAGATTAGTGGCGACTTACTGCAAATTCTGGGCTTACTATAGTCCCACTTTCACGACACACGACTTACATTTACATTTACAACTACCACGATACCGACACCGACACCGACACCGATATTGTGATCTTCTTCAATCAGATGGCCAACAAATTTGATGTCACGATTGTCATTTATTTTTATTACCGCACTTACCTGCTGTTAGCTGCTACTTAGCGCCTTTTTTTTTGTGTGTTGCTTTTTTTTTTTTTATTTTATTTATTTTATTTTTTGAGCGATGCGAGTGTAGGTTTTTATATGTTGTAGTAGGTGTAGACGGCGTCGGATTGGAGGCGGAGGCGGGGGTCTCAGTGCCAAATGTCTTTTGAAACGCTCGAGCTCAACTTTTTGAATATTTCAAGTATTGTGCCGCTGCCCACGTTGGTATGCGTGTGTGTGTGTATGTATGTATGTGTTAGTAAGTGTGGTGCACTTTAATCAGCGTTGCCAGCTGCGGAAACAAGCAGAACAAGAAAAATGTGCTGAGTTGCTAAACTGCTGTGGTGTGCTGTGTGCCCAGGTGAGCCTAAAAAACAAAGCCAGATGTCGCCAAATGTCGAGCTGTTTGCTTATTACGGCTGATTGTTGCTTGTTGCGCGCTGCTCGCTGCTCGCTGCTCGCCGCTTGTTGCTGTTGTCTGGCAATTTTGATGCTACACTTGTAGGTTGTAGGATCGTATAATATAATGCATAAAATACAACACTTAATATATAACGTGTAATATATACACACACATATGTATATTATGTATTATATGTGCGTGTATGTAAATCATCGCCGAAATCTATGCCTCGTTTTATGCCTCTTTTATGAGCAGTGAAACGTGTCAATATTCTTATATATATATATATGTATGCATATATATATACACGCATGAACAAATGTATGTATGAGAGTAATTTGTACTCGATATATAGGATCATTATTTGTCGCACTTCTGTTCAGCTTTCGACTTTGGCTGGCCCGAGTTTATTTCACGCCTTTGCATTTTATTGCGCCAAATTGATGGCAACTTTATTATTACAACTGGATTTTGGCATAAAGTCAAATTGATGTGTATTCACTATGACAACTCTCGAATAGAAGACAAATGTTATTGTCCTGCTCCCGCGACACGCGACAGCCGTTCAGTGACAGACTCCGAAGGGGTTCAATTTGATTGGAACTCGTTTCGAGATTTTTTCCAATTAAATGCGTTAAATGCATTCTATTTCAAAGTTAAATCTAATCTTAACACGAAGATCAGTGCTCGACAATGTCCAATAGTGGGGGAGACTAAAGTCGGCCAAATAAGTTACCCATATTGCTTACATCTATTATACTAGTTTCTATTTCGTTTCCATTGTGACTTTCATTGAGTGCATTGTAGCTGAAAATTGCAATTCAAAGTTGAGCATTTAACGAGTTTTTTACTGTCTTGCTTTCTTTGCAGCTTGCTTGCAGCATGGCTATAATAGTATCCTTTAGCAGGCACAACCACAGTATTAACTCGCTAAGTGTTAGTCCTGTTTGGGCAAATTCAATTTAAACATACTCACACACACACACACACACACACACACACACGTACGACCAGAGTACATTTTTATTGGGACACCCGCAAAAGTATGCAGCACTTTTCTTGGTGCAGTTGCAGTTGCAACGAACTTCCACGCACATTTTTTTTATATTTTTTTATTTATTTATTTTTTTACAACAATGTTTACATTTCACTTATTTCGCCGTGCAGCATCAGTGGCAACCAAACAAAAAAATCAAAAACAACATTAGCAACAACAACAATCAGAACAGCAATAGTCGAGTAGGCGCAACTTTGCACGTGATGACTTAAACGGCGATAACGGGGCAAACAAACAAACACACAGCCAAATTTGGCGATGATAACAAGAGCGTGTGGTTTACCGTTGCCGTACACTGTTCACGGTTCACTGTTCATATTACACGGCCAACCGAGAGAGACAGAGACACAGACAGAGAGACACACACAGAGAGATAGATAGAGAGAGAGACAGAGAGGCAGGCATCAGCTTCTGCTTCTGCTTCAGCTTCAGCGTGAGCAAGCGTTCGGCAGAGCGACAATAGCAATCTGTGTGGCACTGTGTTGGCTAAACGCGACGCGTGGCACAAACCAACCGTTGCCTTCGATATCCTTTTCGAGACTGGTTCGAATCGAAGCAAGCGCAGCGCGAGTCAAGCAAGCTTCAAGCTTCAAGCTTCGGCAAATTGTAGGACACGATGTCTATGTGGGTGTGTGTGTGTGTGTGCATATGTGTGTGTGTGTGTGTGTGTGTGTGTGCGTGTGCAAATATATTGACTATCCTTAGGTTCCACATGCACACGGAAGAAGTTCATATACAGGCACGCACCTTTGGCAGGTCGGCGCCGTTGTCGCCGCTGTGGCATCTGCCCGCTCGTGCTGCCACGTGTGGGGTATTTTGCCGAGCAGCGCAGGCGTGGATAGCGTCATGTGGATGCCATGTGTGTGTGGATGCTATTTGCCATTGGAGATGCGCTCACAAAATGTGGCTGCTTTATATACCCATTTAATCCAGCAAAGATTCCAGCATTTGTGCAGGAGCTGGGCTTGATGGAGGCGCTATAGGCTCAGAAGAGGGCACAATAGATTTAATATAATAATCGCAGTCCAACTATCCCAATTAGAATAATAATAATATTCTTAATTTATATACATATGAATAAATACATGTGTATGCGAAAACATGTTTATCGATCTCAATATTTCTCATTTCCCACTCATCGAGTGAATTTCCTACAACCAATCTTTAAAAATGAGTTTCAAGATAATCGCTTAAAAATTATTTCACAACATCAAAATTGGTATGCAATCGCTAATGCATTTTCATATAGATATTTGAAAATAAGCTTGCTCTCGATCGAATGGGGAAAACACTTCATACAGCGGCTTCCTGGCCGCAAGGATTAAAATTTCAAAATTATGAAGATCGCTATTGAAAGTTGTTTCCATTTAGAAAATGTCGACTTTCGGCAGTATTTAAAATATCAAACTTAAGTCTTTATCGGCTTTTTTAATTATTTAATTATTATTATTATTATTTCTTTTTTGTTGTGATTCAATGACTTGATTTGGAAAGTAAATTAATTTTTTGTTTGCAATTGGTGTATATTTTAATAACCCCAATCATGTAGTTCGAATTGAATTTGACTGACAGATGAGATAACTGAACTAAAAATACGTTAATTCCAGCGCACTTGCACAATGCAATTAGGCCAGTTCAAATGACCAAAATATTTAGTATCATACTCTACAAAAAAGATCATTGCTGAAGAGCGTGAAATGCCTGATAGGAATGTCAAGAATTCGACCCTGGATCGGTCCTGTCAAAAGTTTTGCACAAATCCGCCAGGTGTGGTTTCAAGCGCAGATTATATCTCAATTTCTTTACTTTCAGTTAGGCAGGATTTGTTGGACGTTTGTAGTTTTTGTTGATGGGTCGCCACAAGGATAACAATGCACAGATGCCAACGATCTATGAGCATTAATTAATGAATTTGAATTATTTGAAAAGTCAGCGTTTGTGCTTCTCGGTATCACTGGCAACATCATGTGGAATTCATGTGGAATGTGGCTCGTGCGCTAGCGTTGCACGAACTCCATGCTTCGTGCCCGATGCGACACGAGGCGACACGAGGCGACAACAGCGAGGACACAGCGATAACGAGTGCTTGAAGCGGCGACAGTCGTGTCCGACACAGACTCGCGCAGGCACTTCCACGACGATGTGGGCCTTGTCGACTTGACTCGGTTCTGTTGCCGTTGTTGTTCCTGTTGTTGTTCTTGTCATTGTTGTTTGTTGCAAGTCAAATGCTGCGAGACGTTGCTACCGCTGCTATTGCCGCTGCAGCTGCTGCAAGTTCAAGGAAATTTTGCGCGACTCGTCAACTGTATTGGCAGCGACGCCAACAAATAAATTACGGAGGCACACGCAACGAAAATGCATACAAATTAAGGTGGCAGCTGCAACACTCACGCAATCACTCCTACATAAAAACAAGCACACGCAGACACAATTGTACATATGCATATATAGTGCCTACACACACACACACACACACACACACACACACACACACACACACAAACACACACATTTTGGCTTAAAGTCGGGCACTGTGTCAGTCTCGTTTCGCAGTCGGGAGGCATTCTCATTGGTGTGAGCTGTGTTTTCCTTGCTTTGTTGGATCTGTTTGGCGAATCACTTACGGTAGCCTACTTGACCAATTTTACTCTGGTTGCAGACACTTTTTGACTGTTCTTGATGTTTTATTGTTGTTTTTGTGTTTTTTATTGCTGCTGCTAAGGGGTTTGAGTCATTTCCACTCACTTTGTTTGCTTTGCGCATCGCCGAGTAGCATAAAGTTGATTTTCGACTGCCACTCGTCTCTCCTTTCCGGTGAGTTGTCATTAAAAATATCGCAGCGAAATTCAGAAACTGCAACTTTGTTACAGGCAAAGTGGCAACAATCCCCCACCCCCACACAGTCCAGCAGCCAGCTGCAACCCCAAAGCTGCAGAAGCCACCGTTTTTCAATCTGAAAGCGCTGCCGTCGCTTCGGTTGGCATAAACAGTGACACAATATTAACAATGTCATCTCTAAGAAACTTCATCATCATATTTGCATTGTACGACAACAGCCCTAAACCTTATTCCTTTATTTTTCAGGCTATCTTTGGCACGGTAGCTGAGCTTTTGGGCATCCGTACCGTTGTCATTAATGACTGTCACTCAGGCAGAGAATGTAATAACATTGGCCAATCAACTTGTCAATTAAGTCGAAACTTTTTACACTCCGCCTTATTTGGCCGGCAAAATGCAACAGATTAATAATAAATAACCAGTTCTGCAAATAGACTGATTTTGCGATACAGACATTAATACATGTAATGGTAGAGTGTGTCATAGCAAATAGTGTATAATGGAGCGACGATTAACATTTAACGGAAAGCAAAGAAGTTTTTATTTTGCTTTTATTACGCGTAGTGCGTCCACTAATTAATGCAACATTTTTCCCAGGTGCTACTTACCACTTGTCATTTGGAAGCGTTCATATTATTTATGCACGAGCAGCACTTTCTTTGTATTGTTTTGTTTACAGTGACTTGCAGAATTCATAGCGGCCAAAAAATGCAATTATCTCGTAAATATTTACATGCGATTATCGAAACAATGGCTCCAAACTGAGTCATTTTGTCCTGCTGCTGCTTTGTATGTAAAACGATGTTAGCCGTGAATGCCAGATGAATGGACAGAGATGGACCCACTCAGTCATTTAGGCATTCGAACAATGTGGACTCGCTTATAACGCCCCGGGCTACAGTGTGCTCGCTAAAATATCTTTGCCCAAATACCTGTTAGTCAGCTTACCTATTTAAGCAGATAGGTTGATAGGACAAAATGTCTGAGTTTTGCCGGGTACATTTTCTATAATCAGTAAAGCACGTGCCGAAAAAACGTGGGAAAAAAGTTCTAAGCCAATCAAGCGAAAATTTAAAATTTGAACAGACAATCGTGTCCCTCATCTTTTTCTCAAGGTGATAAGTTTAAAAAGAAAAGAAGAACAAACTAAATAAATGAAAACCAAAAAACAACTGTAGCTTTTTTTAAGGGAAACATTTTTGCTTAATGTTTGCTAAAATTTAATTTGAAAAATTTAGTTTTTAACCAATAGTACTATGAAACATAAATACATTATTCTGATGTAAAATTTAAAATTTTCTGAAAATCTTACGGATTTTTTCTATGAAATATCTCCGAAATACCACTGACATATATATATTTACTATGAGTTATAGAAGAGTCTTTTCAAATCAGTTTCAAAACCGTCATAGCTGCTGAAGAATGTTATATATTCATAAAGATACATCCCATACGATATACAGGAACTCAATCGAACATTTCGATTTGTTGTCCAATCATATATATATATAATATATAATATATAATATATAATATATAATATATAATATATAATATATATATATATAATATATAATATATAATATATAATATATAATATATAATATATAATATATAATATATAATATATAATATATAATATATAATATATAATATATAATATATAATATATAATATATAATATATAATATATAATATATAATATATAATATATAATATATAATATATAATATATAATATATAATATATAATATATAATATATAATATATAATATATAATATATAATATATAATATATAATATATAATATATAATATATAATATATAATATATAATATATAATATATAATATATAATATATAATATATAATATATAATATATAATATATAATATATAATATATAATATATAATATATAATATATAATATATAATATATAATATATAATATATAATATATAAACGAAGAGGGAATTGGCCGTATATTTGAGTAGATATATGCTTGTCAGACCACGGTACAGGGCATGTTCTAGTCGAATACTTTCGACTGGAACGCTCTTGTAAGGCATTTAATTGGTGACCATTAATCATTTGACAAAACAAATATGCAACATTTAACGCAGTGATTGGTTTGCCTGTAAGAATGATTTATTCTAATATTCTTGCAGGGCTTAATATGATTTCGTTGCGAAACATGTTTGTGAAATAATAAAATTTGGCATAGGAAGAAAAAAGATCTACCCACTGCCAGAAAAAGAGAATTGTTGTAACGCATTAAAAGTAATAACTCCGACCACGTAAAGTAAACCACTGTCAACATGAGATTACAAGTATTTTTTAAATAAACGGTTAGGCATCTTAGGTACACCAAAGATTTCACACCCTTTTATACTGGAGTCAATATGAATGAAGCAAATATTTATGTTTTACGAGAAACATTCTCGACATTCTCTGTATGATAATCACGACTGCATTTAATGGCTTCTTCACTTGATGATTTCCTTTACTTCGCCATAAGTTAAAATATAAAATAAAAATATTTATAAAAGAATTATCTCCGTTTGAGCTTAAAATATCTCGGTCAAAACTAATTTAATCCTGTAATTTATTTGAAGCTTAAGCACATTCTTGCAATGCCTGAGCTCCAACAGACTATTACTATTCCAATGAATAGCACAGTATTAAAAACGACCTTGGTTTGATTGATACTCTCTTATCCATTGAAGGACTAAATACGCCACATTCCACTAAATCAAAGGATTGCAGGCTAGCAGCAATAATGTTAGTAAGTTTAAAAGATTTTGAATTTATGTGTTCATTTCGATTCTTAATTTCAATCGGTAAAAATGCGTTTCCGATTCCAATACCTGCTTGACACCATGGAATTAATTTAGGATATTTTCAGAAATGTTAATCATTATTTTAAAATATGAGCATGTGTCAAAGATAGCTTTTTTTTGCTCTACTGAGTTTTATTTAACTTCCTTAATTTGCATTGCTTTCATAATATGGAATGAAAATGTCTTTTTGTGTATTTATGAGAACGTTTATTACTTAAATATACTGAATTAAAATAAAAAAAACGGAGGAAAGCGCCATTGGCTTAGATGTAATTTGTTTACTTTTAGAAATTGTGTAATTTGTTGCACGCATATTGCAGCAGTTAGAAGCATTTACACTCCACGTGTAATGCTCAAATATTCTGCGATTTGCTGCTGCTGTTTTATAACATTTTAAATGCAATTAAATAAAATGCGGAAGTTTTCGTCGGGTTGTCCACCTGTCAGTTGGGAGTGAACACAAATAATCCTGCAGTCGCAAAAAATGTCCCTTTAATGAGGCGTATGGCCCAAAATCGGAGTCCACTCAACATAGCCTCTGGTGCTGGCAAGTTGGAGCAGCTACGGAACTGCCAACAACAAAACAATATACAAATAAATTGTATTTTGTTTCACTTAAGTTGCACGGAAGAGTCGAGCTACACACAATGCAGCCTTTCGCCAGGACAAGAACAATCAAATTGAAGCAGCGACAGGGACGACGATGAAGAGCAAGACGTGTTCGAGATGAGGACGAGAATAAAGATGACGACGACGATGAGGACGAAGACAAAGACAATGATAAAGAATGGAGCCTGAGACTGGCGCTGAGTGAAAGGCATTCAGGTAAGCGACAACACTGACACAATGGCTGTTGCATTTAGACAAAAGGCGCCAAAACAATGCTCCATAAGCAACTGCAGCCACAGCAACTGTAAAAATATTCACTTATTCTATTGCAAATTGATTGTTTTTGCTTAAGACATTATATAAGTGAATAGAACCCGACCCACACAAATAGGAAATTGATCATCGTCTCTTTGTCATATGGCTGCCAACAATCGATCGAAAAAAACGATTTGTAATATATTGTTTTCGCCTAAATATCCATACCAAACTCTCAAAATGTGTATGTTATTAGGCTAAAAAGTCAACATCGTCGGACCACTACATCATATTATTATTATGCTTTGAGGATCCTCCTCAACTGATTATTCCTAGTTTAGCTAGGTCGCCTCTTAGTGTACAGTATTCTGGCAAGAGACCGGTGAAAGTATCAACATTCAAGATGTCCATAGACAAATAGGATAGGATAGATAAGGATACAATATATATGTAGAGTACGAGTTCGCAGGAAGACGTTAAACGGGAAGCATATTAATTAAATTAGCTTAACATTTTTTTTTAGTTTACTTAAGCCGAATCCGTTCCGTTCCTTCTTGTTGATTACATACATAAGTATTCACAAACACACTCGAAAGTTGCTTCCTTGCGATTCCAAACGCATGTTTACGTAGCTTTTCGGTTCGTAATATCGTTGTCAGGATACAAATAAATACATGTACATAAATATATATAGTATATATATATATATACATGCAGAAATATGCAAAAGCGTGTCTTGAATATCAGCTTTATTTGTACAAAAACATGTGAATTCGATCCAATTACCGACCGCATCATACTTTCTTTCTGTTGATGATGTAATTTGCAAGAATTTTTTATTTCTATGTGCGATAAAACAGCAAAATTTATTATTTATTATTTTTATTTTTATATAAGTAAGCTTTAACTGTAGTGGTAAATATGCTGAGTGTATGCAAGTATTTAAGTATATATGTAAAACCAATATACTCGCGTTTGAAGAACAAAAAAAAAGGATGAAATCTGTTCGTACTGACATGCTGATTGGCAATTACCATGATTATTATACCCAGGGCGCAGACTTCATTTTTATAGTAGTAGTTGCCTCTTGTGGGGTAAGTTAAAGCAAACGCGTCCAACAGCAAATAACAAATTGTTGAAAATAGTTGGTTGTTGTTTATGGTTATTGGAATGTTAATTGAAAAATGGAAGACCTACAACACTAGTGTATTTCGTTACAAAATATTTAGCAACATGATATATGTATATATATATATATATACATGTAGTTGGCTGCCTGTTGTTGTTGATCATTAATTAATAAAGTAATGCGATTCCCCAAAGAAGCCCTATGCTTGTTTTATGGATAAAATTTACTCTTTACTCCCCTATCTGCGTTTAAGTTATGCGCTAGTGTAAAACTAATAGCAAACGTATAAATATTTATAATAAACAGAAACAGATGCGGTTTCTAGTGGCCAACCTTATTGCTGGTATCCTGGGTTGTAGTTGCGGCAAGCAGCTGACAGAACGCGAATGCAATTTAGGGGCCCACATGCCGCGTGTTTAATCCTTCAATGGATAAGATAATATCAATCAAGCTATGGCAATAAATAAATAAATAAATCGTATAAATTATCACCTGCAGGTGATTACCAAGGCCGTTATTCATACTGTGCAATTATTGTTGTTGTGTTTCTGTGCACAGTTCGGAAATGATATTTCAGTGCTAATTGAAATTGATAGTCAGTTCAATCTCGGGCATTGCAATACTTTGCCTAAGCTGATTTTCCTCTGAATCTTTGCAGTTTTGGCACACTATAGGTAACAATTGCATTGAGTTTCTCACATGGCATTTTAAATTGTAATCGAAATTGCATTGTGATTAGGCAGTTTGATTGATTTGCACGCAACTGAACAATAAAACTGTTAAAATTGTGCATTTTGTGTTTGCGTGTCGAACGTACAGAATCATGATTTGTCTTCATTAAATTAAAGCCGATTGTTACATTGATTGAATATCAGTGTTTAATAATTACATGTGAAGTGGCCTATTGCCTAAATATGTGTGTAACAGCATTAATACAAAATAAATATGAGCGCCTTATTTGTGAAATGAATGAAAATTCGAACGCATAATTTCTGTTTGATTTTGATAATATTTGATAACATTTTGAAAAGTCAAACACAGAGATCATAAAAAGGACAACTGAAACAAGAACGAGCACGGATGATGCAAGTGTATGTAATTTTTATTTTATGCCTAAGCTTACTGTGTTTTCAGTTTGAATGCTTGCAACAAGCATAGTTGAACAAGCTGCATTTTTGCTACTTTTACATCGGCAACTCAGTTCACAACGGCCAATTAGAACAATCCATGGCCAACATTTCAAAAACAAAGTCGGAACAGGCACATGCACTGACATGGACCGCCGGGAATTGGTATGTGTCTTTCAACTGGGCTTTTGTTGTTGCAATGAGTACAGATTTTGTATCTGACGAGTAAGTGAGAATTGTATTTCGCTTTCAATATTCTCAACTTTCAAATTTTCTTGCGTACCAGGAAACCACTACATCATTTATCTACGATCATTTGAATGTATATTTACCATGGTGGGTACAAAAGAATATGAAGTCTGATAAGGTTTCATTAATTTCATCTTACCAAAGGATATTAAAATATTTATATTACTTATTATAAATATTTATAAAAATTGCTTACCGATGGAGAAGAGAAGCCTCACTTTAAAACATAAATATTTCTAGGGTTCATAATATTTCCAAGTCGAGCTCTCTCGACTATTCCCACTTGTTCATTTAGAGGTTATGGACTAAGCAACTTCGTGTTTGCATTTGGGTATAATAATTTCGCGTTCATAGTTAGACGCTTAATTAGTTAATTATAATTACTATACTAAAACGTATGAGCTGATTATTTTAGAGATAGTTCCTTTGTCCTTAACTTCCTGCAAGTCGGCAACTTAAGTGAGGCGCACAACCTGCACATGAATACAAAATGAATACATGCATGCTGGTTAGTTGGTACTGTTACTGGCAGCGGATGTAATAGTCAGGTAATCAGGTGAGTGATCGGAGGAGGACAGCACAGAATTGGAGGCACAACAGAAAAGCGGAAGCAGGCTGCTAGGTTCATTTCCAATTTATTGGTGATTTTATCAGCAACCAATAGGTAACCACAGCCCAGAAACGGTATACAAACAAGGTGGCGAAAATACTAAATGGATAACGACAAATATAACAGCAACAGCAACAGGAGCAACAAAAACATCCATCGGGAACAACAAACAACAAGCGACAACAATAATGCCAGTGTTACACAGCTGACTTCGAATGCGACGAGCTGGGCTGGTCAGCATTTGTGAAAAATTTGCGTTGATTTGCAAATCGCGTCAGGTGCGGAAATGACGCCATTTTTGGTGGCCGTGTGGCAGCCATTTGCAATAAATGGTAAATGCAAAACGGTCAATGGCACAAAGCACAGACCTACCAGGCGTCCTGCCATACTCCTATCCTGGAAACTACACCCCAAAACACGTGAACAGGGCAGTGCTTATAAATGCAAATTGAAACATGATAATTGCTCTCGTGCGAGGACCGTTTTATACATTTGTGTGTCTGTGTGTGTGTGTGTGTGTGTCTGTGTCTGTGTGTGTGTGTGTGTATGTGCCTATACTCAGATATATATGTATATATGCCCGATTAGGGGATTGGAAGCTGGCTTGCAAGCGCGGATTAATTCACTCAGCTGCGAAACCGCTCATTGCAGTATCGTTGACGCAGAGCTGGGCTCCGTGGTCAGCTGGAAGGCATATCACACACCTCACGCCACACACCGTTGCCACAAGCTGCATCACTTGCATTATCCAAAATGCAACAGCAAGCAACGCACTAATCATGGCCGCAAAAACGTTGCCAGGCAACAACAAAACTGTCGTGTAACAGGTATCAATATCAAAGAGTTTATATATAGAGCTGATCAGCATTAGCAGCTAAGTTTTTTCAATGATACAAACCAAATTTGACGTTGTTTTGTTTTCTCTTGTAGTCAATTAAAATTGTACAATATTCATTTTGGCTTTCCTGAGGCTATGTTTGTCCGATTTGCTGTCATAATATGATTTTGGCAACTTGGCAGCCGAACAAACATTTCTGTCTGTTTTGATGCAGAGCTGCACAATAGGGGAATCGAGCATCGGCTGAAGCCATTTTCAAAATACGGCAGAGCCAACAACTGCTATATTTAATTAAATTAGTCAAAATTCTACAGTCTAGCTATTCAATTTAGTTCATATTGCCACCAAGACCGTACTTAATAAATAAATCACCAATACTACCAACAATATTGCAGTTTTAAGTGCTTATTAAGAAGAACAGGCAGGCTTGAGCTGAAGTACATTAAAATGAATTCAAAAGCAACATGCAATAAGCTTGTCCGTGAAAATATGAATATGCAGGATATTAAGTTTATATTAAATAATCCAAATGTTCTTAGCATGAGCTGTTCGATTTACAAAGTAAATGTTTTTTCAGAGCTTTGGTTAATGTTTTCTCATCAATATAATAGATTTCGATTTCAACTACGGGGACTCATCTGTTAGCTTAAGTTAATATTAGAACCTAACAGCGCAAAATGCTGCTGAAAAGTAAGTAAAAGTCTTAACAATTATAGGTATGAATCAATATTATTCAGTAATAATTCAAAGGCACCACAGACAACATTTCGCCGAGAACTTGAAATGCTTGTCGTTTTATAATTCCTTGCTTTGTTACTCTCCAAACGATTCCAACGATTTCGTAAACAAATAGTGGTGAAGTCATTTGGTAACGTTGGCAACAAGGGCGTACTCACCTCTTGTAAAGGGGGCGGGCGAATTTTAATGTTGCTATCAGTTTAAATCTAAGCCACATTTTATACATTTCATAAATGCAAATTGAAACATGATAATTGCTCTCGTGCGAGGACCGTTTTATACATTTGTGTGTCTGTGTGTGTGTGTGTATGTGCCTATACTCAGATATATATGTATATATGCCCGATTAGGGGATTGGAAGCTGGCTTGCAAGCGCGGATTAATTCACTCAGCTGCGAAACCGCTCATTGCAGTATCGTTGACGCAGAGCTGGGCTCCGTGGTCAGCTGGAAGGCATATCACACACCTCACGCCACACACCGTTGCCACAAGCTGCATCACTTGCATTATCCAAAATGCAACAGCAAGCAACGCACTAATCATGGCCGCAAAAACGTTGCCAGGCAACAACAAAACTGTCGTGTAACAGGTATCAATATCAAAGAGTTTATATATAGAGCTGATCAGCATTAGCAGCTAAGTTTTTTCAATGATACAAACCAAATTTGACGTTGTTTTGTTTTCTCTTGTAGTCAATTAAAATTGTACAATATTCATTTTGGCTTTCCTGAGGCTATGTTTGTCCGATTTGCTGTCATAATATGATTTTGGCAACTTGGCAGCCGAACAAACATTTCTGTCTGTTTTGATGCAGAGCTGCACAATAGGGGAATCGAGCATCGGCTGAAGCCATTTTCAAAATACGGCAGAGCCAACAACTGCTATATTTAATTAAATTAGTCAAAATTCTACAGTCTAGCTATTCAATTTAGTTCATATTGCCACCAAGACCGTACTTAATAAATAAATCACCAATACTACCAACAATATTGCAGTTTTAAGTGCTTATTAAGAAGAACATGCAGGCTTGAGCTGAAGTACATTAAAATGAATTCAAAAGCAACATGCAATAAGCTTGTCCGTGAAAATATGAATATGCAGGATATTAAGTTTATATTAAATAATCCAAATGTTCTTAGCATGAGCTGTTCGATTTACAAAGTAAATGTTTTTTCAGAGCTTTGGTTAATGTTTTCTCATCAATATAATAGATTTCGATTTCAACTACGGGGACTCATCTGTTAGCTTAAGTTAATATTAGAACCTAACAGCGCAAAATGCTGCTGAAAAGTAAGTAAAAGCCTTAACAATTCATAGGTTGCATACGTGTTAGATTTTCAATCCATTCGCGATAATAAAAATGTATCTTTAAAATTATGTTGTTTTTGTAATCTTGAAGAAAGTACTATAATTTTGTCGTGACAAGTATATAATCTTGATTAGCATCAAAAGTTGAGCGGATAAAGCCATGTCTGTCTCATTTTGTATATCCATTTTTTAATAAGTTGTACTCCCTCAGTACATAAATGTTGAATAATCAGTTCTCAGCCGGCCGTAAAACTGAAAAAAATAAGTAAAATGTTTTTAGAACGAACAAAACATAATAATAATTCCAAGTCCGGACTGAAATATATTAAACTATCAGTGTTGCAAGCCAATAGGCCTGCACTGTATGAATCAATATTATTCAGTAATAATTCAAAGGCACCACAGACAACATTTCGCCGAGAACTTGAAATGCTTGTCGTTTTATAATTCCTTGCTTTGTTACTCTCCAAACGATTCCAACGATTTCGTAAACAAATAGTGGTGAAGTCATTTGGTAACGTTGGCAACAAGGGCGTACTCACCTCTTGTAAAGGGGGCGGGCGAATTTTAATGTTGCTATCAGTTTAAATCTAAGCCACATTTCATACATTGTAATCAGATAATTGAAAAGTTTAATAACGTTTACGGAAAACTCATCTGAAGTTGAGTCTCAATTTTCCAAGGAGGGATGAGTGTAGTAAATGTGTTAGCCCAAATAAGTTTGCTTATAACATATTAATTAGTTTACAAATTAAATGTGAAAATACAAGTGAATAATTAAATCACAATTACAAATATAATAAATATGCATATCAAACTATAAAATGGCCCAAAATTAGTTGTATCTATTATATCTGCTTAAAGTATTTTTAACTGATCTCTCGATTTAAGTGCTACCACTCCGCATAATAATCACAGTCTCAACCAAGTTCTAACACTAAGAATTTCTGCGCGAGCACACATTTTTCTTTTCCTAATACCACAGTTTATTTTTCTAACATGAAAAAACATGTCAAATTTCAAGAACAATTTTTATATGTGTATATTATTTTAGATAGCCTATCAATTCATATAATTCACCCCACAGAGCTACAAGGCCTCTAAGACAAAGTACAGATAATCTCTAACAAAGCTCTCGAGAGAGCTTTGCATTTCAATTTTTTAGAAATAATTATTAAGAAATGTATATCTGAACAATAGAAAAAAACTCTTTATAAGCCCTTTTAAGTAATTCGTTTTCGTATATCTAAGATATATTAAAAAAAAACAAGAAAAACTTTCTAGATTTTCTAAATTTTAGTGAATGTTTTTCTGAGTACCATTTAAAATACGAAAATTAGTATTCGTGTTTCCAACTAGTTGTCAGCTGTTGCATACTGAAGCTGTTACGTTATACATATATCTTCTTTGATACCAGTATGATAACAGATGAGAACATATGGGCAAAAGCCGTCTTGCCGAGGTAAGGTCGACCTAACAATTATTTCCTAATTTTTAATGACTCTCGCTTAACAACTTTTGGCATCCGAATATGAAAATCAATGTTGAGTCAAATAATATTCCTTTTTTCAATTAGATACTTGTACTTGTTAGCATATGGTGAACTTTTCAGGTGCCATCTGTTGCAAGACCTTGTTCCACTTAAGAGACCTGACGACCGCCCTCGAGTTAATGTGAAAAGTATAAAGTCAATCCTGGCTCACAAGCGAATTAAGAAAGGCTGTCATATTGTTGCCTCGTGTTGTTTGGCTCTTATAATGCCAGCGTGCTCGGCGGCTTGCCTGCTTTGCCATTGTCGGTTGACTTTCCTGGTTTCGCAGTAAATGTTTGACGCATGAGGCATAAGTCGCGTTGCGTCGCTTCATTGTAGTCGTAAGCGGGTGGGCGGGGAGGTTGGTCGGTTGGGAGTGTAACTCTAATAAGCCGTTGCCTACGACTCGCTGCCGTCACCGATTCTTTGTGCTGTTTTCTGCTAATTGTTTCCACAGCCTAAGCCCAGCTCCGGGGCTGGGTGTGTGGTTGGGATGGCTTGGTTTGGTGCCTGCCTTTGCCTGCCTTTGGCTGCCTTAATAATTTTTAAACAAACTTTGCGACATTTGCGTGCGCGTTTTTTCGTATTTCGTTTGAAGCAACGCCGCCAACAGCTTTGTTGCCAAACTAATTACATTTTCGTTTTCAATTAGAATAAAGGAACGCAAGCGAGACAGAGCGAACGAGCAAGCGAGACAGCGAGACAGCGAGACAGCGAAACAGCGAGAGAGATTGGGGATCAGGGAGCGAGCAGCGAGCAGAGAACGCACAAAGGACTGCCTTGAGGAAACTGCGGCTATCACGCCCACCATCCTGTCACATTGTCCGGACTAGGCCTATACGGCCGTCTGCTTAGGCCGAAAGTGGCTTTGATTCGCCTTCCTGCAGCTTGCGAATGGGAATTCCGGAGTTCCTGTTGCCGCTCGGATGCACTACGCAGGGAATTAACCAAATTGCCGCAGCAAATAAACAAACCAACAAGGGAGCCAAAGCTTAACCTAAAGCGAAATCATCGGCGTAAAATGTGCGCGACAAATGGCATAATAATTTGCTAATGAAGTAATTTCGGCAAATATTATTATAGACAGTTGTCCTCTCTATGCCAATGGCCATATGTATAGATCAGACTCAAGTCAAGCCAAGTTACTGGTAAGGCTAAGCATATCGATGTAATTAGAAGTCATCTGCCCAATCACCTTTTTCTTAGTACTCACTTTAAATTGTATATCGTTTGATTTGTTTTAATTTATATTTTTGTTTAAAGCTTGCATTTAGTTCACATTAAATAAATAAAAAATGAGGCTAAACAGTTCGATTTAATTGTGAGTGAGCTGACCAACTAAGAGCACTTACTTATTCCTGTACAAAAATTATAAATTGAAAGATATATTTAAAATTTATATTTCATAATATAAATTTATATATAACGCATTTCTGAAATCGTGCCGAGCGTCTTTTGTTTTTGTTTGTTTTAGCATTAAAGCGTATGCATTTGCGTTTACTTATTTGTCTGTTCGCACCTTCGTTGATTAATTAATACTAGCAATGTTGAAATTGAGATATTTTCTATTGAAATGTAGCGTAACTCGCCCATTTGACTGGCGGTCTTAATTACTTTAGCCCTTTCATTTGAGAATTTTCCTCTCCACGTTGCTCTAATTTGCTTCGTATTTTATATGAACACCTTATTAACCTCAATTAGCGGAAGCATTTGAAATTCTCAACTGGCATCAGGGAAAATGCACTTCAAATGTCAATGAAAATAATAACTTAGTTGTATTCAATTTTTTTAATAGAAACCAATGCTTTGAGTCGAAAATCTTAAAAATATGTTGTACAATTTTTTTTTTCAAATTTCAAAATATAAATTCTTATGTAATATTTTTAGACATTTTTCGTTATACATATAAGAAAAATATAAAATGTCCTTCAATGTATGAAATAAATATATATTTTGTAGGAAATCGATCAAAATCGATATTCCACATAACTCCCACAGTTTTCAGACTAGATTGACGAAATCTGGTTGGTATCTTGTTAGCGAAATCCGTGAAAATTTACAAATTTTCCAGCTAGTATTACAGCTGGTATTCTGCAATCAGCATTACCCATCTGCAGCAATCTCTTTCTTGTTATTATTTTTATTACAATTGGAACTGAACATTGTTATTTCAAAATTCTACCAAAAACCACGTTAGAATGGTGTAAATAAAAGCACAATATAGATTTTACTGTTCATTTAAATTTGCACAATGAGCTCATTTGCCATTTAAGCAAATGATGCAGCAAAACTTTGCCAGATAATTAAAATCAATTATTTTTTATTGGACGATTAGCTCATAATTAGTACACATTCATGTGCGTTTTTTGTTCGTACTAGCTCTGCTCTGTGAGCTCGGCTTAAACTATTGGCGTACAAAAAACAAAGCACACCGACACATACACACATACACACACACACACACACACACACACACACTGACACATATGCTACTCGCTTCATTGACTTATGCAAGTTTGATGATGCTATTTCGTTAATGAACCTGAATTTGCTGATCCATCTGCTGCTGCTGGCCACAAATTGCTGTCAAATGTCTCCGCCTTCTGTCCTACATCCAAAATTGTATGCATTAAAAAGTTACCAGGCAATCTCTCCGAAACTCGGTTGAATTGTTTGCCTAATGCAATTTGCAATGCGGCAGCCACTGCTGCTGCTGCTGTTGCTGCTGCTGCTGCTGTGCAAGTGCAAAAAACTTCCAGTCAAGGTAATCAACAATCAGAATCCAAGCAGTCGTCGCAGCCACTCTCAGCTGCGTCCTGCGACCTCCACCAACTCTAACCCAATCCCAATCCCAATCCCAAACACAACCCCAAGCCCCAACCCTTACCAATACAAGCACCATCTTGTGTGCTGTGTTCATTACCCATTGCGGGTTATTTGTACAGCTGCCTTTGCTCGTTTTCGGTTTGGACGCTGTTGATGACGACAATTTGCATGTCAAATCCATTAGGAGCATGTTATCATCTTTTTTTTCCAAGCACACACTGTCCGACTTTAGCTACCATCTCCCAAATACCTCCTCCTGCTCCTCCTTGGGCGCCACCTGCTTCCTTATCACCAGTCATTTTTTGCAATGCATTTTATGTTCACATTTTGCATTCGTTTCTCCCGCCAGTTACTTCTCTCGACTTGTTAAGCGCAATTAGTCGGCATTGACCAAATTCACATACATACACATAAATACATATATGCACTCTTACAACCACACACACACACACACACACACACACACATATGCACTCAGAAGAGAGTATGCACAGTTGCGAAAAGTGAAAGATGATAGCGAAGTGAAGTGGAGCGGAATTCTCCCGCAATGTACAGATTTTTAATCAAAAATAAATGAACACACAAATTATCAGTTTAGGAAATCTCAAATGGTATCTATGTGTGTATGTATGTATACGCACATGTAAAATATGTACATACATACATATACATATTTGCATTACCAGAATAATTTTAATTTGTATAGACTTGTTGAAGGTATCAACAGTTTTTTGTGAAGTCCCCTCCGAACATATAAAGTATATATATTCTTGGTCAACTACGCTAATCGAATCTTTATAGTTATGTCCGTTCGTATGGCTGTTTTCATACACTCCGAAAGAAATTCGGCCTGGTTTTTAGAAAATATAAATAGTTTCTAGATATTAAAATAATAAAAAAAAAATGAAAATGGATATCGCAGATGTCCCATATACGTTCCCGATATAATGAACAAATAAAGGTTCGCATAAATACATATGCTGTATTACATACCTTTTAATCGATTTTGCATGTAGGCAATTCAGTACATTTTCATTTCAACATAAATGTTCGAATTGGGGAAAAAACAGTCAAACAAAAGACAAGCATACTTTTAGGCAAAGACCAGAACTTACTCTTATGCAATACTAAATGATAACTTTTAATTAATATTAGACTAATTCTAATTGGCTTAGCAAATATTTCCTGACTTATTAAATTGTGGTAAACCAATTTCAATTACTATACTAAATTTGACAATTGAATGCAATACACATGCAATTGTTTTCCTCTAGATACATATTCTATTATGCACACATACAGACACATCAGTTCACTGATTACCATTATGTCATTGGTTTCAATTGATACCTTGGCCATGGCCACAAAAGCCTTTCACATATTACACTATCAATTAAAATGGAGACCATTTTATTACTATCATTAAATGCAATAGTTATCGGTGTCTACATTAAATGCGATTCAGACATATTTCCAAAAATTAAAAATGCAAAACAAAATGTTTGCTTTGTCGATTTCATTTAGAGTTTATCTGTTGTCTGACATAGAAGCCGAGAAGCTATGTGGGAAGTCATTCGAAAAATTTTAATTTTATTGAAATTAAATTAAATGATTACTTTGTCATACTATTAGTTAACTATATAAGTTTCAAAGAAATCGTTTAAGAAAGACAGACACAGACATTTTTAAGCAAATCATATTTTGACATAGCCAAATGATAGCACACATGCAAATTTACGTCTCATTTGAAAAGTGTTAATTATTCTCGGTGTTGGTGCTACAATTTTAATTAGAATTAAACAAAATGTAAGCATCTAGTTAAGTTTATTTTGACATCAAGGTTCTCGTACAACATGCACAGAGTACATATTCTCAAGTTTATTGTTAGCTTGACTCGAATACTTTTATTTGTTTATATTTCTAAATTGTTAGACATCCGGTCGCTTATGCAAATGAAGCACAACTGCCATCGCTGACTTTAAACAACTTTCGACAGTCTGTCTTTATTCCGAAATACGATCCCATCGCCAAAGTTCTACCCACTGCTGCACAGACACAAAATATACCAATTGCGAACGGTACAATCGAGTGTACCCGGCTGTGGAATACTATCACACCAGTGAGAAAGCAGTGGAGAGCAGTTGGCAATGAACTTTCTTGATATGGTGAGGATCACAGGCCAAAAGATAATATCTCCATAGTCTTAATACTTCATGTGCTTTTCTAATTAGGGGACTCTAGCTCCAAAATTGCGGGTAATTTGGTGATTTAGATTAGAGGCGATTCTTAGTAATCTACTTCCCAAGGTTGGTAACTATAGACGGAACAGTTTACCAGTAATACATTTCAAATTTGGTGCTTCTAGGTTTCAATATGTGTGAGATAGTTTTTATCGATTATTATTATACACCATCACGTATATCGGCTTTGTAGGTGCTGATAATACTATTTGATAGTACTATTCGAATCGATATTAAAAGAGAGGTAATATGGCTTCATAATTTTGAGGTATTTTCGATTTTTAGTGGCAGTGAACTCTATGTATATGTCGATTCTTGAAGGACATGGCCAGCAATCTGCCATCCACGTTTACTGTTTTTATCGATTTACAACTATCGATCTTATCGATTTCCAAGTCCCCAACTGTTATAGCACACCAATTTGAACACTGTCAAAAAAAAGTTGCTTTCATTTAGACGAACAAACGGAAGGAGATATACTCTTCTACATTCGGTTGCAGAGCATAAATAGCCAGCAGTAGTCCGTCACTAGTGTTACTGTTACACCCACATTGCTTTTGCGAACCGTTCCGCGATTTAGGGAGCCATTCTCAAAGAGAACGGCACACAAAGTGCATGTCGAAAAACGGACAGCAACAAGAAGTAATAAGGCTCCAGCTGTGTTAGCATTTATTTGATTTCAGTGTTTGTGTTTTGTCTGTTTTCGTGTGCCTTATGCTTGTGTATTGGCAATACACAATACGCAGTGGATCAAAGTCGATAAGGCTGCATATTGTTCCTCTGGTAGGGGTAGGGTAGGGGCATAAAGGTTGCCAACTATTCGATTGCATCAATGAACTGGATTCGAATAACGAAAACAACTAAACAAATTCATAAAATTCGATATGCCACTTTTCATTTTCTCAAATATTTTCTTTTATGAGAATATTATTTGTAACAAGGATATAAAAAGTTGAAATGCGAAACAGTTATTTTAATACAAAAGTTCTCTTTCTTAGAGACCACTAATACTAATGTTTATTAGTACTATAGATAACAAGAAAGCTAATAAAAATCTGTATATATATATACATAAACACCTTGGATTTGGAAATATTATTTCTGCGTTTTATAAAAATCGTCCCCTGAATTTATTTAGCAAAAACACAATTGACTGCATATTCTCTTATTAGTTTTCTCTAAGACGAAGATGACTTACGCTTTGGCAGTCCAGGATCTTCTAGTCAAGCTCTCCTTACTAGAGCACTGTTAATTATTTTGTGTTTGCTCCCTCTTCCTCTTGGCATCTCTTGCTTAATTAAAGCTTTCTAGTTTTATTTTAAATTTGTGTATAATAATTTATTTGGGCATGGGTAGTATGAGTGATCTAGCCAAAAAAAAAAGGAAAACACACAATGCAGTTACTCAAGACACTAGTGTTTAACCAGGCACTAAGCTTTTCACTGCGTTTCATACATTATAATTACACAATTAAAACTTTCCTACGATTTTTGGAAAACTTATTTGAAGTTATGTCTTATTTTAGCGTTGTTCTGTTTTTTTTTTGTCGACCTATACTCATGCGATAGTATGTATGTCCATTTGTGTGTGTGTATGTACATACATACATACATAAATACATACGTTTACAAACGTTGAAAGTTGCAGTAACTTGCACAGGTAGCACAGTTAAAAAAGAAAATTAAACTTTATTATCCAGTCCTAACCCAAAATCGGAACTTTGCGCACAGGGTATTAAGAGAGTTAGATTCGAATAATTATTTTTGCATTATAAGCGAATTGTGTGTGGTACACGCCAAATAATCGCAAACTTTATTCCCACATTTGTTATGATTATTATTTTTTGATTTTGTGAACTTTGTTGGTTGATTCTCTTCCACTCTACCTTGGATTCCCATAAGAGCGAGTTAATTGAACATCTACGTAATAATTGATTTTGATAGTTGGGCAGATTTAATTACCAAATTGGCATTTGATATACCTCAACTTATATTTTTTGTGATTGTTTTTTGACTTTTGATGTACATATGATGAACATATGTATGTAGTACATACTTTATGCATCTGTAAGGATAGGTATGATTTCAAATTTAACTTTTAACTGCAACTGCATCCATTCACAGCTAATTAAATCGCATTTGTGGCTGGATCCGAACAACATATTTAATTAATGTCGACTAACAACATATTTAATCAGTTGGCACAGAAGAATGCAAGATAAATTCTATTTATTTAAAAAATCAAAATTAAATATTTAACATTACGTTAGGAAATCAAATATGACTGCTGTAATCCAGTGAGTCCGACTACAATATACCCAAATCCAGCCGTTGAATATACTCCACTTTTATTACCAAATTTAAGAATATTGTTCCATTTATAACTTAGGTGTTTCTTATCCGATCTTGATGTCTATAGTTCTCAAAGTCTCTGAGATCCGCGTGTTCAGATGAAAGATGGACGGATGGATCGACAAACGGATATGGATTCATCAGCTCGGCTGTTGATCCTGATCAAGAATATATATACCTTATGGGGTTGAAGATGATTCCTTCTGCCTGTTACATACATTTTTAATGGTATCGGTGATTGTGATTACCGAATTTGTTTAACATTTGTTGCATGGATTGGGGAATTAATGGAGTGTATTGTAATCATTACAGACTACTCGAAATTGTTCATACAAACAACAATTAGTAGAAACTGTGGTCTAAGTGGGACATGGGTTATGGGGTCTAATCATGAAAATCAACATGTGCGGCTTAACTTACGGCATTTAATAAAAATGTATCATATGTACACCTCTTGGCAAGCACCTTGCCGTAGTGTGGCTGAGTGCGTCCCAAGGAGGGCGACTGACTACTCGTTGTTGTTTACGGCTGTCGCCTATGTGAACACGGTGCCGGGGGCTGCTTCAACTTGACAGGCGTTGCTACAAATTTCGGAGTAGCTCTCAGCACTTACACACATGTACCCATTAATAGAGCGTTTTGGGAGTTCTCCAATGCCAGTGGGACGTATGTGCCCATCCATGTGTGTGTGCCTGTGCATGCATACATGTGCACAAGAGCAACAAAAATGTTGTGATTGCCCTAGTGGCCCCTACAGGCACCAATAAAATAATATGTACATACAGACACTCATATGCCTTTTCATAACTGAGCCTCGGACATCTTTTTGTCCGCCACATGCTCTTTTTCTGCAATACTTGCAGGTTGGTGACCATCAGACCTTTAAAAAAAATTTAGTTTTTCACAATTGGGTCGTAACTTAACATTGAACTTGGTTTTGGAGAAAAAATAATGTTTATTGCCACATTTTTGTTATTCATCTGGTTGGCGTCAAGTTCAGTTTTAATATTTCTTTGATAATTCCATTTTGCTTATGGTAATAATAATTTAGAAATTAGCCAAATTTACATTCTTCCTTCTGTGAACTAAATTAAATTTCAGCCAATCGCAATAAACGTAGATACAAATGTAAATACGCTTTTGCACGTACATTGAGAAAATTGTATATAATTTGCTGTCGAAAACCATAAAAATGTCAACTTTTTTACTCTCCGAACAAACAGCATTCGAAAAATTCGAGCTTGTCACAAATGGCAGCTGAATTTTTCTCACCATGTTTTTCTTCTATAATAACTTTGTTTTATTAATTGAATTTAAATAAAATTTTTGTCTTTTTGTCATTTTTTTTGTTTTTTTTTTCCCCTTGCCCAACCGCCGGAGTCGTTTAATAAAAAGTTGCATTAATTCTTGTGTGCTTTGAGGATTCATCTCCATTGCCACAAAATCGGCAGATTCCGTTGATGATTATATCTAGTTTAGCTAGTTGATCTCTTAGTCTACCGGCGAGTATTCTAAGTCTGTTCTTCAATATGGATATTAGTATTGAAATCGAGTCTGATTATTGCGCCCCAAAAGACATTTGCCTTGTAAAACACTTTCGACGTAAAAATAAAAATAGCTAAAAAACCAAATAAACTTCAACAACTTTTTCTTTTTCTCGTATGCTAATGTAGTTCAACCACAATAGTCTTTCATTGAATTTCAAATTGCACTGCATCTGCACGATCTTACCCAATCGACAGTGCTATTTGTATATATATATATATATATATATACATTTATAAATATATGAATGCGTGTACATTGAAATAGCTTGTGCCACAAATAAATAGGTGCAATTCCAAATATAACACATTGGCCATATTTTACACGTACTTCACGTGCGACGTGCATGGGAGTATTACGGGTGTTTGCTGTTTCGCGGATATATATATACATATATATATGCATATACATGTATATAGATGTGTATGCAACACATACCAACAATCGTACATAAATACGGCTTTGCCGTTTAATATAAATCGCAAAACAAAATCTCAGCCATTATTTGGTATTATTGAAGTAAACGAATTTTCAAATGCAGGCAATTGGAAACAGGACAGCAGAGCTACAGCACAGGAGCATGTTTGCCGCAAAGCGTCTTTAAAATCGGCAACAAAAAAGAAACAAAAACAAAAATACAGGGAAAATGAGATTAAAACGAAGGCAGCCAAGGATCAGAGGCACAGCCACAGACACAGACGTCGACGTCGACACACAGACATATAGATACAGACGCCGACACAGACACAGACACAGACACAGTGCCCATATCGGTGGCAGAAACAGCTTTGCACGTCTTTGGCTGTGCCAATAAGGCGCAACAATTCGCTAAGCGGGGTCGTCGAGGGGAGAGTTGGCTAAGTCGTGTCAATATTTCAACTGCTGTTCGTATGCACAAACACACACACACACACACACACACACACACACACATACGTATATACGTATAAATAAATGTGTACATGTTGATGTGTTTGTGCTTACACTCGTTAACAAAAAAAATGTGCCAAGGATTATAAAAAAAATAATTGCAACACTTTTTGCGTCAAATGCGGCAATTAATAAAAAACAGCGCTCACCTGCAAAAATTAGAAAACGGATTATTTTATAAAGCTTACACACGAAATTGAAATACAAACAAAATTAAAACGAATTTTGTGAATTTTACCCAGTTAGCTGTGGAGTCTGAAACTGGACGGATGCTGTTAATCTCTCCCCGAATACGAATCCTGACGTATTCAAAATATTTTGATATATATATATATATATATATATATATAAATAAAATATATAAAAAGAAACACAAGCATATACATATAAAAAAATTATAAAACACAATACCAAAACAAATTTCCAGCATTAAAAAGCACTTTTGTTAAGTGTAGCTGTGAAAGGTATACTTTTTATTATTATTTTGCAAAGTTTATAATAACAAAATTGACAGTGCATTTTGTGAATTTCAGCAATTTCTTTAGAAAAATAAATCAAATCAGCACCTTTACCAGCTGTAAAACGTAAATGGGAAAAATGACAACCTTGAACCCATTAAAATGGATAAGAATGGGTATAATTATTTTGTTGCAAGTGTATGTAAGAGGCAGAAGGAAGCATCTCCATGAAGTATGTGTATTCTTGATCAAAGTCAACAGTCGAGTCTATCTCCATATGTAGTCAGGGTATATTGTAGTCGAGCTCGTTCGTCTTCAGCACTCTTACTTGTTTTCATTAGTATTTTCTGGAAAAGATTGTTGCCTTTTTATTTATAATTAATATTTTTAACTAAGACAAAGTGCAATTTCCTAATATTTATTTTTATAATGTGTAATATAAAAATGAAAAAAACCAGCTCGAGCAATTATTATTGTGTATTAACAACATTTTAGACTTTTACGAATGATCTTTTTAAGCCAGGCGTCAATACATGTTTTTGTTTATATTAAAAAAATGTGTAAAATGAAAATCATTTCTTGCAGGGGGATTACAATTGTAGTCCGATTTTCCCCATACATATAAAGAGTTCTAGAGTTTATATTTGTTGCTGAGTGTATATGAAATGCTAGCTGCATTAGTTCTTGTGCCTGTTTTAATATGTTATCATGAACATACATACATATTACACATATTTACGTGCGTATGTATGAATGTGTGTATGTATGTTTGTATGTATGTATGTATGTAGTCAATGGTGTTGCCAGCGACCTTCGGAGGTGGCCATGCGCGTCTATAGACAATGACAGCGCCAAGAATATTGATGCCTGTGAAGCGTGCCGCTGGGATTCTCATGTGCCACAGAGTGCCATGTGTTGTGCACGCCTTGGCCAAAAGCCCACCGCCCCCAGCCTCCTAGGCTCCTAGCCATCGCAGCAAGCCCCAAAACACTTGACCACAGCGAGAGCATGTTAAACACTAAAGAGTCGAGCCAATGTCCAAGGCAAGACGCCGGTCATGGAGCCAGGGCGACATAAATTAGCGGCAGCCTGACTTCCCCATTGGCCCCGCATCATTGCATTAAATTTAAGCAGCTTACACAGCTACACCAGCAGCAAAGTGCCAAAAACTTGTGCGGTTTTCTTATAATATGTATATATGTATGTGTATGTGTACGTGTATGTGCATGTGTATGTGTATGTGCATGTGTATGTGTATGTGTATATACACTTAGACGCAGTTTATCACAGTGTGTGGGTCAGCACTGCGTATACTTAACTAACTCGCATGCGAAACAGAACTTGGACCTGGACTTGGGCTGCTGTTGCACATCACGTGACTTGCCAACCAAATAAAATACTTCATCGAAGTCACATGGCGCAAAGAATTGTGTAATTGAGTGCTACTCGAAGTATATATACATATTGTATACATACATATATATATTCCATATATATGCGTAGCTGTGTGTAGATATTTTTGAATGTGGTTTCTCTCATATATCATACACAGATCAAGTTAATTTTTCTGATTTTCAATAATATATATGCACGGTATATGTGTATGTGTGACCCATTTACTTTGTATGATCTGGGCAGTCTGGCAAGTAGCCCACTATTGAAACTGGCCCATTGTTGGTGTCTGATTGAGGTGGGTTCAAAGGCGCAGGACGGCCAACATCTATCCCATCCCTTTCATCTTCCATAAATCAGTCATCACAATAGGCCAAAGGGCCTCCAGCTCGAACTCGACCTTAGGGTCAAGCAGCATGTTTAACCTTACCTAATCGTGTACTGTGCATGTACTGCTGAATACAAATGTGTATTTGAGGAATCTTCCATGGCAATCATAATATTGTGGTATGCATGAAAATCATTAAAAATCAAGTGAATCGATTGGCCAAACAAAAAAAAAACAACCAAACAAACAAAATAATAATATAAGCAAGTAAGAAAGTGCAACCGACTGGAAGATACCCTGTAGCCCATCCGTTAAATACATTAAAGCGATAACAGCTTCTACTCTTATGGCCATAGTCTGCCCTAAAATCGTTGCACACTCAAAAGTAAGCAGGCAGTTATGCAAGTCTAAGTGCTGGAGTAAGTGCAAGTGCACTTCGAGTGCATTTCTCATTTTTTTATGACTGCCAGGTACTGAAGGGTTATCAACAGAATCTATGAAAGCGCCCATAAACATGCATACCGAAAACGTAAATTGCTTGAGTTTGCTGCCATATGGCTTATGTAAATGTTAAAATTGTTTTTCTTCAACACTTCCTAGCCTTTTTATCAGATCTATGCAATTTTCACAAATATTCCAAGTGAATTCCAATCCAAAATCGATTTTATCTATGTAAGGCATTACGAGGAGAGTTGGAGTTGCTTCCTTCGGCCAGTTACACACATTTGTTCATCTTCACAATAGACTTTATTTGTTAATCTGTTTGTCTGGGTCTTAGCTAAAAAACTACCCCACTTAACTCTCAAGGGTTCTGCATTAACTTACTTACACTCCGGAAAAAAATCGCCTTATTTTACAAATTCTTAAAATTATGAAGTTTTTTCCTTTTTTTTTTAATGATTTTTGTTATTAAGATATAAATTTCTACATAGTAAAAGTGAAAACCGTTCACATATAAGAGAATCCTCCCTGGAATTAACAAAAAAATATATATAGAAAAACACAGCCTTGCACTTTAAAAAATATACTTTTTAAAGAAAAAAGTGAGTTACTCTTGGTGCGAATAATATGGCGATTTTCTAAAATTCGGATAAATTTTTTTTTTATATATTTACAGATTTCATACAACCAAAGCCGTTATTCAGTCGTACATCGAACATTTATCGCTAATGCCATAATTACAAAAGCAGGTTGACAGTGGTGATTATATGCTTGAACACGATGAGTTATATCCACATAGCGATGAATAAACTGAGAACTGATATTGATTGCATAAATTGATATTCGTCTAGCCCATATCTAATTCTAATAGAAAATTGGGGGCAGTTATTATTAACTACTACGTGTGGTTCACCATTAAAAAAGTCTTAAAAGTTGGGACTTCCTTTCTGCACAAAAGTGCCGTCATTTTACTAATATTATGGAACAACGAAATAATGATTTTACTGATATTAAGCGAAGTGTTAATGAGTTATAATTACACCACATTTTTGGTGTATGAAATTAACAACGACTTTTCGTGTCCAAATGATGTGGTTTGATTTATAATACTTTTTAAAAGTTTTTTTTATATATGCGAATCGTGTTGACTTTTAATGCGATTTTAAAGTTAATTAAAAAAAGGAAAAGCTTGTCTGTATAATCAGTCCGTACACATGAATAAAAGCCACAGAAAGTTCAACTATCAGAAAAGTGGTCGATGTACGTATATAATTACTGTACATTCAATTACATTGAACTATCTGATCGTTACTTATTTTAATGCGATTTCTTATATGAACTGTGAACTGTGACCTGAACCCATGCACTCAAACCTATGGTGGATATTTGTTTTTAATTATGCCACATTTGATTGCATTTACACAGCCAGAAAAAAATTGGGCTCCCGCTGGCGACATGCGAAATCAAATAAAATGAAATTAAACAAAACAAAATGCAATAATAACCGCAAAAATGCAATTTAAAACAAATCTAATTCGGAGGCAGCCAGCCGCACAGTGAACTCTCTGCCCAAACGAACGTTGCCAGTGCATACTGTTTTTGCTGTTTTGTTAAAATGTACCTTGCCACACCGTGCAACAGATTTGATTTAATTGCCGATGATTCCGGGATTGTAGAGCATATCCTATTGGTAATTTGGGGCTGTTAAACGATTAGCGGATATTAATTTTGCTGCTAAATGCTTTTCGAATAGTGAAAAAACAATATTTTGTGGTTTGAAGGCCTCACTGTGCCTGTGTTCCTCGATTGCATGCAACGCCAGACCATGCATCGTATGCATCGTCCCACGATAATTTTTAATTAAAAGCGCGACTTTTGAGGCCTTGGCCCACAAAACAGTAGCTGCATAAATTGCATTAGTAAACTTTTAATACGAAAATTTTCAGAACGAATTTAATTAGTGCAAATAGACAAACAAGGGCGCATCGGATTAACAGCAGCGCCAATACAACATCAACAGCAAATCCAAATTAAAATTAATAAATTTAAAATTGGATGCAGCGTCAACTCCATCAACAATTCTTGACAGCTGGCTGACAAGCAGTAACACAAATTTCCAATTGTCGGGCAACAAGCCCCAAAATGCATATTCTACAAATGCACACACACACACGCACGAGCATGTCCGTGTGTGCGTGTGTGCATGTGTGCGTGTGTGCATGCATATATTAATATGCATAAATGTGTGGCGAGGCATAAGCACTCGAAACCAAATAACCCAAATAATGCCAAGTCATACAAAACATGACAAGTGGCAACTTGTGCAGTCACATCCTGCAATTAGGTGTATCGTGTTCTATCTCTTGCCAATTTAATGGCATATTGACTGGGTCAAGGACATTGCCACAGCTGTGACATTATGACAAAGGTGCCAACTTAGAAAATATACGTCATCGTTATTTATTTATTTGCATAGCCTGGCTCAAAGCTTACAACTTAAAAGCTAGTTGAGAATAGCAAATCGTATGCCTTGAGCTGAGCACTTAGTGTTTAAATAATTAATATTAATACAGTAAAATTTATATCTAAGTGCTGTAAAAGACAGAAAGAAACATCTCCGACCCCATAAGGTATATAAATTCTTGATCAGGATCAGCAGCCTAGTCGATGTAGCCATGTTCGTCTGTCTGTCTATAACAGTCAAAGACTTCAAATATGTGCACTCAGAAAAAAAACGTACTCAATTTTAGAAATTCGTCATACTTTTGGCGCCAAAGGTTCCGCTCCGTCTTATTCAGAAAATAAATTCCTAAAAATTTACGGTTTTGGCTGGGTTTAAATCAGAGTTTCCATTTCTAAATTTCAGGCTCGACTTTTCTATTATTTTGAAAGAATATATCTAATTTACGTGTATATTGAAGAATTGTTATATTAGCTACATGTTCGCAATTTTCGAAAATTATTTCCAAAAACAAAAAAACTTTCTAATTTTTATGGCGATTTTCATTTTAGGGCGATTTTCATGGCCCACACAACAAATTTAACTGCCCCGTTTCGTAAATATCGATATATTATACGTTGACATCTTAGTGATCAGCTGCACTAATATAATCAATATCGGATAAGTCCAAAATGTATATATATGCGCTGCCGTAGTTTTTATTACACTCCAGTACCTGTGCTGGCACAAGCAATTATCCATTCTTGCTTACATTACTTTTTAAAGTGTAATTCGACAATAAAACTTAAATATATTTAACAGCTGGGTTCAGGGTATATTAACTTTATTATAAGTTAATAGTTACAATTTTGAAAGGAAATTAAACCTGGTCCCTACTGCTAAACATTAATAATAATAAATATAAGTAAATTGCATACAAATTTGTGAGTGGATGTAAGTAAACAAGTTGTGTGTTTCACGCAAATAAAACAAAATAAACAACGAATATTCTGAAATGCATTCAATAGATTTTACTCAAACATGAAACGAAAAGAGAGAGCATCAGCACATACCACTTCAGAGTGAGTGAGGCACAGTGAGGTGAATAAAAGCTCGGAACAATGGTGAGATTATTATGCCAGCTGTAATTTCACCATGCTCAGAGCCAACAAGTGCTTAAAATACATTGTTTATAAAATGTAAACAAACTCTAGGAGAGTGTGTATGCATGACAAATGCAGCCGTTTCGGAATTATTCTCTATTCATTTTTGGTACTCCTTTTCCCTCGCTTGAAAAAAACAAGTGAATACATGAAACGTCAACTTGAATTCGTGGTATTTTATTTTAACCTACTCACATTTTAAATATAGTATTTCAATAACCAATTTTTTGTGGTTTCATCCATCTCATCTTGATATATTTCTTGTCATCTTAATTATTTTGCGTATTTTTGCTTGGGAGAAAAGTGCACGGCATTTGAGTCCTGGAGTTAACGAGTTATCGGGAATATTTCGATTGCTTTACCATAACCCGATTGTTGCTCGCATTCTGCGCAAGTTCAAATGTTGTAATTAAGAAGAAGAAGCAAACATTGATTGATGGCGAAAACAGTTAAGTTCGCGTTTGAAAAATAAGGAACAAAATTGATTTTAACTAGCAGCTAAAAGAGTTATGAAGACAATTTGAAGGTCGTCGTCATCGAGACAACCAAAATGCCTTAAAAACCTATATCATTAATTTTAGGTACAACAATTCTGGGGTTAATTCTTTTGTAAGATGATTGGCCAAATGCTTAGCAGCTTTTTGAGCGGATTTGCGTATGTTAACGCAATTTGCTCATAATCAGCTGATGGCGCAATAACAGGGCGGCTTCCATGTTAATTTAAATGTTCATTTACTTTTGGAGCAATGGTGTGGACAGCTGACTTGTGGTAATAAAATATTAAAATATATATTTAAAAAATTAATTTTAAAATTATTTTATGCTGTTAAATAAGTTTTTTTTAAAGAACTGTTTGATTCTCATCAGAACATATGATTGCACCTAGCGTCATTTACAGTGGAAATCTTTAAATTGCTCGCTTTATTTACAGAGCATATACAACCAATCATAAAAATATCGATATATTGAAGCAAAACATTTTAAAACAAAAATACCACAATGAAAAATAATCGATAGACCAGCTGAGCCGATAAGCCCACCGACAACTCAGTTGAAAAACATTCATTGCACAGAGCGGACGCGAGCTTTATATTTGACTTGTAGCCGGCATTTTACGCGCGTTCCGTTGTATTTACATCGTAAGCGACGCGCGCAACAGAGACGTAAACACGTAAACACAACGGTAATGCGTTACATGAGATCTCTGAGCCTGCAGCCTGCAATTCATTAAAAATAGACACGCTCGTCCATGCGTAATTTAATACAGACACACACTACCAGACTGTGTGCGTGTGCTTGCTGTTGTTCTTATACCGATGTTTTTTTGTTTTCATTTTGTCTTAGTGCAATTTTCCCCAAGTGTACTTGTGAGCGTGTTTGTGTGTGCTTTTTTGTGTTTGTGTGGTGAGCACTGACAATGTAGAATTGTTTCAATTTGAATGGCGGGCGGCGATCTCTGAAGGTGAACCAGCTGCTCGCTTAACATGTTTTTGGACAATTTAATTAAAATTCAAGTGCAAACCTTTTTGTTGTTATTTTTTTTTTCTATGCGCAATGACGTCATTGGTGATCAGCAGCAGCACAACACACACACACAGTAATATTATTGCTAATAACGATGAATCATCTTTCGCCTCGATTCTCGATCGGTTTGCTTTACTATTTTAACTACTGTAGCCGCAAACATGTTTGATCAATTTCAATGCTAGCAGCCATGACGTCAGATTATCAACTTTGCTCATGAGTTCATCCAATATATATATACAAAGATATATCTATGAATATAGAAAAATTACTAAAGTTGCAAGCATTGTTTCCGACATATTAACAAACAACAGCTGCAACACCAACAACAACAATCGATTGTGCTTATCAGCTGATAATGGGAAATTGTTCGAGGCACACAAGGATAAGATAAGATTCAAATATGTAGATACTCACCACACACACACATATATAAGTGCAGTACGAAAATGTGCACAATGTGATAAAAGTTGTTGTAGTTGGCAACACTTTGGCTGTTGGTTTTTTGCTTATTTGTTTCGCTTTTGTTTTTTTTTGGTGGCCTTTCTATTTTTTCTCTTGTTTTAAGCAATATTTACAAGCTGTCAGTTTTGTATACTTGCAGAGCAGAGCAATAAAAAAAAAAAAAAACTCTTGACTATAACCGGTTAAAATAAAACAAAAACAAAAATAGCAACAATAAACAACAGGTGAGTTTCTATCGCGCTATTTTCTAATTGCTAAGGTTGGGCAGTAGGGGGTTGATATGGGGAGGGGGACACTGTACTTTCACTTGTAGCCGAAGTCAAATACATCAAATAATTGGACGCGATTTGTGCTGAATTTAATAGAAGGCAACAAAAACCGCGTTGGAAACGCGCGCGCGTTTTAAATCGCCTTGTTCCTATTTGAATTTCCAGTGCATATCAAATTGTAAACGAAGCATTCCAAACTGTTTGCACATATTTCAAGTTTATCGTTTTTTGTTCCGGTTTATTTTAGTTTATCTAAAGGAAGTTCCGCTGTTCGAATTTTTCCCAGAAATAGTAATGCATAAATATATAACTATAAATACATATAAATATGGAACTATATACATATATATATATTGAATTCGAGCAACTTTTTCGACAATTTTTGATGGAGCGAACTAGCGAAAATGCGGCTGCATGATCTCATTTTGCAGGCAATTTAAACAAAACAAAGCAACAAAAAAATAAAAATCAAGAATCACAAAATAAACACTGCTTATTTCAAACAATTTTCAATTTCGTTTAATTGAATTCGATATGGACATGAATGAATTTTGTTAACTAGTTGAATCTATTTGGAATTGTAATCAGTCCAGACAATTTTCATATGCAAAACAATTAGCAATAAGACAAAAGCCATTTAGCATTTGAATATTGATACTAAAATGCATTGCAGACCAAATAGCTATAGTGGGTGCAAATAAATACAAAATCTAACCTGAATAGGAAAAACCATAATGTAGCAAAACTGATTGATCTGAAAGTAGTGCAAGGGATGAAATCAAGGCAAATAGCAAAGTGATTGCAAATGTGAAATGAGAAATAGAACTCGAATTCAATTCAAAGGAAGTCGAATATTTGTATTCAAAGTATTTCCTTTCAATAAACGCTTTTCAAAACAAGATATGCAAAAGAATTGTCGTTTACTGTCTTTACTATGAAATTGAGGCGGTTAAAAAAAATAGTCCTAGATTTCAAAATTCTTAACAAAAAAAAAATTAAAATTAAAAATAAAAAAAATATATATATAAATTTATTTATGGTTTATTGCTAAATTGGGAAAGAGTGAAATCGGGAAATGTAAAGAATGTGAATGTGTGAAATGGGTACATCATCCGCAGTTTTTTGTTTTGATTTACTTTCTGAGTGGAATATAGTCCAGCTTAATACACAATCAAGTCTTATTTACTTTCAACTCGGCATCCATTTAAAGGACATTCACTTCCATTTCGCCCATCATTTTTGCTTCTTTTTGCGACACCTGAACGACAATTTTTTATTTTATTTTTCGGCCTGTGTGCGGTTCATTCAACCGGGCACTGTTCGGCCAATTTTAAAAATAATTTGAACTGCATTTCGTTTTTTATATTGCTTTGCGCTTTTTTCGTTTTGTAATTTTACATGTTGAATGAGGCGCGTATGCGGAATGTGAATGTGTGCCACAATTGCTGTAAATTGATATGGAATAAACTATATGCACAAGGCGGCGACATTGTGTGTGTGAGTGTGTGTGTGTGTGTGTGTGTGTGTGTGTGTGAGTGTGTGAGTGTAACCTCATTTGCAAGGCGACAGTCAAATGCAATTTGAGATTAGCAGCACATCCAGCCATGTGTGAGGTCGACGTCTGGAGACAGCAAGACAGGGTGACTCTGCAGCTGTGCAGCTGTGCTGCTGCGTGTGCACAGGGTGTCGTCATTCATTGGAAAGTGGTCTGAAATCAAAATCCGAAATCCACTTGGAATGCATACCAGATGAGCACACTGACTATTTTTGTGGAAACAGTTGCTTCCGAGTGACAACCTGTGTGGGTATTTTCATGCAACATGTTGTACACCCCAATTGCTAATAATTTATTATACATGTGTTATGTATTCGACGCGATGCCTTGACCAATTATGGCCACAACTAACAACCTGCCCCTCCCAGCCCTCCACGCAACCGCACTATAAAATGGGTCACACTAGCACGAGTGCATGATGAGGAAACCCACCACAAACACCCATTTTGTGCAAAGGGTAAAAACCCCTTACTGGTGCTGGAGGAATGGGGTTGGCCCGGTTTGTTGTGGTCATAAAACTGTCGGATCGACCATTTGCCAAGTCGTCTAACGTCTGATTTATGGGCCAGAGCCCCAGAAAATACAATACAAAAAAAAACAAAAACGCATCGCATCGCATGCAAGGCGCCCATCAACAAAGTGCAAACCAACTAGCCAATATTGGTCGGCTTATTTCAACCAATGTTGTTGTACGGGAAGAAAAGAAAGAAAACCGGCTCAAAAGGGTATATTGATTGTATGTCTGTCTGCGTCTTCAGGTGCGGCTAATAAATCTAACAAATATACCAAATATGCCTTACAATCATAGATTAGATTACGTTCGGCTTTACGCTGTCATTTTTCATCGGCCTAAGTATTCTGATAATCCAGCGGCTTCAAGATCATCTTGTAACTTGTTTCGGCAAAGCCGAACTCCAGAAAATTATCAAAAAATCGTTGTTTACATAGTTAATAACAATCTGTATTTGCTGAAGAGTTTTACACACATCTCCCCCTATTCATGCAAAATAAAATCAAAATAGGGTTTCTAAAAAGCCTTGCAAAAAGTTGTCTTCACTATGGAAAAGTAATAAATAGCAAATGTATTTAAAAAATCAATGGAAAATTCCAAGAGTTTTGAAAAGTTGTACTTAAATATATTTCATTTATTCAATTTCAGTCACTGGCCAAAGTTTCATTGTCAAGATACTTTTCAATATCTCAACATAATTTTCTTGAACCATTTACTGTATGCACTCAGTCATTCTTCAGTTATGCACAGGGTATTTCCCAGTCGACTATTGCTCACTATTGCTTCCATTTAATATGTGGTTCGCGTGCACATTCCGCTAATGCAATCAAGCAAGGGGAACAGAGGTCTGGGCAGAGGTGGTGTTTTTCAGCATATTAAATGGGGGGCGACTTCTTGCAATTGCCTTTTTACTGAGACCCACGCAAAGTGTGTCACATTTCTATGGGCCATGGTGGGGTAGGAGTGGGATTGGGAGTGGGAGTGGGAATGGGAGATACAGTTAATGCAGCTTACGCACTTTAATTCATCCGCTGGCCATCTGTGAAGCTGACGCACTGACTCATTAGCCAGCTATTTTCTTGGTGACGAAATCTTTACCCCAGCACAAAAAAAAAAAGAAAACGCTGAAGATTTGAGCAGCGCAGTCTGTTCTATTGTCCAGGGCATGGCGCCAACAACAATAACAACAACAACAACTATATCAACATAATGATCATCATGATCGGCATCGCATCCGATCTGTCGCCCACTCGAAGTTTGTTTAGCTCTGTGCTCAAAATTTATTAATACAAAACGAAAACTGAAGAATTGAGTTCCATGTGCGCTGCTTTTTCAACTCAATCGACTCGATTTGGCGTGGCAAAAACTATGCGCACACACAACAAATTATCTGACGAAAGATATGTCTATATATATATATTTATATGTATATTAGGTTATCATTCAAATGCGGCAGACTAAGACAAACACTTTTGTATTTGGCACATTGCTCACTTTGCGCAAGACTTTACCATTTGGGAGGTACTCTAGAATCTAGACAGGCCGTCGCTGTCGAGACAGCTTTCAAATTTTCATTTTGAATATTGTAAACAAACCAGCAGACGAGGCGACAAGTGTGGGGGGGTTGATAGTTGACCAGAGGGTGGGGCCAGAACAGTTTGTGGCATAGGGAAACACACAAGACGACAACGGCAACAACTGAAAAATGAGGAAAGAGATCTGTGGCAATCGAGCTGATCTGGGGTCAGCGGCACCACATCTATGAGAGGCTAAATGTCTCTTAGACAATGTATCATCTGAGCCAGTAGAAGCTGCAAGCTATCCTTGGGAAACATATCCTAAGCTCGGCAGACTGAAGCCGGCAAAAATTCTTGAATTCATGCAAAAAAAGAAAGAAAACAAATAATTTCTTTTATTGCTGATTATTCATTACTTATTTGTATACCCTTGAGGATATTATAATTTTGTCGTGATGTTTGTGGCGCATTGAGGAAGATGTCTCCAACCGCATAAGGTATATATATTCTTGATCTGATTCACAAGCCAATTCTATACTGGCTAACTCCTCAGTTTTGAAGCTATCTTAATAATACTGACTTGATCTACTTCAGGCAGTACATATGCCAGAGCAGTCCGAGTCTGATCAATATTTTATATAGCTGTCAAAGGAACTATCTGTCAAGAGATCAATTCTTGTATGTAAAACTTTTCTTTGATTTGGCAAGTTATCCGCTAACAAAACTCAAAAGATATGCGTCTTATTACGCTCTCAACATTTGGACAAAAAACTAACAGCATTCGGCTTTGATATGGTTTTCAAAGAAACAATGCCTGTTTTACAAATGTATAGTCTAATTTATAAAATCAGCCTATTAAAGATCATTGCGATGAGAACTCCTCGCTGTGATGATTAGTTAGTAGTTAAGTGGGAGTTGGCAATTAGTTTGGCTTTTGCACATCACCAACAAATATGTTTGAACGCACTTTTTGATCTTACACCGATTGATGATAAATGTAGAGAATTTAAAAATCAACAGAAACAATGCTAAATATTTACAATACAGGCTTGTCTTATGCCCAGTTAATAAATGACACCAATTTATTCTTATTTGTAGTATGTATTATTTATTAGACTCTCAGTAGCTATCTTTGTTTTTGCCAAATTGCCCGTGAACTTTGAGTACGGCATCATCAAATCACGGGACAGGACGGGAAGTAAGACCCGTTGAATTTGCACATTTGTATATATATACATATATATGGGAGCACTCGGTTGGGGCATGTATTCATTCAGTTTGGGTTAATTGAATCATTGTGCAAATGAATAGTTCGCCACCTCAAAATCGGGTTCCCAATTCTACAATTCTGATGTTTGTTTAGTCATCGGTCCACCAACAGACTGCGATTCCAGTAGCCAGTAGCTGACCACATCGCCATCGCCATCGCCATTGCCTTTAAAATGAATTTAAAAAAGAAGAAAAAAAGCGTTACGCAATAAATGCAAAAGGCCGCATGGAACTGACGATGACGACACCGATCCAATTTGAGTGAGACTCAGTTCAGTTCTTACTCATATTTGTGTATATTATCTTCAAACTTGTTCACATGAGTGTATTTTGCTGTTTCAATTTATGATTGCTGTTTTCGCATATTTCTGTTTATCAGCAAACCAGTTGAGAGTATAATAATAACAATACTATAGAGATCTGACCTCGAATTACAAAATCTTGAGGCTTAGTTCAACTTAAAAATTCTTGCAGTTAAATATAATATGAAAATCTTCTCTCTATGTATTCTAACTAAATCTAAGGAACCGGATGTCCGTTTCAGATTGTATAAAAGCATGTATCACAATTCTTTGCCTGCTTTCTGGTCATCTTTGGGCAGTTGATCTTGAAATATGACACCGAATATTCGCTAGCTTTTGAGATAATAGCACAATGGCAAAACAAGTTGTTAGCGTTGTACTTGTGTCAAGAGTAAACCCAGCTAATTGCCCCATAATTTCAGTTAATTTGTTTAGTGTAATTAGCAGAAGCGAGGCGAACGTGACACGGACTCAAATGTATAGCCGAGTTTTTGCCATGAATAATGTGCAACCTATTTGCGAATGCTTACATTTATTTTGGCATATACACTTGAAGAAAAACGCTGATCTGTTCTTGAAATTAGGCAATCAACTAAAATGTATTCTTCATCTAGATATTATCAATAAGGGAGTGCCACAGGCGACAGATCGATAAGGATTTGTGGCAGTCGAGAGATCGACGAAGCAGTGAAGCAATCTATAAATCGATAAAGGATCGATAAGGGTCGGTCTGCGATAGAGAAGAAGAAGACGCGTAGATAGAGCGAGTCGTTGGAAGTCAGATGGTAGAGTAAAGTAATAATAAAGATAATTATAGATAATGAGTAGATATGATTTGATTTCGATTAAGGACAAGAGGCAAATAAACCAAATATTTAAGTTATATCAAAATCGGACGACCTAAACGGTCTTGCATTTAGAAATTTGCGCTTATACGTAACGTTTTTTTCCAGTGTATGTACATTGTAATCGTAGATTTTACTTGGCCAACAAATGAGTCACGTACGAGGGGGCGGCAAAGGGTAAACCAAGCGGGGCGGTACGCTCGATTGAACGTTTTATGGATAATTAACAGTCAATGTTGTTGTTGTTGTTGTTGTTGTTGTTGCTATTGTGGCTGGCATGCAAACAAAAGCAGACGATAAGAGGCAGCAGCGCCCCTTGTTGCACAGGAAGGCACAGTGAGATCAGTGGGGCAGAGCCTACACTCATAAAAATACTCATACTTTTGGCGCCAATGGTTACTCATCCCCTTAATCAGAAAGTGAATTTCCAGAATTGATGGGTGCGGCTTTCTAAGAACTAATTTTCAGGGTGGTTTTTCTAAAAATTTAAAACAGTACATTGAAGAATTCTAATAATAGCTTCCTTGTTACTTTTATTATAATTAAACATTAGCATTTCGAAGCCTTCACATATACACAAACCTTTCACATCGCTCGTAAAATGCATATAGTTAAGTTAAAAGAATTTACGATTTCGCGGGGATAATTTTAATTTAAGATTTTTTCTACAAATTAAGTTTTGCGTTTTCTAGTTTTTGGAAATGACTTTCTTGATAATGGAAAATATTTCTGAAAAATAGAAAAAAATCATCATTGCCGATTTAGGGCGAACCTTTCTAAATTTTCCAACTATTTAAGGCGATTCTATTTTCTAAGTGTCTGAATAGTAGTGTGTATAGTGTGTGTGTGTGTGTGTGTGTGCTGTGTGCAGTGTGGGTGGTCAGCCATTCGCTGGCTGCCGCAGCAGCTTCCTCCTCCACCTCCTTCCTCCGCTTCCTTCCCGTCCCGCCACGAGCATTCGCAACCATCTGGCCAGCGAGCACTGATTGAGCAAGTGTGGCAAGCGTGTTGCGGCCTCTTTTTTGCTTGCTACATCCATACATACATAAAAACGTATACATAGATACGCATGGGGCATCTGTGCATAGCAAAGTTTGTATGTACATATTATTGCATTTTTTTTTTTTTGCTTAATTCATTGTACTCTCCGGAATAGAAATTGTTCGTCGAACACTTTAAGTACATTTTATTGTTTATCAACAATTTTCGGCTAGCTTTTGAACTTGCTCGCTCGCTAATTGTGTTTTCTTAGGCTGTTTTTGAAACACTTTAATGTATATACATACATCCGAAGTACATATTTATAGGTCTAACACTATACATACACACATTGCCATAGTAAAATTGCGGATCATTTGAAAATTCATTGCCGATAAGAACAGTTTACACAATTACGCTTTGCACATAAGCCCAATATATATATAGAAAAAAGGGCGATCTGTAATCAACTTTAATTTCTACCAAATTATGAAGAGAAAGAACTTGAATATTTAAATTGATTTACTCTCTATGCAATACAATTTTGGTTACTGCTTATCATGACCCATATTATATATTTTATATAAACCGATTGAAACTCAGAACCAAAACTCGATCCGAAAGTTGACAAGAAATCCAACCGAAACCGTTTACACGAACTTAACTTAAACCCAGAACCGAAACTGAAATTGATTTTCGATTCGGTTTGATTTCCTGGCTTAAACTCTGCTTAATTATTATTGTTAGGAATGGATTTTGAAATAATTTGGGTTATTATTTACTATTGTGTTTGTATGAATTATTTATCACTTTATTTCAAACAGAACACTCAATTTGAATCTCTTCGCTTCCCGCATCGATTCGAATTCGCATTCATGCCAAACAGAATTCAGTTGCAATTCGTTTTCATTCAAGAGTCGAGCTTTCCAACCAACATGCAAAAGATTTGTCTTCCACTGTGGCCTCTCCTCCCGGCCAGATCAGCGCCCACATGTGAAACAGGAAACCGCAACTAATGGGCCTCGAGATATGTTTGCGGTTGTGCAGTGTTTTGTGTGAGTGCATCTTGCGGTTGCAGGCTGTGACTCTGACTGTGACTGAGTGTTACTATTACTGTTGCTGTGACTGCGACTGCGACTGCGATTGCGATTGCGACTTTGGCCTCCATTCGCCCACTTTTTGTTTAGCCAGCCAGCGGCGAAATGTTGCAAACAGTTGTGTGGCAGAGTCAACATGCCTCGCTTATGGGGGCTCTATTAAGTGCTCCTCCACGTAGTAGTGTGGGCTACGATTGCATTTGCGATATATATACTGACAAGAGGCATAATGCCATAATGTTGTTTAATGCCCCGTAAATGATATTTCAAAATGCTAATTAACTAATTCAATATAGTTTGTGTGTTTGCCTCTTTAATACTTGCCAAAAAAACAATCGAGTTTTTGTAAAACAAAATCATTTCTGGTTTTTCCAAAAATTCAGACTATAAATTCACCAGCTTAAAGTTCTATATATATATATATATATATATATTTACATATAGTTTATAGTGTGTAGAAGGGATTTCATAGCAGGCAGCTAGATCGCTTAGAGTTGCCAGACAGGGCAAAATAAGTCCACTAGCAGTCGTTCAGCATCAAGCATCAAGCATACAGCAATTCAGCTATAATACATAATCAGTCTCTACACACATTTTTACAGGGTATAACGAACGGAAATGTAGCCACATCACTATCTCCCTTTGTGCATATCTGTCTTGCCGTTTCCCCTAAATAAGAAAAAAATGTGTTTTGGGTCGCCGGTTAAACAACACGTTACTCTCGCTCTCTCTTTCTCCCTTCTCCCTTCTCCCTCTCCTTCTCCCTCTCGCTCTCCCTATCGCTCTGGCAATGCGTTCACCCATAACTCCTTCTATGTTGTTGGTAGGGCAAATATGTTGCCATCTCCCCATTACACCCGCCATCCCCCCACCGGCAACGTAACGCGTTACGCTTCGTCAAGCATTTGGCATTGGAATTTTAATTTGATTTCGAAAGACGTCGACAACGCCCCGTCGGATCGGCCCACTATATACATGTATATATATATATGCATTTCTTGTGGAATTTTACGCTTTACCTTAACTTTCTTTCCTCTCTGCTACTTCTTCTTCTTCGTCTTCTCACAGTTTACAAAAGTCGCAGCGGAAGTGAGGAAATGCATTGGGCATGGGGTGGTTTGACTTGCTGGCTGGTTGCTTGGCTTGGCTTGGCTTGGCTTGGCTTGGCTTGGCTTGGCTAGGTTAAAGGCTTGGCCCAGCTTTGGGATTGGACTTTGCATTTGCATTTGCAATTGGGTTTGGGTTTGGGTTTGGAATGCCCATTTTGGTCTGTGCTCATCAAACTGTGCGCACAGTTCTTTCAATTGAAATTGCAGACGGCACATAATTTCCGGCCATGAAATTCGAGTGCACCCTTTTTTATTATTATCATTATTATTCGTTGTTGTTCTTCTTGCTGCCCTTAAGCAGCTGCGCCAAGGGAGATGCCCCTTAATCTAATTAAGAGGGTTGGGTCTGTGACGATGTCGACGATGAATATTATACTCCAAGCGCTTAGTTGGCTTATTGCCGTGGGGACCTGGTCTTTACAATTGTCTTCATATACGAAATGGATTAAATAACTAAAACACTAAGGGGAATTATTAAATATATATATATATATATGTATATGGATATCCCTAAGCAATGGATGACACTTTTTTTCTTCTCCCTATATTTTGAAATAATCGATAATAATCGCCGGGCTTATATTGGATGAGTAGATTATTATATTTAATATGTATTTGAAATAGAAAGCAATTGGCGGCTAGTAGTTCTAGTTCTTGAAGCGCATACTTTGATTTTTTTATTACTATTGTTCTTATTTATCTAACGTAGAAGTTAATTTTCCTTACTGGTGCATCTGTGCTTGGCCCAACTTAACTTAACTAATTCATACTAAATATTGTACATTTTTGGCCTGATTGGTTTTTTCTGGCTTATCCCAAAACCAGGCAACAAATGTTGTATCAAATTTGGAATTAAATATGCCCAGAAATATAAGAAATGTTTTTTCATTTATTTTAATTTAACAATTCAATTCGATTTGTCCGTTTGGATTTATATTATTAAAATATATAGAAATGAATCGAATAAAAAATTAAAATAATAATAATTATTTTAAATAAAATTACTCATTAACATTTGAAATAAATAATAAAGTTAAAATAATAATATGTAAAAATAGATTATATAATATATTCTGTATGATTGAAGGATGTTCAATCTTAAATTGACGGCGACTTATTTCTTGTTCTAACTTTATATTAATTGAGCCTCGACTCTTACTGTTTGGTTGTTGGTTCATTCGCCTGGTTTAGTTGGCTTCTTCCTTCTGTGCGCAGTGCCCCGTTCAGGAGCCCAATGGGAACTGTTTGCTTCTGTGTTTACCTCATGCAAATTTCGTTGGCACGAGCCCAAAGCGGATGCCAAGCAGTCAAGGAATAGGTGGGGGCAGTGGGTGGACGGGCCGCAACCCCATTTGTGGGCAGTTTTCTGCTCTAATGCCTAAACGGGTTCAAAAAACTTTTGGTGACATTTGGCCGGAACACCGGGTTGGCGGGATGGCTTTGACTCTAATTGCTGGCGCTACGGGGTGTTTTGGGGTGGGTGCTTTGGCTGGGTGTGAGGGGGGTGGAGTGTGGTGGCGTTATTTCTTGTGCCTAGCTATGCACTTGGCGAAACGAAATTCTTATTGATTTTCTGGGTTTCGCTCTGTTTTTTTTGGGCCAGAAGCAAGTCAGTGGGTCGCTGTCGTCTGCCAGGTGGTTGGTGTTGGTGGTTGCACGTTGCAAGGGGCCGGGTAATGGCACGGAGGGAGGTGGAGCAGAGAATTTATGACACCAATTATTTATGAATTCGAAATTTGTTTGGCGCGTTGCCAAGACCAGAGAGTAACAGACACCCAAATAGACAGACAGACAGACAGACAGACAAACAAACAAACAAACCGTGCCAATTGGATATGGATATGGAAATTTGAATACACTCAACAAAATAAACTAGTGCATTTTGTACACTTTGAACGAAATTCTGATTTTAAAAACAACATTAAGTCAGCTTGAACTAAAAAAATGCAGTTCAAATTGAAAAATACATAGTCTTACACACTTTTTTTAGCACAACAAAGTTTGAGAATGTTTCACGATTTTTTTTGGATTACGAGTTTTTTAAATTTTTAATTTAAATAACAATAATAATTTTCATTTAATAAGAAAACGCAAGTCAGCGATTTTCGCTGAGTGTACGAATTGGAAACACGAACTGCAAGTCAAGTCCAAAAATATATTCTTACTGACTGACTCCTGCTTTCATTTCAGGCCATACGACACGCTGGGCTCAAGGCCGCCCCGAAAAAAAAAAAGAGAACAAAAATAAAAACCAAAAAAAAGGAAAGGAAAAACCTCAATACGAAGAAAATAACAAACAGATATCGCTAGGCGAAATCGGTTAATATGTCAGGGCGCAGAAGTCAGACACAGATGGCGCCACCGCCGCCGCCGCCCAAGCCCAACAAGAGCCAGGCAAACGGCAACGGTGCCCTGCCGAATGGCACCGCCAGCAACAACAGCAACAACAACAATAACAACAACAACAGTTACAACAGCAACAATAAAAGTGTCGCAGTCACAGCGGAGGGCCAAAATGCGAGCAACTTGGCTCAGAACAGCAACGCTGCCCGGAGGAGTCAGACACCGCCGCGCACAGAGCAGGTCGTGATGACGCCACGTGGCAAGACTGCCAACAGCACCGTTATACTCATCGAGCGGAAGCTCATCGATGAGATCAACGATCGTGTGCATGTCGCTGGCGGCGATCACACCGGCATCATCATCAACAAGGACACCGTCGCCGGCCAAAAGAGCGCCAGCAAAGCGGCCGCCCTCTCCCTGGAGTTTCGCGTCTTCCTCGTCAGCGCGAACACGGGCAAACATTCGCAGGAGTCGCGCACTCTGCGCTTCTGGTTCCGCGACTGGCTCACCAACGATGAGAAGCAGGCCCACATAGCCCAGGACTTTTTCAAGGAGCTCGTCAGTCCCCAGGACTTTCCCAGAGGTACCCACAAATACAAATATATAAATATATATATATATATATCTGATCAGTCCTCTATCTCAAATACTAACGAGCACTTTGAAATTGTAGAGAATCGTAGCAAACTTTATGCTTCGAATTGTATATCGAATTGAAATATATCTACGAGTGATTTTTATCAACAAAATTAAGCGAAGCAACAATCAACTCGGTTCAAGCTGAACAAAACAGAGAAGAACAAAAATATAAACATATATATATGAAGGCAAATGAAAATTAATTACGAATACAATTTAAATGAGATCATAAAGCTAAAGCATAAGCTACAGAGTGTGCCAATTGGATGTGATCTATATATGTATATAATATATATATATATATATACATAACGTGCATACAGAACGTGCTCTCATTTATGTTTGTCCATTGCAGATTATGTTGGGTTTATCAAGAAGATAATGAAGCTGCTGCAGCATGGCTATGCCGAGATACAGTCCATTGAGATCGAGCTGCGCATTTTGGAGGAGACATCAGCGCCGCCCTCCCGTCCACGTAAGTCAACACTCAGCCTCTCCTACTTCTCCCCTCTCTCTCTCTCTCTCTTTCTCTCTCTCTTTCTTTCTCCTTCTCTCTATCTCTATCTCTTTGGCTTCTATCTTTCTATCTATATACATATATATCTCCCTCTCTGTATCTTATTTGCTCTCTTGATCTGTTTATCTGATATATGGTGTCTATATATATATATATATATATATATATATATATGTATATACACATATGATATTTGGGTTTCGGCGTGCTGACAGCGCGAGATGGCTACATCATCTACTGCTATGGGGACTGCAATCGGAAGTTTGAGGAGGCGCTTCTGGCGCAGAAGAAAACAGGTGATGGCGACAATCTGATGAAGGCCATTTGGCTGGACATGTACACTGAGCAGCTGAGCGCCCGCCGCAAATGAATCTCTGCTCTCTGCTCTCTGCTCTCTGCTGATCTACTGATCTCCGCTTTTAACGCCAACTAATCCTCGCCAGCCACAATCAACGCTGCAACCACCACCACCACCACAACCACACCCACAAACCAAACCAGGCGGTCAGCTCTCAAAAAAAGAAAAAGAAAAAAAAAATGTTTTTTGTAATACTTTCGCCTTTTGACGAGCGTTCCTTGTGGTTTTGTCTCTGTTTAATTGTTGCTGTTCATTGTTTTGTTCGTTCGTTCATTCGATATAAATATATATATATATATATATATATATATTTTTTACTAACGCACGCACTTCGTCTATGGAATTAAAACTAAAACAAACAAAAAAAAAAGAACGCACTGAGTTTGAGTACAAAATATATATGAAAACAAAACTAAAAACGAACATAAAGCGCATCTTTAATAAAAGCAAATGTGTCTGTCCAGTGACCCTTCAACTGTTTGGGGAGGTGGTGCAGTGACTGTCAAACTGTTTTTGTTGTGGTTTTTCGTTTTCGTTGTTGCTTGTGCCAACTGTTCATAGTGCATTGACCTTCAATGCTGCAACACAGCCAGACTTTCTGTACCCTGGAGTAGGCGCTCCTCCTCAAGTGCCCCATTTGTCTGGTAAAATGCCATTAAGTTAACGCAAGCGCCGTCTGCTGCTAACCCAGCTAACACAGCCACAGCCACAGCCTAACCGCGCCCATTGTAAATGGCTAACAGCTCTGGCCTGCCCCTTATCCGCCCGCAGCCCCTTACTTACTTACTAAGTTAACCATTAACGCCTCTCGAAAAATAATCCATCCATTAAATGCCTCAAAGTGTTTTTAAAAAACAACCCCCACTCTCTCTTTCTCTTTCTCTTTGTCTGTGCCTGTGCCTGTTGCTGGTGGCAAACAGTTTCCTTAGACGAATCCCAATTTGAATCTCTGCCGTTGACACAGGAGAAGGTCCTTGAACTGATTGAGCAGGCCTATCCCAATCCCGTTTCGCCCGAAGATTTGGCCAAGTAAGTTTTTTGTGTGCTTGTTTATTTGTTGTTGTTTTTTTTTTGTTTGTGATTATCAGCATTAATAACACCGTCTCTCTCACTCTCTCTATATCACCCACTCGAATAGGGACTATGGGTGGAGCGAGCAGGATGTGCTGTTGGTCATACAATCGCTGCAGGAGCGCAACCTGATCAAGCTGATGGAGTACAACGCTTACACGCGCATCCATCACGAGGACAAGGAAATCAAGGTGGTCAAACAGATGCCGACGATAGCCTCGAATAAGCAGCCAACGATAGCGATTATAACGGCACAGTATTGCGAGAAATTGGCCGTGGATGCCATGTTGGAGAACAAGGAGACTTTTGTCCGTTACACAACAGTCGGTAGGTGGTGCCACATAAGTGCCCCAAAAAACATAGATCCCGATTCCGGCACGGAGTGCGTTAGATCTGTGAGCGTATTTATCTAATGCCTCACTCTAAATTCTCTCTTCTCTCTCTCTCTCTCTCTTTCTCATTTATCTCGTTCTCTTGTACGCTAACTGTTACGGGTTAAAAAAAAAAAAAAAAAAAAAACGAATGTTGAATGATTTGTTTGCTTGCCAACCTTTGCCCTGCCCTGTAATGCCCGCCCACGAAAACTGAAAAATTATTAATAATTGAATGAATTAATTTTCGAACGCAAAATCAATACATAACAGATTCCGATCCCAATCTAACGAACTCACTCAGAAAATCCAAAAAGAAACGCAGATTTGGTAAGCACCCAGTCAGTCGCCGACAATTTACATACACACATTGCCATTTAAGTTTCAACTACCACGTTCCCCATGTAATCTAATTTGTGTCTCTGGTGGGGTCAAGTTCATATCAATTTGTGCAAATCTAGCTCTCGCCAATCTAACAGATCACACATACCATATATGTTACAATATACTATCAATTAATGTGTTCAAAACAGTGGAAATTTTAAAAAGCTGTTAAATTGATTGACGTTATTTCGAAATGCTTTGAGTATAAGATTTACTATATATTTAATATATACCTATTTGAATAATAGTTTAAATATTAATGCTAAAACTGCATACATTTTTGGATAAAATGCAGTTAAACAACAAAAACTCGATCTTACATTCCGTCAATCAATCCGATTATATTTTTATATTTTATTGGAATGCAATGAAGTAAACTACAATTTTTTACTATTTAAACCATTTCGAGTTTTTTTTTTATATTTTCAGTTAAATTTATACAAAAAAAATTCAATTAAAAAAAAGAAAAAAGAAAATCATTCAAATTTAATTTAATTCTACACAATTTATTGGTTTTGCTTTATATTTGCATAGTAATTAAATCTATGGCTAAGTTAAAAGAAAACAATATATAACAATAATTTTATTACGGACTTGGAAACCTTTAAAAAAATATATTAAAAAATCAAGGAATTGGGTGGATACTAATTCGATATATATATATATATAGACCAGAATACGATTACTTTAATAATAATAGCGACAGCTTTTAATCGAGTGCGGCAAACATTTGCCACAAATTGTGAACTTGACCTTAAATATATGTTTTCTTGTAATTGTTGTTGCGACAAAATTGCCTTTTGTTTGGTTTTGTTGTTAAGGTGTTTTGGTTTCGTTGTTAATGTTGCTGTCTCTCATCGGTTGTAAGAATGGGCCAATGGTTTCATTTACTTTTAACACAACTTTTTTTTACCTGTCATTGTTGATTGTTGTCGTCACGCACATGGCCCACAATAAACTCGGAAACAGCACACACACACACACACACACCCACGCACACATCTCATTCATGCAAACATACAAATGTATATGACCACAATGTTTGATGGATGAATGGGTGGTTGGATCCATGCTAATAATTCCAGCTGACTAATGTTATGCGATATGTAATCCGCAGGCGAATCGAATGTTTATACCTTGGGCAACATTGGAGCACATCGGATAGTGAGCACCAAGCTGCCATCGGTGGGCAGCACGCGGGAGGCAATGACGGCGACAGGCAATACGACAACCAGACTGCTGGGCACATTCCAAAAGGTTGACTATGTCTTCATTGTGGGCGTGGCTGGCGGCGTTCCTCACTATACGGACTACAAGAAGCATGTGCGGCTCGGCGACGTTGTCATCTCGTATGTGGACAAGCAGCGTGCGCTTATCAACAGGTGAGTCCACCTAAGGGAATCCGTGAGCAATGCTAATCTATCGATCTATCGATCCATCCCGCACAGCAAGGAGAAACCCTATGTATATGTATACAAGAGCGGCGATGATGTCAAAACATATTTCCCCGTCAACGATTCGCTGCAGCAAATCGCTGAGAGTCTGCAGGCAAACATGGAACTAAAGCGGCCATGGGAGACGTATTTGGGCGATGCACAGCAAACGCTTGCCCAGAAGACGGACAGCGACTTTGGGCGGCCGGACGCCAAAACGGATAAACTGTTTATGAGCATTGGCAACAACGAGGTCATTGAGGTGGCCCATCCCATTGCCGCTGATGAGATTAATGGCGTGACACGACCCCGTCTCCATCTGGGACCGATTGGATCTGGCCGGGACCTGGTGCGCAGCGACGATCCTCGCACAAAATTCGCCCGTAAATTTGGACTGCTTGCCACCGATGTGGAAATGAGCAGCGTGCTGGACAGCATCATTGGCAACTGTCGGGAGAGCTTCATTCTTGTCAAGGGCATCGCCGACTACAAGGACGGCATGTCGACGCGCAAATGGCAGAACTATGCATCACTCTCCGCCGCCGCGGTGGTCAAGTCCGTCATCTGTGGCATGGATGCGCCGACAAATGTTTAATTCGTTTTCAACACACACTCAGCGCATTTAGCTATGATTTTAACTTTTCAAATAACGTCGTTTTTATTTTTTATATATATAACATTTTTTTTTTTTTTTAGTTTTGTTCGAAAAGCCTGCAATGTATTTATCTTTTGTTCCCTGTGCGTTATTAACCAAAAGGGGGCCCCGATTATTGTCCGGCAGGCCCCTCCAAGTAGACCAAAATGTATGCGTTGTCCTAATACCTTAAACATATATTACACATACATATGCGAACGTAATATGTATTAAATAATTTCTTGTTATTTATTTGTTATGCTTTTGTACTACATACACATATGTACATACGTATATATGTATATGTATAAATATATATACAAATAATTTACATTTACACAATATGTATGACACAGGCACATGACGTATATTAGTATATACAATATATATTTATGTATATACATACATACTTACCTTATAAATAAATACGGCAATATTATTTTGCAAAATTAAACTACAAGTTTGGTTTTTATCCGATCGATCAAGATGTAAACTGTTAATGTACTTGTAAAACAAATCGCCTAATTTAATCAAGAGATTATTCAACCGAAGCTGACGACTCCTCGATTTGAAATGAAATAATAATAAAACAGTCATCTTGAATGGCTTTATTTCGATATAAATTGGTATAATTTGTGATTTAACAAAAAGTGGCAACTAATTCGTTCAAATAAACCAATGACATAAATGATTTGTGATCTGATAATTAAGATTAAAATGCATTCCTCTTACGAAATTATTTTACACAGACACGAATTCCCTTTGAATATGCATTTGAAATGCACATTTCTTAATGAAAGTCACTTAATTATTAAATTAATACTAATAGACCAAGTTAGAGATATTTACCATGGATGCTAATCAAAAATACATATTTTGTATGGGGTCGGAAATGCTTCCCTTTTGCCCACTTTCAAATATACATTGGCTGCTGAGTACTGAATAGACAACTGATCAAATAATTGCCTACAGTTTTTAGGATATCACATTCAATTCGCGTGTTTTATGTAAATAAATTGGTAGTAAATAAAAAAGAAAGAGCAAAATAAGAATAAATGAACACTATGGGATAGTGTATTTCGTATCGGCAAACTCAGCAACATTCATAAACAAATTGTGCTGCAGCAAACCGCAGCAAGGTTTGTTCCAGACGATATCTCAAAAGATTCGCATCGCTTGCGGGCAATAATCGCAATTCACTCCGATTAGAAATGTGACCAATGCCCCATTGTCAGCCTCATCCTGAGCATCCGAATACGTTTGATGTGGGACATCGTCTAATGGACTTTCAGTGCTATCCTCTGTAAAAGATATGGATATGGATGGATTGAGAGAAACTCGGGAAAAAACCGATGCACTTAAAACAATACTCTTGGTAAAAGATAAGCCAAGCAGCTGGGACGTAGACAACACTGATTACAGTTTAATATTCATTGGCAAAATCCTCTACAGAAAACTAGACTTAATTTGTACCGCGCTTTTTTTGTTCTTAGAGGTTGCAGCCCTAATAAATTCGTCGTCCATCTAACACATGAAAATGAAAATATGTTGCTCATATTCAAATACTATATGGCTTAAAAGTATAAATTACAATTTGCTTGAAATCCAAAAAAATCGTTTGCTTTGGAATGCATAAGCCAGAAGTTGATTTGACCAATCGATAGGTTTTTTTTAGTGTGGAGTTCGCCTGTAAAGTGAGGAGTGGCTCTGTACGTTTGTCGATCTATGTACTGACCTTACGCGTAGCGGCACTAATAATGCTCAGTGTTGAGTTACATTGTGTCAGCTAAATGGTGGCAACTCTTACGCTTTGTTTGCTTTATATTATAAGCCACTTGAAATTTGCCGGTTGGAAAAATTCTTTTTGAAAACAAGACTGGTTGTCAATGAAATAGCGCTGAATACTTTAAGGAACTATCGACATATAAACAAATATACATTCGACAAGATTTTTATTTAAACAACATTTGTTTTTGGGCGGCGTAAATAGGCGTTAGCAAATCGAAGTGCCAACAATTTTGAAATGCCTCTGCCAGTGATAAGCAACAGGTCAGAAAGGAACGGAAAACGAGCTGTTGTTTAATTGTATGTCCGCCCCGCACACTGTGCCCATCTCGTTCTGTCGCGTGGCAATGAACCACAACTAAATGCCGAGCCCGTACTTTGGCCGATTATATTGCGTCGCAAGCATCGCTTGTGCTTGGTTCGGCTCAGCTCGGCTCGGCTCGACTTATTCCGTCGACTTGTGTCGTTAACGCTGGTTGTACTGTCCAAGTCTTTTGGCGCTGCGCGCAATAAGAGCAGAAAACACGTGCACACGTGCGGACTGCAACGCAGGCAGACAAAACGAATTTATGTTAAATAGCAATAGACAAATTTAACGCACAAAGGCGAATTAAGAATAAAGGACGCGGCGAAAACGAATGCAAGTGTGAGTGTTGGAGTTGAGTGTTGAGTGTGTTTGATTAAATATTATAAATGGAAATGAATCAAATACGTTTTGCAACCGTTGTAAACGACTCTTGTGCAGATTTTAGAAAGCTGCAACTCATTTCTCAAACCAATTATTATCACACGCACAGCATGCAAATGCAGATACAAATGGAAATACAAACATAAAACGTATGTGGGCATTTCTGTGCGCGAACCGGTCTGTTTTCTCGAAGAGCACGCTGTGAATATTTGTGAGTGACGAATACACAGTTCATTCCAATCGGACAGAATTCAAATTCGGAATATAAATAAAAAATAAATGAAACGTTCGTTACAATCTTTAATAATAATAATATTTTCTTTAATATTCGAAACAAAACTCTCACGAAAAATATGAATTTCCTCAAGACTCAGTGTGTATTTACATTTGGCAATGACTTTTGATAGGCACAAAACAATTATCAATTTTCAATTGATTCTGTATATGTTGCTAGTCGGCTTTATCATTCATAAAAAATTAAAAAAATAATAATGTCTTTATATCAGTTGTGCCGGAGTATCTATCATGATGAAGAAGCGAGATTCCGATCGCAACATGTCTTGCAACGTGTTCCAAGTAATGCACGCCGATAACAGTATTTGCAGTGTAACAATATATATATATATACATATATATGCAATAATCGAGAAATGATAAGCATTCCATGCAGACAACATTTATCGCTCAAAACCCTGAATAACCCTTCGACGATACCGAAGACTAATAAGAACTTGTGCCATTCGTAACGCAGAAGAGGAAGACGAAACAAGTGTTCCCAACTAGTGCAAAATCGGGTTTTTGTTTTATGTTTATATCCCGAACCCAAACAAAATTAAACCCATAAAACTTATACATTTTTGATGGGGATAAACAACCCAAATTTCAGAGAGCTGGTGTATCAATTATTCTGTACCAAGTGCAGATCACTTTATTTCTTTATATCGATAATATCATGTCAAAGTACGAACGGCAAGAAGTCAGCTATGCATCTAGAAGCTGGTTATCAGCTCATGTTATCTCCTAGCCGAGCTGTCTAGACAAGAACTTTCTAACTTGTTATCTATCGGTTCTGATTAATATTCAAAATTACTCTTCCATTTTTTTGTTTTTTAATTTGATTACATTTCTTGGCGGGTTTTCGTGGGGGTTTGTATGGTTCTCAGCTTTTATTTATACGAAAGAGATAATTTCATAGATTTTTTCCATTTTCGATCTGTCGTTTTCACTGCGTTAGTCGCTCTCTTCCTCTTCCTCTCCCCTCTCTCTCTCTCCCTTTCTCTCCCTCTTTGCCTCTCAGATTACCATTCTCTCCAAGTCGTTATTAACATTTTCAAAATGTATCATTTTCATTTCTCGCCTTTCCCTAATAACAATTCGGTTGATTTGAATTCTAATCCACGCTCAGAAGTCAACAAACATTTTGTATTTATTATTATTTAAAAGCATTGCATTGCAATTTGAGTATTAACAACAAATATATACAAATTCCCAGCCTATTCTGTTTATTTTTGGCTGCGTGTGAAAACTGCAGAATAGGCAGTTATGGCTCAGAAATTAGTGTGTATCAATTATTCGAATATAAACAAGGAACAAGTGTTGTTTTTGGGATTGATGCAGATCGAATGATCAATATTTCAAGTCTAAATTCAACTGCCAACCTCTGTTTTTCTTTCTTTGATCTGTGTCACAAGCGATGATCTTCAAATGCCTTTCAATATCGATTTTGATTGAGGACATGAGTTAAATGAGTGAAATTTGATAAAGTTAATTACTCTGTGCTCTCCGTGTTACAGCGAAATGTCGTCAACGGATTGTTATCTGGTGCTAGAGGATGGTACAGTGATGCCTGGGCGCTCCTTCGGTGCAAGGGACACGGCGACAAGTGGCGAGGTTGTGTTCCAAACGGGCATGGTTGGCTACACGGAGGCGCTGACGGATCGCTCCTATACCGACCAGATACTGGTGCTGACCTATCCCCTAATTGGCAACTATGGAGTGCCCGATGTCGGCGAGATGGACGAATTTGGATTGCCGGAGCACTTTGAATGGTTCAACGGTGCGGTGCAGATTGCTGGTTTAGTGGTCGGCGAGATATGCGAGACGCCCTCGCATTGGCGCTCACAGCGTACGCTGTCCCAGTGGCTGGCCGAGCACAAGGTGCCCGGCATAAGCGGCATCGATACACGCGCCCTAACCAAGAAGCTGCGCGAACAGGGCAGCCTCCTCGGACGCATTGTCTACAAGGAGCCGAACAAGCAACAGTTGCGTGCCCCCTTCGTCGATCCCAATGAGCGCAACCTGGCCGAGGAGTGCTCCATCCGGGAGCCGATGCTGTACAAGTCGCCGCAAGCGAATGGCATCCGCATTGCCATCATCGATTGCGGCCTGAAGCTGAACCAGCTGCGCTGTCTGCTGCAGCGTGGCGCATCCGTGCAACTGCTGCCGTGGAGCGACCAACTGCAGCCGGATCAATATGATGCGCTCTTCCTGTCCAATGGACCGGGCAATCCTGCTAGCTGCCGCCTGATTGTGGAGCATGTGAAGCGTGTCCTGCTGGCGGGCAATAAGCCCATCTTTGGCATCTGTCTGGGCCATCAGCTGCTGGCATCGGCCATTGGCTGCAACACCTACAAGATGAAGTATGGCAATCGTGGCCACAATCTGCCCTGTCTGCATCGCTCCACTGGACGTTGTCTGCTTACGTCACAGAATCATGGCTATGCCGTCGATCTGGAAAAACTGCCCAGCGACTGGGAGGAGCTGTTTGTCAATGCCAACGATGGCACCAACGAGGGCATTGTGCATCGCAGCAAACCCTACTTCTCGGTTCAGTTCCATCCGGAGCATCATGCTGGTCCCCAGGACACCGAGTTCCTCTTCGACGTCTTTCTCGATGCCATTCGCCAGTCGACGCCAGCATCGTCAACATCGTCGCCGCCGTTGAGCGTTCCACAGTTGATCGAGCGTCGTTTGCGTGCCGCACAACCCGATCCGCAGCCGAGGCCGCGCAAGGTGCTCATATTGGGCTCCGGCGGCCTATCGATTGGCCAGGCCGGTGAGTTTGACTATTCCGGGTCGCAGGCGATCAAAGCGATGCGCGAGTCCAACATACAGACGGTGCTCATCAATCCCAACATTGCCACAGTGCAGACGTCCAAGGGCATGGCGGACAAGTGCTACTTTCTGCCATTGACGCCCGACTACGTTGAACAGGTGATCAAATCGGAGCGACCAAATGGTGTTCTACTCACCTTTGGCGGCCAGACCGCTCTCAATTGCGGCGTCGAGCTGGAGCGTGCCGGCATCTTTGCCAAATACAATGTCCGTATTCTGGGCACACCCATCCAATCGATTATCGCGACCGAGGACCGCAAACAGTTTGCCCAGCGTGTCAATGAGATCGGCGAACAGGTGGCACCATCGGAGGCCGTCTATACGGTTGCCGAGGCAGTCGAGGCAGCCAATCGTCTCGGCTATCCGGTAATGGCACGCGCCGCCTTCTCGCTGGGTGGCCTGGGCTCCGGGTTCGCCAACAACGAGCAGGAGCTGGAGACACTGGCTCAACAGGCGCTGGCCCATTCCCGTCAGCTGATTGTGGATAAGTCGCTCAAGGGCTGGAAAGAGGTCGAATACGAAGTGGTTCGCGATGCCTACGACAATTGCATAACCGTTTGCAACATGGAGAACTTCGATCCGTTGGGCATCCACACCGGCGAGAGCATTGTTGTGGCGCCATCGCAAACCCTATCGGATCGCGAGTATCAAATGCTTCGCACCACCGCACTGAAGGTGATCCGGCATTTTGGCGTTGTCGGCGAGTGCAACATTCAGTATGCGCTGTGCCCCCACTCGGAGCAGTACTACATCATTGAGGTGAACGCTCGGCTGTCGCGCAGCTCGGCGCTCGCCAGCAAGGCAACTGGCTATCCGCTGGCGTATGTGGCCGCCAAGCTGGCGTTGGGTGAGCCGCTGCCGGCGATACGCAACTTGGTGACGGGGAATACGACTGCCTGCTTTGAGCCCAGTCTCGATTATTGTGTGGTGAAGATACCGCGCTGGGATTTGGCCAAATTTGTGCGCGTCAGCAAGCACATTGGCAGCTCCATGAAGAGCGTCGGTGAGGTGATGGCCATCGGTCGCAGCTTCGAGGAGGCATTCCAGAAGGCGTTGCGCATGGTCGACGGCGATGTCCACGGCTTTGATCCGTATCGGGCGACCGTTGACAAGGAGCAGCTATCGGAGCCAACCGATCGACGGCCATTCGTATTGGCCGCTGCCCTCAAGGCCGGCATGTCCATTGAGGAGCTGCATGAGTTGACAAAAATCGATCGCTGGTTCCTCCACAAGCTGCAGCACATCATTGACTTCTATGGCGAACTGGAGTCGGCTGGCAATCCATTAACATCCGCCCTCCTACTCCGGGCCAAGCGTATGGGTTTCGCTGACAAACAGATCGCCATGGCCATTAAGAGCACGGAGCTGGCGGTCCGACAGCAGCGATTGGAGCAAAACATTCGACCATTTGTCAAGCAGATCGATACCGTTGCTGGCGAGTGGCCAGCGAGCACCAATTATCTGTATAACACATATAATGCATCGGAGCACGATATCCACTTTCCGGGCGGACACACAATTGTCGTCGGCTCGGGCGTCTATCGCATTGGCTCCTCGGTGGAGTTCGATTGGTGTGCCGTCGGCTGCTTGCGGGAGTTGCGCAATCTGAAGAAATCGACCATAATGATTAACTACAATCCGGAAACGGTGTCCACCGACTATGATATGTGCGATCGGTTGTATTTTGAGGAGATCAGCTTTGAGGTCGTCATGGACATCTATGAGATGGAGCGATCCGATGGCATCATACTCTCGATGGGTGGCCAGCTGCCAAATAATATTGCCATGGATCTACATCGCCAGCAGGCCAAGGTGCTGGGCACATCACCCGAATCGATTGATTGTGCCGAGAATCGTTTCAAGTTCTCACGCATGCTGGACAGACGGGGCATACTGCAGCCGCTGTGGAAGGAGCTGACCAATCTGCAGTCTGCGATTGAGTTCTGCCAGGAGGTGGGCTATCCGTGTCTGGTGCGACCCTCCTATGTGCTATCCGGTGCGGCCATGAATGTGGCGTATTCGGATCAAGATCTGGAAACATATCTGAATGCCGCCTCTGAGGTGAGTCGCGAACATCCGGTGGTCATATCCAAGTTCCTTACCGAAGCCAAGGAGATCGATGTGGATGCCGTTGCGGCCGATGGACAAATCCTGTGCATGGCCGTCTCCGAGCATGTGGAGAATGCTGGCGTACATTCCGGTGATGCGACACTGGTCACTCCGCCGCAGGACTTGAATGACGAAACACTGGAGGCGATCAAGCGTATCACACGCGATCTGGCCAGCGTCCTGGATGTGACGGGGCCCTTCAACATGCAGCTCATTGCCAAAAACAACGAGCTCAAGGTGATCGAGTGCAATGTGCGCGTCTCTCGCTCCTTCCCCTTCGTATCGAAGACCCTGGATCATGACTTTGTGGCAACAGCGACCCGTGCAATTGTTGGCATGGCCGTGGAGCCCATCGATGTGCTTCACGGTGTCGGCAAGGTGGGCGTCAAGGTGGCACAGTTCAGTTTCTCCCGGTTGGCCGGCGCCGATGTGCAGCTGGGCGTGGAGATGGCGTCCACCGGTGAGGTTGCCTGCTTTGGTGACAACCACTACGAGGCCTATCTAAAGGCCATGATGTCTACGGGCTTCCAGATACCAAAAAATGCCATCCTCCTCTCGATTGGCAGCTTCAAGGTCCGTGCATTTGCCATTTGCCATTTGTCTCCCCATGTGTCCTGTGCCTGTCTAGCATTTTATATTTGAAATTTCTCAATTTTGATTTAGCACAAAATGGAGCTGCTGTCCTCCATACGGGATCTGGCCAAGATGGGCTACAAGCTGTACGCCTCCATGGGCACCGGTGACTTCTATGCGGAGCACGGCGTTGATGTGAGTACGAAATATTTCACAATTATTCAGTTATTGTATTGAACCCAGCTAGACCAGGATCGCTCTATCAGACGACTCTTCAATTTCTCGATTGGGTTACATCTTGCGAGTGTAATCGAAATCGTTTATCGATAGTCGAATAACTACATATATTTTCTACTAAATTGTTGTTGACTTCAACTTTGAAATATCATTGGTAATTCAACTTATCAAAATTTAATGATTTCTCTGCGGAACATATGCGTTTTTGAAGAAACCCAATATAGCCGTTTCCCCTTTCGAGAGAGAGTACAACGTAAATACTACTTGAGACAATTCTAAATTGAGAGACTCTGTTGCTCTGTGCGTGGCTGACTGATAATTGACAACAATTGGGGAAGGTCAAAGTTCGCTTTCGTTAACCATAAAGATGCAGATGTGTATAAAACGATTCTTGATCAAATTCTGTTTTCATTTTATATTTGATTTTCAAAAGTAAATACTCCAAATTGAACAGAGAAAAATATAATGTTGATCGTTTTGAATAAAAGAGTCTGCGCTTTTTTTAAGTCTGTTGCAATTGAATTCTTCAAAATGTGACTAAGTTCAAAATTTTAATTCTAGTTAAATATGAATTCGTATTCAATGAGAGTCGAAGCCGCGTCAAAAATAGTGAAAGATGGTTTTAGGAATGTGACTGCAATTGCAATAAAAAGTATGAGAATATTTATTAGATTGTTTTTATTTGCCTTGCACGTAATGGAAAAACTAATATAAATATGTTTGGTCAAGTGTTCTTTCTTATTTTTATATACTCCGATAAAGTTCCAGTGACGTCGAGTTAAATGAAAGTAATAAAAACACTTGATACGCAGTCAGCGAATAGCATATTTGAATTATACAAATAAAAGATAATAGTTTTGTACGAGAGATCCTCCACATTAACAATGAGAAAACTTGGGCTTATGGCCGGACTATATATAGACATATATAATACACGATGACACGCACAATGCACAGCACGAGTAGTCAAGATTGAAGGCGGACAGAAGCTTATCGGACATGATTGCTTTGATCTCAATGGTACTTAAGTGGAGTTCTGCGGGAGGCGTGACTTGATAGGAAGAAAGATAAATAAACGCATTTCCGTAAGCTGGAAGCTACTCTGTGTAATTTGTAGGCTTTCCCGAGTGTCGTTTTAATTGAAGGCACTCTTCAGCTTTTGCGTACTGCGCTTGAGCATCTCGCGCAGATCGTCGCGCCTTGATTCCGTCGTCAGCGTTTGCAGCAGTTGCTCCGTCTTGGAGCTAATCGTTTGCAGTGCACTCGGATCGATTTGCAGGCGCTGCATTAGCGTGGCCAGCAATTGGCTGACCTCCTTGGTGGGAGTGTCTGACCCGGTTGTTGGCACTGGTTCTGGCACCGGTTCCACTTGTGCATCGACAATGTTGATGTCATTCTCATTCAATGCCAGTGGGGATGAGCTCCTCCTCCTGGATGAGCTCCTGCTTAGCGATGCAGTGCTTCCGCTCTGCAGTGGCCTTATATCACCCGTGTGCATCTGCACCACATGTTCCACGAACTTGAGCGATTTGCGTCGCATGGGACTTGAGTGGGAACTGGAACTGGCGCTAACTCTGCGACTGGGACTGGGACTGCGACTGGGACTGGGACAGGGACAGGGATTTGTGTTACTGTTACTACTGCAGCGGGTTGTGGCGCGTTCGAAGCCGCTGGCCGCTTGGCAGAGTGCTTCCGCATAGTACTTGGCATACTGGGTGCAGCCCAGCTGCTGATAGAGCCGGCACAGACGCTGCGAGTGCTCCAAATAGAGCTGGACATGCTGGGCATTGCGAAACTCCGTTGCCTTGGCCAACATGGCCAGCATGTGGTCCAGCAGCAGCTCGAGCAGATTGGTGCGCCTCAGTATCTCAACGCCATCGTTCAGTTGCGGTCTGGCATCCGATTTAACCGATGACCGGCTGGACGTTTGCGATGTCTGCGATGCTCGTCGCATCAGGAGCGGCATGTCCCGGCGTGCGTGCAGAGAGTCATCGGAGACGCGTCGCTGTTCGGCGAGCTGCTTCAGCTGCTGGGCCCGCAACATGTGTGTCTTGCGGCGCAGTTTGCCGCGCGTCCGCTCCTGATGCATGCGCATGCCCAGCAGACCCTCTGCATCTGGTGCACGGCTCGCCCGACGCTCCACTTGAGCGGACAACTGCTCCAGCTGCTCCTGCCTGACGGCGGGCAACTGGGTGCGCGCAAACTTTGCCCAGCTGCGCAGCTGTAGATAGTCCGCTGTGACCAGATTCTCGAGCAGCCGTGCATAGTTGAGCTTGGGATAGAAGTCGTCCGCATGCTGCAGATTGCGCAGAGCCTGCAGCAGATGGACCAGCGGCTGTTCGGCAATGCCCGCCATAATCGAGCGCAGCTCCATGAGTGCATCCTCCGGCACATGCTCGAACAGATTGCGCCGCTCAATGAAGAAGTCGCCGAGCTGCTTCTTGGCCAAACAGTCGGCGAAGGAGCGCACAAAGCGTACCAGCTGCTCGCCGAGGAACTCGTCTGGCCAATCGTTGCCGTGCCGCTCGCACTGCCAGAAGAGATGCGTGCGCAGCTGCTCGACGATGTGACCCATTGCCTGGCACTTGTCGTTCATGAAGGTGCGCACCAGTGCCTTCATCAGCATCAGCACCTTCAGCTGCATACGCGTCAGCTGCCGCTCCAAATACAGCTCCGCCTGCGGAAAGACAATGCGCCACTCCAGCTCGCGGAAGGGATTGCGCGAACGTTTGGGCGTATAACCCACTGGCACCACATGATACCCAAACGTTTGGATCCGCTTGCGCATCAGCATCGTCGGCCATTCCTGTTTGTCGTCCGTGTGCGGATTCGTCAGCTGTGGTCGGGCGCGCAGATTGAACTCAAAGGCGCAATCCGGCCAGCTGTGCGGCACATGAATGGCGGGCACCAGCTCCTCCGTCGCCGTATATATGGTGCAGCCCCGATAGCTGCCAGCAGACAGCTGCTTCTGGCTAATGCCCAGGTCCGGGGCCAACTGTTGGCGCAGCAGCTCACCAAAATAGTTCATGAACTGCTCTGAGCTTAGATAGCACTGCTGGAGCAGAGCACGACGACGGTGCTGTTCCACGCGGCACTGTCGCAATATCTGCACTGTTTCATATCCGCTCCGATTGCTCCCTGTTCGCTGCTGTTCTTGATCCTCGTCCTGCCGATCCGTTGCCTCTTCAGCACTGTCCATGTCATCTCCATCATCATCATCATCATCGTCGTCGTCGTCGTCATCATCATCATCATCATCATCATCGCTCTGCTCCAGCCAGGCAGGCAGGCAGCTGGCCAAACGGCAGACGCATGCCTCGGGCAGCACATTACGCTGCAGTGCATCCCGCTTAAGCTTAAGCGTTAGCTCATCCATTGGCCGCTGTGTGTTCAAGCGAGCTATATACACATGATCATAGTCACCCTCACGCCAGCTACCAGTGCCCGAGACCGATCCCGACCTGGTGACAGTACCATTCCCAGTGCTATAACCGGAACTGCCATCTGTGTAGACACCAGTGTCAATCTCACCCCCCTCGTCACTGCTTGGGCTCGAAATGCGCCGCTGCTGCTGGGTTGGCGTCGGTTCGCGCAACTTTAGACGCACATAGCCCAACCACCGACTCTGCTCCAGCAGCCGTACATACTGCCGCCGGCAGGGTGTCGTATTGTAGTAGTCCGTCTCCAGGAGTACCTTGCACAGTGCGTCTATCGAATCATAGTTGGCATCGTTCGCCCGCGCAACGTCCACGTTATCGAACACCACATAGGTCAGCATCCTCTGCAGCGGCTGTGGCGGCGAATGGGCTTTTCCCGACGTGGCGCCAACCTGACGCTGTGGCCCATCTCTGTGGACGGACGGATGCACATATCTCATTAATAGGAATACTTATTATCCAAGATTTACAATCGAATTCGTTTCCAAGAAGCTGCAAAGAAGGGGAAGAAAAGGACCCTTCTACCCGACAGTTGCCAGGAGGAGTCCCTTTCTAACCGATCTGTCGCAGTGATCAGAACTAAGATCAACGGAGAATTCGAATGATTCACAAACACAACTTGCTGGACTCATTTTTCTATGCAGTTAGTCAAGAGGAGGGAATCAAGACGACATAAAAATTGAGTACCAAAAATGGAGTAAGGAATGGCTTACGTGGGATTGAAGAGGAGCCGCTTGGCCACTGCCTCATCGATGGCGCTGGCATGGAGGAGACTGTGCTCGGTTAGTGTCTGGGCGGAGGTGCGCTGCCTGGCCAGCAGCTGCTCATCGATGGCAGCCATCTCGTGCTCAAAGTGGCCAAAGAACTGCATGCCGAGCAGCAGTTGATTGAGGAGGAATGTGTGCAGCTGCCGCTCCAGCTGATGCCGTGTCTTGTTCTCGATGGTGCGCTGATGCTCCTCCCGCTGCTGTTCCAGGGTGCGGGCATATAATGCACTCACGCATTCGGTGGCGCTGCTTCCATTGCTGCCACCAACCAGTCGCAGCTGTGGCGCCAGATTGGGGCTGCCACGTTGACTAACTAGACTGGCACGTGGCAATCGATTGACGGCTTTGCCGCTGCGTGAGTCGCCTCTGCCGACCGTCCGCTGATGTCGTCGCTTTCGCGCGTTCCGCTTTTGCAGCTTGGCCAATTGGCGCTGACGCTTCTTCTCCTGGCGGCGACGCAGTTGGACACGCGGCGTCGCCTCCGCCGCCTGCAGCTGCTGCAACGTATTCGATTGCGCATCGCTGTCCAGCGCCTTGGACCAGTTACAACCCATAAATAGTTGTTATCGTCGTCGAGGATGGTTCAACTTGTGCGCTGTTGCGCTCAACTGCTGCAATTATCTGACTGCCTCCTTTGTTTTCTGATACCGATTGAACTGATCGAATTCTATTTCCAAGACAAGGCTAATGTCGCTGTCGCTGTCGCTGTCGCTGTCTCGTTGTCGATGTCGTTGTCGATGTCGTTGTCGTTGTTGTCGTTGCTGTTGATAACATCATCATCAACACAACTCTTCCTACGCTTCCGGCTGGCCAAGTGGAAAGAGGCCCCGCTATCAGCACTCGGCCAGGTAAACACGGCAAGACAATACAGAGACAAGGGCAGAGCAAGACGACTCCGTGCTGCACAGTGGAACAAGTTAGTCGTACAATGAAACGATAAATATTCTCTTGTTTATCACTTAGTTCTTCATCTAAACTTTATTTCTTATCCGATTTTTGAGATCGTATAAAAAATACATAAAATTCATTTGAAATAACAAAGGGGCATTTTTTTCATTAGTACTTTTGCTGATGATGGTCAGCTATTTGACCTGTTTTTTTCTAGACATATATGGACTATATTATAATGTTTTATCTAAATCGAATTAATTATAATAAATTACAATCAAAAATAATAATAAAAACAGCAGGAGCGTCGCGGCCTTCAACTCAAGTTAACAATCTGGTTTTATGATCAGACTTAAACTGAACCGATTTCAGATTACCGAGTGAAACATTTTCCCGGTTCCAAAGTGGAATACCCTGCATCCAAATGTCTGTGAATAGATTGAGCCAGGTTCGCCGAGCAGCTGGGTTCACTGTGCAATTGTTGCTGCATTACAATGTGTTGTTGGTGTTGATGTTAATTGGTATCGGTATTATTTTCCAAATAGTACGAGTGGATATTTATGTAGGTCCGTAAAGTGCCGATATCTTTATGTGGCCCAGGCAAACAAAGACAAATCGCTGAGGCGGCCTAGGTGTGGTCTTGTACCCCATCCACAAAATGCTAACCGATGCCCCTGTGTATTTTGATGTCATTCTACTTGCAGGTGGAGTCCGTACAGTGGACATTCGATAAGACAACGCTCGACGATATCAACGGCGAACTGCAACATTTGGCTGAGTTTCTGGCCAACAAACAGTTCGATCTGGTCATCAATCTGCCCATGCGCGGCGGCGGAGTCCGCAGGTATGCAATTGGTATACGTCCACGAGGGGCGCACCCATCCCCATCCCCATCCCTATCCCTATGCGATTCTCAGTCTAAATCATTTTGCAATGAGTATTTTAAGATTCGTTGTTTTTTCTCGACATTTAATTCCTCTTACTTTGTGCGCATAATTTAGGTAACTTGAACTGCCCAAACTCAAGCCAGATATAAAATTGTCTCGCATCCACTAACCAAAATTTAAACCGTCAAGTTCTGAGTTTGAACTTAGAATTAATTTCAATATTTTAATTATTCTAACTCAACGACTCTAATATAAACAAATATTTGTTTTAAATTTGAGTTAAGAAATGATTCACTACAAACAAGATTTTTTACGTTATTAAAGTTGTATAAAAATGCATATTCTTATTATAGACTTTTTTTTGTCAGGGAAACGAGTATTTTAATAGACTTATTTTTCACATTTATTCGATCTATCGAGCTATAAAGAATGTGATATCTTGAACTTGAACTGCCCAACTAACTATAATATATAGCCAAGTTAGAAAAGTAAAAGTTGGTTTTCGTTACCCAAATTTGTTTATTTTAAGCTCTTAATAAGGATAAATTTTATTTAAGTTTGGTTGTTGTTTTGTCCTTAAGATTGCTTAGGGAATCAAGTTTTATGAGAATGCATATTGTAATTGTAATTTTAATAATATTTTGATTTTTATCCAAAACTAGGGTGTCTTCGTTTATGACACATGGCTATCGGACACGTCGCCTGGCTGTCGACTATTCCATACCGCTTGTGACCGATGTGAAGTGCACAAAGCTTTTGGTGGAATCGATGCGGTTAACTGGCCGCAATCCTGTCATGAAGACGCACACGGACTGCATGACATCCCGTCGGATCGTGAAGCTGCCCGGCTTCATTGATGTCCATGTGCATCTGCGAGAACCGGGTGCCACCCATAAGGAGGACTTTGCCAGCGGTACGGCAGCGGCGCTCGCCGGTGGCGTCACAATGGTTTGTGCAATGCCAAACACAAATCCGGCAATTGTCGATCGCGAGACGTTCAATCAGTTCCGGGAGCTGGCCAGTCTCGGTGCCCGGTGCGATTATGCGCTCTATTTGGGCGCCTCGGATGCCAACTGGGAACATGCCCACGAGCTGGCGATGCAGGCGTGCGGCTTGAAGATGTACCTCAACGATACGTATGGCACATTGAGGCTGAGCGACATGGCCGCCTGGCAACGTCACCTGTCCCGATGGCCAAAGCGGGCGCCCATCGTTTGCCATGCCGAACGCCAGAGCATGGCAGCCGTGATAATGCTGGCGCATCTGCTGGAGCGATCGGTGCACATCTGTCATGTGGCGCGCAAGGAGGAGATTCAGCTGATACGCGCCGCCAAGGAGAAGGGGATGCGTGTCACCTGTGAGGTGTGTCCGCATCATTTGTTCCTCAGCACACGGGACTTGGAGCGTTTGGGCGCTGGCATGGCGGAAGTGCGACCGCTGCTCTGCTCGCCGGAGGATCAGGAGGCGCTCTGGGAGTACATGGAGTACATTGATGTGTTTGCCACGGACCATGCGCCGCACACGCTCGCCGAGAAGCAATCGACAGAGCCGCCACCCGGTTTCCCTGGCCTGGAGACGATATTGCCGCTGCTGTTAAATGCCGTCCACGATGGTCGACTGACTCTGGAGGATATCAAGCGAAAGTTTTATCGCAATCCGCGGACAATCTTCAATCTGCCCGAGCAGCCGCAGACCTATGTGGAGATCGATCTCGACGAGGAGTGGACAATTAGCAACAGTGAACTGAAAACGCGGGCGGGCTGGTCACCCTTCAACGGCACCAAGGTCAAGGGTCGCGTCCATCGTGTCGTCCTGCGCGGCGAAGTCGCCTACATCGATGGCCAGGTGCTCGTCCAGCCCGGCTACGGTCAGAATGTGCGTGCCAAGGTGCCGCTACCCCAAAAGTCGGAGCTCGAGGGCAATGATCTGCCCAGCGACACGGATGCCAACGATACGTTTGCACGTCTCCTCACCGATGGCACAGCGGCTCGTTCGACAACCGTTCACTTCGTGGATGAGGCCAACACTAGCACATCGCCGGCGGCGGGCAGTTTCCTGCGTCCGGTGTCGCCATCGCCACGACTGCGTCTCGACTCCTCGAGCAATGCGACACTGAAGGAGTACCTGCAGAAGAACTCGCTGCTGTCCACACCCAATCCCGTGGCGCACTGCCTGGTCGGCAAGCATGTGCTCTCCGTCGACACCTTCAACAAGGAGCGACTATATGATCTGTTCAATTTGGCCCAGTTGCTCAAGTCGCGCGTGACAAAGGATCGCCCCGTCGACGATCTGTTGCGCGGCAAGGTTATGGCCACCATCTTCTATGAGGTGAGCACGCGCACCCAGTGCAGCTTCAGTGCGGCAATGCAGCGTCTCGGCGGTCATGTCATCAACATGGATCAGGTCACCTCATCGGTGAAGAAGGGCGAAACACTCGAGGACAGCATCAAGGTGATGGCCTGCTATGCGGATGTCATGGTACTGCGTCATCCCGAGCCTGGCGCCGTTACGGTAAACACACTTCTCTCCCCACAACCTACTCAACTGCCACAGATCCAACTAACAAACCCCAATTTGTATTTAGCGAGCTGCTTCATTTTCGCGGAAGCCCTTGATCAATGCCGGTGACGGTGTCGGTGAGCATCCCACGCAGGCGCTCCTTGACGTCTTCACCATACGCGAGGAGATTGGCACTGTCAATGGCCTGACCATCACCATGGTGGGTGACCTGAAGAATGGACGCACCGTTCACTCACTGGCACGCCTCCTCACCCTCTACAATATCACGCTGCAGTATGTGGCGCCGCCGGGACTGGGCATGCCCGAGGACATAATGCGTTACCTGGAGCAGCGAGGCGTCACCCAGCGCACCTTCGACAGCATCGAGCAGGCGCTCCCAAGCACCGATGTCCTCTACATGACACGCATCCAGCGCGAACGCTTCCAGACCGAGGACGAATACAAACGCGTAAGTGATGATGATGATGGCCAAATTGTTGTTCAAAAATGCTATTGTCGAAATAAAATGCATATCGCACACATTGTGCTCTACTCCCCCAAATAATATATGCTGTGATTCAGGTGTGTGCTTTTGAGGTATAAAGCACAACGACTTTTAAAATTGGTGTAAAATATTTATGTATTTATTACAAGCAACTACAGAAAAAGAAAAAGAAAATGTTACTTTTAGCTTTTGAGTGTTAACGAATCTCTTTTAGCAGAATATGTGCGATATGTGCACATCTTACCATATCATAATCATGTCTAGATTCCGAAAGTCGGCAGCCTATTTGTGATATGCGGTTGCTTGCCTATTCCAAACGATAGCAAACCTTAAATGGCTTGCACTGAAGTCATATTATCTGTGCTCTGTGTTATCTGTGCTATGCGTACACGTACAGAGTATCTGCCAGTCCAGCAAACTTATCACTCGTCTTATCATATTCTAATTTATGGTTTTGTTTCTCTTTTCGCAGTGCTGTGGCCACTTTATTGTTACGCCCAAAATGATGACACATGCCAGTAAGCGGACCATCGTGCTGCATCCATTGCCGCGAGTTGAGGAGATTAGCCGTGACTTTGACTCGGATCCGAGGGCGGCCTACTTCCGGCAGGCCGAGTATGGAATGTACATTCGCATGGCGCTGCTGGCCATGGTCGTTGGCTGTCGCAGCGGGACGCTCTGAATGCATTTGCCAACCAATTTCAATGGGAACAATCATTTATATACATTTCTTCATTTCTTTTATGCATGTGACATGTTTAAATACAATCGGCAAAATCAAATTGTCTGTCGACTTGACACAAATAGTGTGTGTTGCATTTTCTTTTGCTGCAAGTTGCTGCTGTCACAAAATTGTGTCAGCTCCGTACTCGTATTCGAATTATGATCAAACGATAGAACAGTAACAAAATAATGGATACTATTATAAAAAAAAAACTCGCTTAAATTTCTAATTTCAGTCTCATGTGTTCACAAACATCACTTGCTTAACCAGCGTCGCTTTCACTTTCTAAAAGCGCTCAACGACAATCGCTGTGGGCCACTGGTTCGCCTCATTCCTATCCACGTCCATGTCCATTTGCATGTCCATGTCCATGCTTTTGGACTTGTCAGCGACACTCAGGCTTAGAGTGCTCTCCGCAAAGGCTGCGTTCAGATTGCCCGCAAGTTGGGGCTGTGTCGTCGCAACGACGCTCGTCATTGCCACAGCCGCAGCCATCGCATTGCTGTTGTTGTCCTTGTTGTTGTTTCTGCTTTCGTGGCAACAACTTAGATAATTAGTCTTTCGAACGTATGCGATTCTGAATACTTACGTTTTACGCTTGCGACATGCCACCATCGAAACGAGCACAGCCAGTATAATAATTGCAGCCAATAGGCCCGACAAACCTGCCACCATGGTCATCATGCCGTGTGGTTCCCCATCTGAGGTCACCTTTGTAACTTTGTGCGTAAGGAGAGGGAGAGACAGAGACAGCGAGAGAGGGAGAGGGAGAGATAGAGAAACAGAGAAAGAGAGAGTCGTTAGTGTTCCAGTTTTACGAGTGCGCCTTGATGTCTGTCTGCCCCGTCGCCAAACTGACTCACGAGACGCGAATCGACTCTGAGTCTGAGTCGGAGTCTGTGTCTGTGCCTCTCATGGCCAAATGTTCGATGTTTACTTCAAGCTGTTGCTGCTAATCGATGATTGGGTGAATGCTGGCATTTCGAGTTGATTTTTGCGGCTGTTTGGTTGGTTTACCCTGAGGGAGGGGGGGGGAGGCGTCGCCTACATCAAGCCACTTGCACCACTTCCGCCCGGATCACTTTCTATGCCGGAAGCGAGATATACTTACTTGAATCTTCGACGACAAAGCGTTTGCTGTTGGGCAGCGCCGATGCCGGCATATAAGTATCCGATTCCATTTCAAATTTCAGTTTCTGCTTCGATTCTGTGGCACAACGCAAAAGCAAAAAAGCTAAAAAAAAAAAAAACGAAAAACAATACAAATAAATAAAAAGGCCGTGAAACATCTGTCTAAATATTGTTTGACTGCAACAGCAAAGGCAATTGCATGGCGCAGCCACAAACTGTAACTAAACGATAACAGCAACAACAACAACAACAGCAACAACAACAATAATAATAATGACCAAAATAATAACAATATTTGTCTGTAGCCATCTCTGCAGTTCATTGAATATTAACCCAGTTGCACTCGCTTGCCACAGTCACGCTCGACTTCACCCAACTGTTGCCCAATCTCTTTAAGTTTCTCTCTCAATATCTTTATCTCTCTCCCTCCCTCTCTCTCTCCCTCCCTCTCTCTCTCTCTCTCTCTCTCTCTCTCTCTCTCTCTCTCTCTCTCTCTCCCCCTCTCTGTGTTTATCTCTAATACTTTAGACGACTACGCAGTATGTTAATTAATTGATTTGGTCACCGATTCAATCTGGTCTTATAACCACACCGACAACAACACAACAACAGAATCATTGATTTGTTTGTCATTAATTGATATTATTTAATTTTTAAATGCTTGCTCTTTATCGGTCCGAGAATGAATTTTAATTTGCGAAATTACAGTGAATCGAGTACAGATAACAATTGTTTTTAGTCGAATTTAGTACTCATCTATTTGTTAATTAGTGGACTTCAGCAAAACTAACGCTTAATCGAATTAAACATCATTTAATTTACATTTTTCGGGTTGCAGCTCTGTTGAACATTTTTATGATCTCCGAGTGTAAATCTAGAACAATGATCCACTATTCAGTTCGGTAGACGAACATTTATGGAGCACAATTAAAAAACCTGGTTGGTATAAGTTTATGGTCCTTCTAATCAATCGGATATATTGTATTTTACACTTGGTTCTTGCTTTGTGAAAACTATAATATAAATTTGCATAATGTCGATCTAATTTGGCAGCAAATTGCCTAACCTGTTTGCCATCATCGATTGTTGACCGACTCTGCAAACACGTGCCCCGATGCCAACACTTCAGATACAAAAGACTTTAGACACTCAAAGTCGCTCAATGAAAAGCGAAATTCTACTTAAAATCTACAATAAAAGTTAATTGCTAGTTTGCATAAAAGTCAATGGACGATTTAGAGAGCTCTCTACACATATGTATATATACACACATATATATATATATATATACATATATACACACATACAGATACTCGTAGAATGGGAAAAATGTACAAAAGCTGATACGGAACCGAAAGAGATACTTTACCAACAGTAGATCATGAGCTGAATAATGTTAGCAACTTCACTGATCTGTGTTGAGTAAGTGTTGTTTTATTTTTTATGTTATTTGCATGATTTGCATTTAAATAAATAAACTGTCGAAATACGTTTGATACGTATATAAATAATTTATGTGTACATAAATCTATATGTATATATATAACTAAATGTGTATAGCGATATCATCCCCAGCAGCTAATCACAGATCCGAGAATGGGAAAAGGGAATGGGGAATTTGAATGGGTTGCGCTTCGCTTCTCTGGACTTCCTACTCTTACTACTCCCTGCGAGGAAGGAGGAGGAGGAGAAGGGGGTGGTCGTGGGATGGAGTGGGCTGCATGTCGTTGGCGATGGGGCGAAATTGTTGACAAAAAATGCGAGCATGAGCTTTACAGCTAGAACAACGATTGCGATTATAATAATTTTAATTTATTGAATCAGTTGGGCTTGCGGTGATTTGCAAGTTAATTGCACAAATTATTATTTATAAATAACAGCTGAACGTGATAAAAGTGGAATATAGTATATTGATCACATGTGCGATATACAAATATACATAAATGTATATGTTTTCAGTCGTACCTAGAACAAATGCCATAAATATGCATAAAGTACTCAATTGCCTATTGCTGGATATAGATATAGATTACAGATTACAGATAACAGATAATCTAATAATCCGTTATTGCGCTGGAAATGGAAATGTTTACTAGAAAGATGTTAGATGTTGTTAGATGCCACAAAACATGCTAATTTGCTGAGACAAAGACACCAACAAAGATAATAAAAACAAGCAAAACTCTGTTTGGAAATCGACTTTGATTTTGCACACACGATAATCAATCAGAGATTTGAATTTGTTGCCCAATTTTTGAATTTCAATTTGAATTTGGATTGCACGCATAGTGAGTTCTAGCCTAAACAAAGTTTGCTTGTGGCTTCCTTGCTTCACTTTAATTAATTAATTGAATTGCATCACAATACGAGTGGCGTGCAAAATTGTCGCCGATTTACTTGAATTTGAGAGCAACAAGAAAACGGCCAAAAAGTAGGATTACTAAAAAAAAACAAACCCATAAACCACTCGAGTTAGGAAAGTACCGTTATTCACAGACACATACACACAAGCACAAGCACAGGATACTTACACTGCTTATGTTGCCTAACTGTTAACGTAACTGTTAACTGGTCTTATCGTATTGAGATTTTGGGATCTTTCCCGAAAGCTGCTTGAAAACTGTGAACTGACGTCGACGACACTCGGCGTGCGACTAATGCTGTCAACGTAAAGCCGATACGTATCTTTCGATTGCGCCAAAACCGACGCAAGGCGACGCGACGCGACGCGACTCGACGACGCAGCTCAGACGCAGCGTCGACGCTGCAGCCCACAGCGACTGTGGCTTTTGCTCGACGGCATCGAAATCGGAATTGAAATCGGAATTGGAATTGGAATTGGAATTGGAATTGTAATTGCGATTGGAATTGGAATTTGAATTTGAATTGCAGGCAGTCGTTGGGTTGACTCGAACTCGAACTCGGCTCGAACTCAACTCTCCAACGATTCCACTTTAGTGAAGTGTAACAAAACGCAGTGGAATTGGAGCTTGTGTTCAAGCATGAAAGTGATCCGAAAATTCAATGTCAAGCAGTGATCATACATGCATACATACATATGTGCATACACACATACACACATACGTACACGCCTACATACATCCAAGCATACAGGTACATTAGTCATCGATGCGCTGTGCTCGATGACGTTGAGTGTGAATAACAAGAGTTTCCAATTTCGATTTCCAGTCAAATGATAAGCCCCCAAAACGACCCGGAACGAGCTGAACACACACATAGCTCACATAACATAAGAATGTACATTGTTTCTGAAATTCCTCAACTCCTCAATTCCCCATCTCCGCCTCCATCTCCGTCTTCACAACAAATGTTTTTTTTTATCATCTTCAACTTATTTTCCCAGATTTCACAAATTGACATTCCGGTGAGTGTCTAATTTGTACAAGTCTCTTTATCATTATTGCATTATTGATGACTATTGACTTTGTGGTTGCTTTTTATTTATTTGTTTCAATAACTTCTCGACCAAATCCAAATCCGATCCCATATTGTATACATATATATTCTTGATCAGCCTCACTAGTCGACTGTTTGATTCGATGCAAACACAGTTTTAAGTATTATATTGATGGAGCTTATCGTATCACTGTTGCATACAGCAATCGGTCGAAGGACAAGTTCTTTAATAAGATATCCAAAGCAAACTTGGCCAATATGCGCGTTATTATGTCCTCCACATTTGGGCGTAAGTCATCATCGTCAACAACGGACTACTATAACCTACAGCTGGTCGGAGAGTGAACTCTGAAAAACCCAAACGCTTTTATTTTCATTACTAATCTCCGGCTGCCTAGGATATTCATTCTTTCTTATTTACAATTACTTGATTTGAAGTGAAAACATTTTTTTCTTTCACGCCAATCAGACGGATATATTTAAAAAAAAGCTAATGATGAGAGAGAGAGAGTATGGTTATTACGATCTGTAGGTTTAGAATTTAAAATTGTTTTTATACTCTGTCCGTCAATCTGTCTATCTGTCTAAGGACTTCAACTTGGAATATTCGTCATAGTCGTCTTTGCTCGTGTCAGATAAATTATTAAAATTGAGTTGCATCTTGTACTGGTTAGGATAGAATGGATATAATCGATAATCGCAAATCGATAAATCCACATATCTTTCACAGTTCTAAAGCTAAATTTGCTAATCATCTTGTTGGCGACGGTTGTTAGATCCCTCCACCCATTAAAAATTGGAATTGATTATATCTTCTACAGTTTCTTAACTAGAGTTATCAAATTTAGAAGGTATATAAGCGGTAACTCTCTTTCAAGATGGATTATACCTGATGACGTAAATTGGTAAAATCGCTTTCCGCAATTTTAGAGCTAGAATTACCAAACTTCGAATGACTAGGAACCTCCTCGTAAGATTGTTGATTTCTTGCCCAGGCCCCCATAACTAGAAGTAGAACACAAAATTCGAAAGACACGTTGATTCTGACTATTCAATTGTCGAGACACGCCCACAAACTGCCGCCCCACAAGAATGTTATTTGCTGTGCCTTTTAAAATTGCCATTTTTAGATAAACAATAAGTATTTGCAGGTCTATTCGGCTATTTATTTTCTAAACAATGGAAGTGCGACATGAGTTTTGTTTACAGGGCATCGGGCTTGCATTTCAAACTCGGACTTAGTGCAAGCTAATGTCAATTAAAATGTGTATGCAACAGTTGATTGTCAATTGGATTATATAACCAGCACATTGTGCAATTTCACAATTGAAAGTGAATCTATTCACAAAGTAACATGAGCGTCGTCTATTTTATCCCCATGTCATGACATCTGCTTATTAGCTACTGCTTACTTTGTCGTTGCCATCATTAAGTGTAATATAAAAATAACTTCGTGTGCATTTATTAAATTGCTTATTATTAGTTTGAGATTAAAATTCATCTAAATCAATTATAATCGAAATACTTCGCATAGACAACAACAAAATCAATTTGTTCGTTTTTGGATTTCTATAGTTTACTACGTCACAATTTCATAAAAAATATTTGTTTTTTTTTGTTTGCCACTTTGAAGGGTATTTAATCTTTCCCTTGCCAAAGATAACCGTTCCATTTTTTTTTGTAGATAACATTATTATTAAAGTCCAAAAAATGAAAACATAGAAATAAATAGGAGCTAATATTAAGGTTAAGTATTGTTGAGATCATAGATATTCAGTAGCTGCCCCTTAATTAATCTCGGCGTACTTTAACATTCTCATTTGTGTGTATGTATGTACATGTATATGTATGTATGTTTATATATATTTCTTTATGTGTGTAGTTATGATGAAAGTCGCATCCACAGTTTAAGTTAATGCGTAGTACGCGGCGCAGGCATCTGTTTTGGTCAATTATATATATATATATATCGGTTCTGCCAAATGGGAAAATGTCTACTTATATTATACAATATATAATAATAAATACCAAAAATGAATGCTGTCCCCATAATAAATACGTACCCAGTGCAAACCTTTTTGCGTTGCGATAACGATTGAAAATGTATTTCGCTTCTGTTTTCGGTCAGTTTAGGTGCAAACTGCATTTGTTAGCGCTGTTTGTTAGTGTTATTGTTAGTTGTTTTATTGTGGACTTTTGGTGCTGATTGCAGACACTGCTGACACTTGTTTGTTATTGTCGGCTTTAAATAGCACACAACAAGTTGTGCACACACTTTAAACGAGTCACTCTTGTAATTTTAATTAAATTTTAAATACATATACACGGCACACGGCTGTTTCTCTCTCTGTGTGTAGGATGTGTTGTGGTTTTTAATATAATGACACAGCAATTTACAAAATATGTTCAGTAAATGTTTACGACACTATATAAGATATATGCGTTTTTCAAACCGATTCGTGACGGCATCCGAACACTGAAAACCGAACACTGAAAACTGAAAACTGAAAACAGAAAACAGAAAACAGAAAACTGCCTGTGTCCGTCTCGAAGGCATCGGCACCAATGAGCAGGCCGTAAAAATATAAAAACACAAAAATTTCGTACAAACGCTTTTCGTATTTGTTTGTTATTTTTATTTCGATTTTCTTTGTTGTTCTTTATAAATAACTAGAAAAATACGTACAAGTATATCGTATATTTTCAGTATATTCAAGAATGTATATATGTATATATATAAAGCGTCTCTTGTAGCGACATCAGAAGAGAAAATGAAAACAAAAATAAATGTTCTTAGGTATTCATTGAAAGAAATGCTCTTCTCTTAATAAACATTAGTTTTTAGTTTTTTTTGTGCTAATAATATGTTAGATATTATGCGGGACGGGATTCAAATTAAGGATAGTTCCAAAATTACAGTTGTTTAGATCAGTTGAGCCTTGTTGATGGTGGCTGCTATACAAAAACCTTTCTGTAACAATATATCCTGAGATACTTTTTGCGAACTTAAGAATTATTTGAAAGTATATATGAGTTTTTGTTATCTGTAATCAAGTTTATAGGGTTTTCACGCCAATTTCACAACATCTCTTTGCGAAGTGCACCGTTAAGGTTATCAATAATCGGTTATATGGCCGGGTAGTTGTCGTAATCGATATATGGATGTGCAGTACTTCCGCATAGCTGCCACCAACAGTTAACTGTTGCGCATGCGTCTCAGCTGCACCTGAAAAATCGTGACAAAATTGGCAAATTGCCAATTGCTGATAACTGTGAGAGTCAACAGAATGAATGATATGTATGTGTGTGTGTGTGTGTGTGTATGTGTGTGTGTGTGTGTGTGTGTGTGTGTGTTTGTGTTGTGTGTGTGTGTGTGTGTGTGTGTGTGTGTGTGTGCATGCACAGATGAATTGCAATAGGTTCAATTGTTACAGCATTCGGAAGCGCTTCGAGCTGGCTTTCGTTGACGTCAACGGCCGGTGCTGTTGCTGTTGCGATATTGTGAGGCCAGCGTAATAGCAACAGCAACCAGCAACAGCAGCCAGCAACAGCAACAGCAGCTGCAGCATCTGCGAAAACACAATAATTGATTTGATAACAGCCATGTTAATTTCATTGTCAAAACGCTTGCCACTTGCCCACTCCCACTAAATTTGAATTGACGTTGCGCCTGATAAATTACACTAATCGCTGCGATGCCGCCGGCGGCGACATCAATGTTTTTTATGTGTCTCGCTCAGTCTTCGTTTTCGACTCTGCCTGTGGCTATTAAACTTGAGCTCAGCACGTTTTGCAAGCTCAATAGACACGAAAGTAAAACGAAGCTTAAGTGCCGTTATTAAACAAACATACGTACATATGTACATATGTACATACATGCAAACTTGTTCCTTTACCCGAGACGACTTCGTACTAATCGCATAGATATAACTAAAATGATCTTCAGTTTACTTTCGGCACTTTCCAGAGTAGTTGTCATCTTCTGTTTACTGTAATTAATGTTTGGGCAAAACGAAAACTTACCAGTGAGAACGCTGCAGTCGGGCGTATCCGACTGCGTAATACTCTGACACATATCTGTAATAGATTTCTAAGACCGTAGTTCTTGGAGACCTCTTGCATTTTTATGGCCAAGTAAAAGAGAGCTTGTTAGTTTTGTGGACTATCTGAAACCGCAAGAGGCTTTTTGAACTACCAATTGATGAAGGAAGAACAATCGGGGCCGAATTTTCATTTTTGCAGTATATTCTTTTAAAATAACATGATCCGGCCAGAATTCTTTATTTAAAACAATTTATTTAAGAATTATTTAGCAAATATTTAATGTTCAACTATGTGTTATACACAAACCGACGAATAAACCTATGAGGCAACGATGCGCAAAAAAAAATTAAAAGCGAAGCGATTGTGTCTTTAAAATTGTTATAGATATTATAGCTTTACACTTTCAGAAATACATTATAGTTGTCGGTATGGACGAGGCCATGAAATTTGTTTAATCGATATCTAAAAGCGGTTACCGGCAATATATCTCCCAAGTTTGATGCCTCTAACTCAGAAACTACGAAAGATATAGTCTTTTTCGATTTGTATGGTCGGGTGGGGGGTAACAGGAAATTCATCGATTTCCTAGCCTCCAATATACTCTGGATACCTTCGATATAAAAGTATCACAGCTCTCCCAGCTTACACTCTCAAATAAAGTTGAAAACGAATTGCAAATTTTCTTTCGTGGGCAACGCATTTAATGTTTGTGTTTCCAAATTATATTGTCTTTATTTCTTCTATTTATTTGGCAAGCTGCTTATCGTTTATCATCGTGATTTGGTGATCCAATAATCGTCAATATTGAATATCGATATATGTATGTATGATCGAAATCTGAGCGTTGGACATCAACTGAGTAAGTCTACAGCGAATCGGCGCTGCCCTTCTTTCCCCTATTTATGCCAAGGAACTCCAACCAGGATGTTAGCTTCGAGCCGCGAACCGTCGCCTGCGGTGCTTGACCGCTGGCTCCCTGGGCCACAGTCGTGCTGGTGGCATCCCTCACACTTGCAGCATTTTCACGCACCAGTGAATTATTGCTGGCATTGACCAGCGTTCTGGAGTCCTTCTTAAAAGCGGCGATATTGGCGTTATTTGTGGTCTGAATGGTCACATTCGATGGCTGCGGTGTCGGCGCCCGACTGGAGCGTGGTGACTCAATTGCACTGTTCCGCCGGCGATGATCGCCGCCAAACAGTTTACCCACGTACGGCAAGCACATGTCGCGAGATAATTTGAGTTTGCCTAACAGAAATTTGGATCTTTTGGGTCGGTCGAAACAAGAATTTGTTTTTAACTACGTTGAGTTGAAATTTGAGCTCACTGGCAAGCCAAGCGTCTGAACGACGACGCACTGGCTGCTCTGACTGACACAAACAAACTGAGCAGACTGAGCTGTACATCCTGGCCAAAGCTTCAAAATCTCCCCCATAAATAGAGCTGGTCGTTGCGATGCTGACGCACACACTTTCCTTTGAGCATCTGTAATGATTTCTGCAAGCTGACTAATTAAAATTGCTTTAAGAAGTTTCCAAGAGATTTTCACTTGAGTTAGATTTACACACGCTGTAAGCAACTAAAGGAAAATCTGAGCGTTGGCAGCATTTCATCGCACAAATTTGAATGGCAAACAATTTAAGGGCAACCAAATTATATTATGATCATAGAATGATCATTAGCCAAAAACAGCGGAATACTTTTAGGGGCACACAGCCCACCAAAAGAGTCTTTAACTCGGCCATAAAATTTCAGCTTTTTGAAGGTCATGATGATTACTATTCGCTAGAGGGAACTCTTTCAAACTGCATTCAAAGGGGATGGGGCCATCTAAGATCCCAATCACAGCAGTATCAGCTGCAGTGGCACCGCATGTCAAAACTGGCAATGCAGCCAGACTGCCCCACATAATTGAGGATTACAGCATTCTTGATAAGATTATAGGCGATAATGGCGAGCAATTGATATCGGAAGACTTTGCAGTATTTTGATATGCCACAAAACTAACTAAATTAGTTAATAGATTATATTTATTATGGTTGCTCATGATAACAATGCAAAAGTTGATATTTAAGACAGATAACTTAAGTGGTCTTAACTAAAAGATCAAACATAAACTTAAGTAGTCTTAAGTCAATATATATAAATATAAATGAATTTAAGTGCTTAAGCTACAAACTAAACAGTATTTACCTTAGATAGTTAACAATGAATCGTAACAATGAAACAATGAAAATATAGTAATCTATAATAAAAAACATATTCTGAATTAAATACTCAAGAAAGGATATTGTAATAAGCACAAAAAACTCGCAAAGGATAACGCAAGGAATAGTTCTTGATAAGTAGCTCGGTTAATAGTAAGTAAAGTAATTAAAGTAAAGAAACCGATTTCGCCATTTGCTAATTTAGTAATAAGATGGAGGGCGAAATAGAAATAGAGCTTGAATATAATTTGATGACTGATTAAAAGGGACTAAAAGGCAGTTAACAGTAAGTGTAACATGCTGTCCTTGTTTATTTGTATTTCACTTATCGCAAAACTTTAGGTGGATTATAGTAATCAATAAAAGTTTAGACATTTTGTAGAGCTTATGTAAAAGCAATCACCAAACAGTTACCCAGTCGCATTTAAAATGTCATTTGGAAAGCACTTTGTTTACGCTTGCATATCGTACCTGATGGCCTTCAGTGGAGTTGCAGGATTCTACATTGACGCCCGCTCGGGAAAATTAATAAAATCGCGTTTCTTGTACTATTATTGTCGAGTTTATAGCCTGCTTCTTTTAGTCGCTCTTCCGTGGCAACTAAGAACGTTCCTCGTGCAACGCCCAGTATTTCAAACTCAATATAAACTGATGACTTTCTGCATTGTAACATATCCTGTGCCCATGGCGCTTGCGGTCTGCAGTTGTATATTCGCTGCACAACGCTGGCAGCAAAGGATATTCCGTATGATTGGAAGTCTCCTGAAATTGGACAAACTTGAATTCGAGTCCAACAATGTCGAAACAGCGGCACAGTTTAGAATTGTACGAATGATTTTCTGGATACGAGCATTGTTATTAGTGCCACTGGCTGTAATGCTTTTCATCCGGATAACCTTTACAGACACATCAAATGTATTTGGTTTCAGTAAATTGCTGAAGTGTGCCATGGATTTCCTAATGTTTAGCCTGATCTGGAAGATCTGCTATACCTTCCTGAAATTGCAAGTTGCCTTGAAGCATTTATTTGATAATCCGATACCAAGATCAAAGTATGCCCTGGAAATTCAGAATTTGTATCGGATGTACTACAAACTCATACGTATGGTTAATGAAATAAACTTAATTTTCAAGTATCCACTGGCTTTTTATATGCTCTCTCGGATTTACACATTTACTCTAACCGGATTTCTAGTAGTTCAAATGCTGATTGGAAAAACCTTAACCTATCTTGGTAAAACTCCTAATTGGTTATTAGTACTTGCCGGTTTCATAGATATATTCGAGTTTTATATCCTCGCCAATATCGCCCAAATGACTAGTAGGCTTCATGAGAATACACTTAACATTTTGCGCTACCCTTACCACAACAAGCCTCAACTGGAACGAACTGTGAGCACGATAACACCAATATCTAATACATATTCTCATCATTTACTTCTACTTTTTACTTTCAGAATGAATGGTTTGCTTTGCAGCTAAAATGTCAAAATAAGAATGTGCGCATCTTGAACGCATTTAACTTGGATAATCAGTTGTTCTTGTTATTTATAAATAACATCGTACTTCAAATCATATATATGGTACAAAGCGATTACAACAGTTTGCAGATTTAAGGACGAATCGTTTTATATAATTGCATATTAAAAACAATCGACCATACACAAATATAACTGAATTAAATATTTAGTCGCTTACCAATCAATTTATTCTGTGCAGTAAATTTAACATTGGGCCAGCTGACATTTCTCTTTTGCACTTGTCAAGCGTTTATCGCCCATATTTTAAATGGATTTAAGTAATCAATCAATTAAGAAATGTAAGCTTCAATGTATTTACTTAAAGCACGACTAGTCACGCTAAGAATGTCGTTTGGAAAACACTTTGCTTATGATTGTCTAATATATGTATCTGTTCTGGAAAATTAATAAAATCGCTGTAAATTTGAATGGGGAAGCTGGAAATCGATTCTATATCTTCTTACGTCGGCTTCTATGGAGTAGATTATCCCTATACACTTTAGTAACGCTTACATTTATATCAGTGAAAGATGATACGATTTCTTTGAGCAAAACTCTCTCAGTTTTCAAACTATCTCGATGAAACTTTGCATAAATATATTTTTTGGTTCGGTTACTTATGTCGTCAGATGCGTTAGGATCGGACCACCGTATTATATGGCTGTCAAAGACACACGTAGCCAAACAGTTAGCCCTTTGTGCCAGTTGTGAAACAGAAAAAACGTATGAAAACTTATTAATATTTCAAGCTCGGACTAATATTTAAATATCAGCTGGGTAACTCTAGTGAAAAGTTGTGCCTCTCAAAAAGCCAGTGTTTTTCTGTTCTTAATTCCAAAGTAAATTTTTTTTATATTTAGAAAGTCTAATATCCTGTTTTTACAAAAAAAAAAACAAAGAAACACGAACATTTTAGATGGATTATACATTTATATAAATTAGTTTGAAAAAATCGGGCTACGCTAAGTCGAACCTTGCAGCAGAGAGAGAAAATTTCATTTGTGTTTTCTGAATTTTAGAAAGGATCTATACTAATAACTTTTTCTATTCCTAATAAATATATTTCTGAAAAATAAAACAGAAGCCTTTCTAATTTTCAGATACATATTTTTCCCACATTTGATTATAATTAATTTAAATATAATTTCTATGTTAATTTGCATTGAAGCCGACAGACGGATGAACTTGAATATATCAACTTGACTACTGAGGCTAATCGAGAATATATACGTTTGTTTCTTTGTTTAAACCTTATATCACTTTAAATTTTTTGCTAGACACTAATCCAAATAAGCTGTGAGACACTGTGTACTGTACAGCTCCATCTTGATCTTGATAAGAGATGTTTTGACAACACCAACCAATACACAGTAAGCCGGCGCATCTGGCACTGCTTGGGGGCAGGCAGCTCTACGCAGGCAGCTCTATTTATAGACACGCTGCATCCGCTATTTGCCTTTTGTGCAGCTGAATGCGATCGTGGACTCGATGTGCGAAGTAGTGTATTACCGATCAGTGTCTAGCAACGATGGCTTCCTTTGGTGTGCGCGGCATGAGCCAGCCGCTTGGCATTAAGATCTGCTGCTGTCGCGTCTTCACTTGCATCAATTTTGGGTTTGTGCTCTCGCGGTCGGGACTCATGAAACTCATGCAGCTGGGTCTGGCCTTGTTGTGCGAGGGCCTGCTGATCAAATATGGTGTACCATACACTGACTCCATTGGCCAGGCGCTGACCAGTTTCTTGGCCACAACTGGGCATTGCGGCACCACAACAGCCATACTGCTAATATGCTACTGCTTCTCGGATAAGTCTTATGGTCTTATTCGACAGTCGCTTTTTGTAAGTACACATAATACATACACACATATGCACATCTCTCATTGGGTTAAAAATAATCTCTGACATTGTACAGGAGACGCTGTTCAATGCGATGGCAAGCTGCATGTACTTCAGTTCAGCCAGCTATATGGGATTTGCCTGCGTCGTCTGGTTGCATCCTCAGTTTCTGGTTCGTCCTGGATTCTGGGCATATCCAGCTATGACTGCCACTTACGTAAGCCTCTAGTAGTAGTCCTCTAGTGGTATAAGGAAATATTTCAATATTCTTTTTACATACTCTGCAGTACATGGGTTATGCGGCAGGACTTCTACATGCCATCGACGCCTTTGTCGCCTTTAAGCATTTTCGTGGCCATCGCTAGACATGGTTATGAAGGTATCATCGATATGTAAGCATAATATTAAATATTTTTTAAGTGAAGTAAAAAATGACCCATTGGATTTTGGTTAACTTACTGCCAGTATTTAAATCAAATATACAAGTATACAAATATACATATTTAAATCAAATATACAAGTATACAAATATACATATTTAAATCAAATATACAAGTTTACAAATATACATATTTAAATCCAATATACAAGTATTATTATTATTGAGGGGAAAGCTGCACCGCGACCTATTTTATCTATTGTGCCCCCTTCTGAGCCTATAGCTCTTCCATCAGCCCCAACTCCCATGCAGAACGTAAGGATCTTTGTTGGGTTGAGGTCTTCAATGCCTTTGCAATTCAACACATGCATCCCTAGGATGATGTATACAAGTATACAAATATACATATTTAAATCAAATATACAAGTATAAATACAGCTTTGTAAATATGTATAAGACAAAAATTGCAGACAATTTTATATACATGTATGTGAATGACACAAGATGACCTTAAAGGGCTTTTCTTGTGTTTTTTATAGATATCAAACGTAGAGAAATTAAAAAATAATTACTAAAAGTAACTAAATTTACAAAATATTTGCTAGCTTTGAATTGCTTAAGCGCCTTTCTCTTCTTTCTAAACATAACAGAAATCTAAGCTCAATCAAAATGATCATAATTTTTGTATGGTATAAATAAATATATATATATATATATATATATATATATATATATTTATTGATTGTGGCTCCACATATTAGTAAGATTTGGAAACGCTGCCAAGCGTAGGATCTCTCTAGGTCCTAGAAGACAAAAAGAGCCCAGATCCCATATAGTAATAACGATTTAAATATAGTTTTTGGACGATTTATGCAGTTAGATACGATAAATATATAATATGTGTAATAATAAAAATAAGTACAAAATCATTTGAAGTGTATGTGTGTGTGTATATTTAAATGGACTGGTTCGTTTGATTTGTGCTTGGTTTGTATGGTTTCGCATTGACTTGCAGCCGATAAGGCACCATGTGCGACAGCCAACTGATTGAGGGAGTCCAGTCACCATTAAGACATTTTCTTGGCTGCTTTGAATTTTCTAGAAAATGAAAAAGTTAAAAACAAATTTAATAACTGAAATAGGCGGAATCGGGCAGATTGTGATTTACTTCAGCGCCTGGCTAGTCTCGAAGTCGGCTTTGAGTAGTCCAATGCGCACCCAGCGTGGACGCTCGTGAATCGCCTTGTGTATTAGAAATTTAAGGCCCAGCAGCAGATGCTCAAAGATTACAAACGATAGATCCGGCATTGAAGGCACCCAGTGCGAAAAGAATTGTCTGAAGTACAGTTTGGCATGTGTTGGAAAATAAAAAGCAAATCCAAAGGTATTCAAACACGACAGCTACTCACTTGACATCCGGCTGGAGAAAGAGCAGGCCACAGTTGCTCATCAGCGACATGACCGAGATCAGCTCAAAAGCCAACTGCCAAGCGCCAATATTTTTAGCGCGACGCCCAAAGGGGCGCTTGAAGATGTTGCACAGCTTAAATATGTCAATGTGCACGGCAAACACATTGTTGACTAGAGCACCGATGGCGGCGAAGGGCGCAACGGCAGCAAAGAGCACCACGTAGCCAAACTGAATGCACACCTGCAGGTAATCCTCGTAGGTGGAATGATAGGAATCCAGGCCAGACTCGTAGAATGACTGCTCGTACCGTGACTTATTGCCAACCGCGCTCAATTTGTTTGGGTCCACTTCCGTGTGGCGATATTTGGCGTACATCTGGCGCAGCACGGCCATCAGGGGAATGCCAATTTCCTGAGCTATACACACCAGCTGAAAGATGAGCAGCTGCATCATCAGCTGGTATTTGAGTTGCTTGAGATCCTGCAGCACGAACGCAATATAAAACTGTGAAAAGAAATTGTTAACAATCTCGAAAATCATCAGCTTATTGACCCGATGCCGTTCGTACTGCGAACGTGTTCGATGATTCTCCAAATTGGTGAGGAATGTGGCAAGCTTCTCGTACGCCCATGAAAAGATCGCAATTAGCATGGACTGCACGATGACGGGGATGTAAAGCAGCCACGATTCTGCACCGAAATCCGCCAAAACTTCGGCCTCAATTTGGAACTGATATAGGGCAAACCAGGCGGCAGCCACCACACAGCACAGCACCACCGGATACGAAATGCAATACATTTGCAGGTACGTGTAACGCATCGGATAATGCAGTGTCATTTTGCCAGTTATAGGATCCGGCTTCAGTTGGCCTTGATAGGCGGCACGCGGTTTATCCAAGCTGCTCATCTCAATGGTGCCCCAACGATACGAATAGCCAGCGCACTTACGCTTCCACAACTCCAGAAAGATCTAAGGAAACGTTACCACTAAGCAAATCACCTTTAAAATTGTGTCTCAGCTCGATCGCACTCACTGTCGTCCAGATCACATAGAAGCCGCATACCAGTGACAGGTTGAGATCCATCAGGCATTGCACCAGGCCAAAGATTGCTGGAAACACAAGCGCCTTCGTATAGAACTCAATAAAGCCAAAATAAAGACCAATGCTGGAGCCAAAGTAGTTGCGTATATCTTCAATGGGCAACGTGGTACGTTTGAGATTCAGATTGAATCGATTCAGATATAGCTGTAATATATGCATATATTTATAATAAGATTCGATTAGAATGAAGGACAGCAAAAGAGATACACACAAATGCATCTTCACTAAAGAATTATATATCGATACTCCATTAAAGTGTATATCAAATGCAAATCAACTACAAAATTATTTCCATATAGCTTTAGAGATATATTGAAGACTGGCAGTATTTTGCATACATAACAAATGAATGGAATTCGAATGGAATTTTGAAACATCCTCTTGGGTACAATTACATACAATATCATGCAATGGGAACATGTCCTCGATGTAACCTTTCTGTATGTAGGATCTAATTGGCGGCTCAACAACATCTTTGATCAGTACGGGCGTCTCGCAAAATTGGAGTATCTGCTCTTTGGTCATGCCCGGCAGCAGGAAGTCAGAGACGCAGCCATGATTGAACTTTTGCATGCTGCCCGTTGTGGTCCTTTTCTCCAGTTCTGCCGCATCGGCCAGACGCAACAGTGTATCCAAGTTGGCCGTCAGATACAAATACTTTTCGGTTTTGCTACAACACAATTGTCGAGTATAATAATAATGAGAAAGACCGAAGAAAGAAAGAGAGCGAGATAGAAAGAGAGTGTATACTTACCTAACAATTTCCAGTGTAGTTTGTATGCCAAACTCCTCAATGATCTTGACCACATCCTGGCAGTGACGTGGCTTGGCCTTCTCCGTGAATATGATGACAATATACGTCTGCAATAATTGTGCAATACATGTGAATATGAATATCAGTTAATTCGCTTTTATTGCACACGAATACGCAAACCTTGTCGAGCGTTTCCGCTTCATCGTCGCAGCTGTCGTCGAGGCTGCCAAATTGTGAACGCTGCCTTTGAAGGGCCTCTAGTTTAAGACTGCGCTGACGGCGAAACAGTTGATTTTCTATGATGTTTCGGGTGCGTGGACCTGCCATCATATTTAGATATAAATACAGATATATCCATAAACGTAAACATATATATATCTATATATTTAAATATATATGGACATATTACTCACTCTTGGCGTCTTCAGACATTATTTATGATTTGAGTCGTCGTCGCTGAATGCTGCTGCAGATGCGAATAACAATGCCCGAAATTTGACAAAGCGGCAACTAAGTGTATCTCTATATAGAATTAGATATGTACGCATACATAGAGATATATAATATGCATATATACTGTATATTGCTGCAGACACATGAACGTGTGTGTGCGTGTAGAAATATTGTGTTTGGCGGCAATGGCAGCAAGAAAAATGCTTTAATAACACCAAAAGATTTCAAAACATGGCCAGCGAGAGTGCCAGAGATTGTGGCTATTTTAATATTTCTCAGGTTTTTGCCGGTTTATTTCGTTGTGGTTGCTGTTGTTGTTCTTTCGCATTCATATGTGCAATATGTATATATAAATATATATTTATTTTGGCTTGTGCTATTTGCTTGTTTGTCCCCTTCACTCAGGCTGACGTCACAGAACCACGCAAAACAGCTGATCAACGGACTGTTTCTCGAGTTTAACGGACAGTACGCTGACCACAATAAAATGCAAATAGTTCAGCATAATAGCGTATTTGTTTTTGGTTAAATATTAGATAAAAACTCCTTGACTTCAAATATATATTCTTCACAGAAAAATGAACGCCGTGAAACAGCTCGCGGAAGAAAGAAAACTGAAATCCACACTGTATAACTGTGTGCAATTTATGAACAGCTGTTCGACTTTTGTTTGTCCGCACAGAATAAATGGCTGGCGCATATTCTAACCAGCCCTTGGAGATCAAACGCAAAAACATTATCAGTTATGGTAAGAATAGCAATAGGTTGAAGCTCTTCATCTGAGATTGGCAATTTTTTAGTAATTTCTAATGCTATTTGACGCTGTTGTTGAAGCAAATGAAGTTGGTTTTTCGAACTGCGTACTGGCCTTATGCCTAATGACTTCGAAACGATAAGTCGATTTTTGTTTTGTTTTTTAAATATTCAATAAGCACTTTTTACAAGTTTCGCCATTTCTTGACTTTTCCGAGCTCTTACCAATTTTTCAATATGCTAAGCTACAAAGATAACATTTATACACATATACATATATATAGTAGCTATTAAGTATAAATTCCTTAACAGAGACATATAGAAGATGGACTTATTGAACTACTACTTCCAAATCACAGTGACATTCGTATCCTTCTCAATGTCCTTCTCGATGGTGTACGGCGAGAGTCCCGTCTTGCAGCAGATCTCATCGAAACTGATGAGGCCCGTGTACATCTTCTGCCTGGCCGATGGCACCGAGCCGGTGAATACCGGATATTTGTGTATGCAGCGAATGAATTTGTGCTGCAGCCCAAAGATGACCATTTTACGCTCATCGATATTGTGGTGTTGCGGGCACAAACGCTGACAGATGGCACGCAAGGTGACGCCGTGCGTCATCGATGCATAGAACTGAAAGATTCTCTGCACACTGGGTAACAATTTGTCCGGCTGCAGTGCGACATATTTGCGACAGGCATTGCTCAGTGCCGCACTCTGGATAAGATGCTTGAGGTTCTGTGTCATGTACACGTTGCTATACTTCAGTATGGGTAGCAGCTGGACGACGCCATAGTAGACCAGATTCTGTATGCAAGACTTCACCAGATCCGTCTCCACATCCGCTTCAGCGGCGATTCGTGCCACATGATTGATCCCATTGATGTACGGCAAGATCTATGCAAAAATGGAAATGGATTTTGAATATTCGATTTATTCATTTGTCCAAGTTAGACGGTCAGATTCATTAATTTACCTGCTGTGTGGTCAGGTCCCAGTTCTCTAGCGGCGTATCACGGAGATTGGCCAGCAATAGGGGCACCATATGATCCTTGACCGGTGGCGGATCCGGCTTATGCATGACAATCTTCAGATAGATGGTGTTATCGCCCTCGACAATGGTGGCCACTTTACGCTCGTTCAGATCCCGCAGCACCGTCTCAAAGATGTGCTGCAGCCGCTGTTTGTCGTCCTCGCGCGACAGGAAGCACGACTCCTCCTCCATCATGATGAGATACTCGGACAGTTTCTTCACCACGGGTTCATATTGCACGGACCGGGAACGCGAATCGCAGACGAAGCACAAATTAAAGATGAACTCATTGCGAGTGTACTTCTGCTGATCCTGAATGCCAACGGGATAACCAACGATTTTCACATCCATCACATTCACCGTCAGATTGCAGCGTTGCAGCGGCGGCTTTGGTATAATATAAACGTTGATCGCATCAAACACCTCCTTCGAGATGTAATTCTCCGGTACCTGTGAAATGGAAATCTCTTTACTATTTATGCTCTGAAGCTTAATGCGTTTACCTGACAGCTGATTTTGAAGCCCGCCGTGGTGTCAAATTCACCCAGAAAAATGCAGCGGATTTTGCCTTCAGTGCTGCTGCTGCCACTGCCGCCGCCGCTGCTGGCAACGGGCCCGCCCTCATTTGTGTGGGCGTGCATAATTTTGAGGTGCACCCGTCAACACAATCACCGCATTTTTTCAAATCTGAACTATGTTTGTGAACTTTTGACCAAATCACAATATCTTTCCGCTTACGATTGAGTTAAGAGTAGAGGTTATACGCAGCTTTACGCTCTCTCTCTCGCTGCGCTATACGTCATAGGCTCAGGCATATTTTTGATATATATACAATGTTTATAAACAATTCTCTTTTTAGCTACAAACAAAAATCATATCATACTTATACCCTTATGGATGTCAGCGTCCATGGGTGCAACTAATTACAGAACACAATTTAAGTCCAGCTTAAAGTTGTGACGCAATCGCTTGCCTCTAAGCGCATTTCACTGATTATTTGTCAATGAACCTTGAACTAGTTCGATCGGAATGATCTTTGGAACTAAAACCCTGAAATTCCTGTATCTGCGTTGACTAAACTATAGAGTTTTGTCAAATTAAAATTGTAAACGGAAAACGCCAGCAAGCGAATGTTAAATGGAATTAGCGAACTCTAACGGCGAAAATACGCAATGAACATAATTTACATCTAGTTATTTCTCCACAACATTCTTCTAATCAATTTGCTGATTGGAATCACATTTAAAGTGTCAAACAATACGGCAACGACCCAGTCCAATCAGTGTTGCAAGATGCAGAAACCGATTACCGGTCAGCACTATCGAAACATCGATTACTCAGTGCCTGTTCGATAATTTCTTACATGCTGAATTTATTGCCACAGTCTAGTTTGCATAGTTAAAATAAATAATAAATAAATTATTAAATGACGAACGAAACAGCAAACGTTGCTGAGCGACTCAAGGTGGGTCCGCGCGAGAACGTCACCTACCCAATAGTCATGAAATATTGCGGCCACTGCTCAATGCCAATAGAGGTGAGACGACTGAAAATTTATTTTCGATTCCAAGACAAGTGCGAAATTGTTGAACGATTTTTCATTTATTTATTCATTTGCAGTACTGTGAATACTATCCAGAGTACGAGAAGTGCAAGGAGTGGCTGGAGCGCAATCTGCCCGATGATTTCGAGCGACTGAAAATCGAGGAGGAGCAGGCAGCCGCCGATGGCACAGACGACGACAAGAAGCGCCAGAAGCGCGGCGGCAAAGGATTGCTCCGTGTCAAAAAGAAGGAAGATGTCCCAAAGCGCATCTGTGTCTCACGTGCTGCCCGCGGCAAAAAGAAGTCCGTTACGGTCGTCACCGGACTGAGCACCTTTGGTGGGTGTTCTTCATATCCATATGCACCAAACCAACTTGTAATTAAGTGTTTCTTCTTTTTGCTCTCAGATATTGATCTGAAAGTGGCTGCCAAATTTTTTGGCACAAAGTTCGCTTGCGGCTCCTCCGTTACTGGTGACGATGAGATTGTTATTCAGGGCGACGTTAAGGATGAGCTCTTCGATGTCATTCCCGACAAGTGGGCAGAAATCGATGAGGATGTCATCGAGGATCTGGGCGATCAGAAGCGCTAATCAAAAAAGTCAAATACTTCTCTACTTACTAAAATTGTGCTTATTTTATACGAAAATCACATGCACTAATTAAAACAATATAATAAAATAAAAAAAATCACTGATGCTGCTGTTGTTGCTGCTGCTGTTGGGCCTCCTCCTGCTGCAATCCGTTCTGATCGGCACCAATGAAATGGAAATGCTTGTGCGTCAGCTCAATGATGGCCTCGTTCTCCTCGTCGGTCAGCGGCACTTTGTTGTCATCAATCAGCTAAACAAAACACGCACACACAATTAAAACTAATGCTGGAGCGGAGTAGGAGTAGGGCTAATGCCTACCAGCTGTGTGTGCAGCGCACTTGTTGGCGGATCATTAACCATTTGGAGCATCTCGTGCGGCATCAATCCATAGGCGCCCAGATCACGCAGATAACTCTTGATGGAGTCGCATGTCTGCGTTTTGCACGGCGACTCCTCCAGATACTGCAGGGCCTGTTGAAATAGATACACACACACACACATTTATCTTTATTGTTATTACTATTATTATTGTTATTACTTCGTAGGTAACCGTCGCCAAGTTGCGCATGCCAAACTTCTTTTTGGTGCTCTTGATCGTTTGCAGAATATTCATTACCTCCAGATTTGTGATGTATGCGTATGTGGCATTGACACTTTAAGAAATAGTCGTAAAATCACGTTAAGATAAGAATTATGCTCAATATTTAACACATTACTTACGTTTCCATTTTATTATTTAGCTTCTAGCGATTTGTGAACGAACCGACTGCGGCCAAAACGATTGGCATCGAGTAGAAATTGCGGTATCGATTTGTACCGAGTACAATCATTTTGGCGCCAACAAGCGCGATTCGGTATTTTGATATTATTACAAACTGTTGCGCTCCATAATGCTTTTGTGAATTGTAAGTTAATTTAAATGTTCCCGCATTTGAAGCAACAAAGTAATTATTTTCGCACATTTATCCCCGTGCATTCTGCATTCGATGCATACGCTCACAGAAACAGTCATCGATCTATCGATATATCAAGTAATTTTGATGTACTTCAAATTGAAATTCTTTGCGTTGTCTCAGTTTCGCTGTTTAGATTAAAATTTAATTTTAACATAATTTGCAAAAATGGGCATTGCAGACACTGAGAAAAGCGCACCAGGCGGCCCACTTGATATAAAAGCGCAAAAGACAAGACAACGCGCATTGCTAAAACGCCGATCCGTGCAGCTGCCCAACAGCCATATGCAAAGCAATTGGACTCTTTGCACAGATCTGCAGCGACAGTGCAACCGCCGGCGATTGCGTCGCCTATTTGTGGCGGACAAGCAGACGGTCGTGAGGGGATATCCATGTGCCCATGTCAATCGATCCGGTCTGATGCAGCGAACCTGCTCCTTTCTTCGATATTATCTGCTGCCCATTTTTCTGGTCTTGGGCCTCAGCTGCTGCATCACATTGTACCAGAACGAGATGACCATGTCGAAGTTCGTGCAGCACTACTACAGCCAATATCAGGCCGTTGTCCATAACAAGCAAAACTACTGCGATCGCAGCCGATCGATGCGCAACATCTTTGACGATATTCACCGCGATGTGATCAATCAAGAGGCGGCGCTCAAACAACTGGAACAGGCACTGGCCAATCATTCAGCATTTCATTCTATTGTTTTGGTGGGCACGTCGGGCTTGGGCAAAAGTTTGACGATGCAACTGCTGTTCGACCAGTATCCTTGGAAGGAGAACGTGCAGAGAATTGCTTGGAACGACTTCGATCTGATTGGGGAGCAGGCACGTTATAAGAAAGTGCGGCGCATACTTCGCAACTTGTCGCATTGCGGTCGCAATCTGTTAATTATTGACAACATGGCCGTCCTCGATTTGGAATATGTGGCAACAATAAACTTTTTGGTGCGGGCCCAGCGTGACGTGGCCAACGTGGGAAACAATGATCTGAACCTGAAGCAGCTGACAATTATCTATGTGTTCAATGTGAACGCCAGAATGCTGCCAGATGCATACTACAGTCAGCGGCTGGAAGTGATACAGCAGCTGAAGCGAACGACGGTGATAACCTATCGTTCATTTAACCGCAGCGATGTGGAGAGATGTGTGCGACACGAGGCACAAGTGATAGATCTAAGCTTGGAGGAGCGATATGTTGAAGAAATTGTCAGAACGTGCAACGTAAACATCTCCGGATGCAAGACGGTGCGTGCCAAGGTTCTGGTCTATGGGAAACCGCTGTGACGTGAGGATTATTGAGACGAAAAGACAAACATTGACTAAACCAATTACTGCCAATGGTGAATGGGTCCTTTCTTTTTCTATCGGCATTTTCTATGTATATGTAAATGTACATTTAAACTGCTTTTTGTGTGTGTGTGGGGGGTTGAATGAGAAGTAAGACTTTGAAATTTGACTGTCATTTATAAAATTTAAGTGTAATTTATAGGCAAAATTATCACTTGCATAATGTTAAATTAATTCGACTACATTAAACTATTATAGTCAATGCCTACACAAAGAAACATTTAGTTTATAAGATTGTAAATGTAGCCCATCTTGATTGACAAAACAACGTTATTGATTTGTTGTGAATATTCCCACAAAATTTCAACTTGTTGAAATAACTGATTGTCGACTCAATATATGCACATATAGATCTCTATCGTTTTGTTGGCCTTAGTAAAAGGGGGTCTAAGAAAGTTGGCCAAAGATATGTAATATACAGAATGACGCATCTCCGACGCCATAAAGTCTATATTCTTAATCAACGGTAAACATTTCTTCAAGATCTGAGAAGAAATTGCCAAGCCAAAAGTTGAAATGTTTTCAAAGGTGTGATTTTTAAATTTGTAAGTTTAGGAAACTTATGAATGCGTTTTTAAAAGTGGAAGAATACTCTTTCAAAAAAGTGGGAATGAGAAAATATATTAGTATAAATAATATTATTATAAAGGCGAATTTTTATTGCGACTCATTGAAGTGATGAAAAAGAGGGCAAGTGTTGAAAAAAAGTTTGTGTTTTTATTGTATAAGGTAGTAGTAGGTAGCATATAAATTTATATAACATACGATATACATACATATATGTAAAAAAAGAGATAGCTAGCTTAAATACTTTTACTTCCACATGCGCTTTCGCTTTCACTTTTGCATTCGCCTTCATTCCTCCCCGCTTTCGCTTTCTCTCCGCTTCCGTATATTCATTTTATGTGTTGTCGAACTAATCTCACTTGACGATACGCTAGTGTCTCTGTGTGTGTGTGTGGTTGTGTGTGTGTGTGGTTGTGTCTGTGTGTGTGTGTGTGTGTGTGTGTGTGTGTAAGTGTAAAGTGTGCTTGTGTGGGTGTATGGGTGTGTACATGTGTGTGCGTGTGTGTGTGGAGGAGGCACCTCTAGAATCCTGCAACGCCGCCACGCTTGCGATAATCGGCATTTGCATAGATGGCCGTTGCATTACGTGCAAGCGCACAGACAACGGAGTCTGTGGTGGTTTTCGAGGGCAGCAGATTGTGGCCACGCTTCTGGAGCAGCTGCAGCAGCGACTCGGAATACTTTCCATTCTCATATTCGAGTGTATCGGGGAACAGCTGGCTGTAGAAGCGCGGCGCATCGACAGCCGCCTTCAGATCCTCGCCGAGCCACAAATATCGAGCAGCCACCTCGACAATAGCTGCCAGTATCTTACTGCCGCCAGCCGCACCAATTACCAGTCGTATGTTGCCCTCTTGATCGGTCAATAACATCGGCGACTGGGAGGACATGGGACGCTTGTGCAGTTCAATTATGTTTGCCGGCGACGCTGGCAGCTTGAACTGATTACTGCCCTTCATGGCAAAATCAGCCATGCAATCGTTCAATATAATGCCAGTGCGTGGTCCTATCAAGCCGGAACCGAAACTGAAAACCAAAGAAATTTAGGAAAACTCATTTTAAATACAGGTTTTCATCTCTACTTTTCAGAAGTCTCTTATTAAAAAAAGTAGATAAGAAATATAAATAGAGGGCAAGAATAAACACTTTTCGAATATATATAGAAATTAATTATAAAATGCAAACATTTTTTTTTTGATTTTTTAAATTGTGCAAATATTTTGTGTTGAGTATATAAAATGATAAAGAAATTGGCTTCACCAGCAGTACTTACTAGTAATTGATGGAGCTGGTGACGGATACGGCATCGCCATTCGGTGCTATCACTGAGAGGGCTGAAGTGCCATATGGATCTTCCTCGTAGCTAGACAGTGCACCGTATTCTTGGGGACCACTGAGGACATAACTGTCGTTGATCTTGGCCCGTTGCTCAGCAGCAGAATCGGGATTGTTCAGCTGGCTGACCAGTTCGCGCACGTCTATAAACCGGGGATCCCCAAGCTCGGGGCGACGGGCGAATCCGAATTTGAGTGCCTCGGTAATGCGATGTATGGTGCGGGCATAGGACTCTTCGTCGGCCAAATCGGCACGGGTTAAGTTATAGCCCTCCAGAATGCTAAGTATGTGGGAGATGACAGATCCACTGCTCACCGGCGGTACAGCATAGAGTGTGTCCTTTCCCAATGTCGATGTTATGGATAGTCGCATTTCGGCTGTGTACGCTACCAAATCGTCTAGCGTTATAATGCTGCCCAACTCGCTCAGATCCTCAGCCAGCATTTTGGCCACAGTGCCATTGTAGAAGTCCATCGGTCCATTGTCGGACAGCAGTTGATATGTGTTGCACAGTTTCGCCGGTGGCTTCAGTAAGGCTCCCTCCACGTGCTGCTCACCGGTTTCAGCATTTAGGAAAACGACCCTGCGAAAATCATTTTGTTTTAATTTTAATTGTTTAAGAAATCTAAATACTATATGCGATTTAATAAAACAACATCTAAAATCAGGCATGAGCAGTATACAAATCCCAATTTTTTTCTTTTTCTAAATTTCAAGTACAGTTCAATTGTGCATATTCCTATCATTTTAGCCATTAAATTTAACCTTTGAAGTTAAAAAAAAATATATATAAATTGCTCTTGAATTAAGTACAACGATGCCAGCAATGATAATTTTAATTTATTAATGATGTCAAAGTGCTAGTTCACTTTACTTTATGGTCTCTGCTTGTACTCACTGATAATGGGGATTATCTTTGATATGGGACCACGTTCTGCGCACAGAATCCTCCTGATGTTTGGACATTTGGTAGCCCGTCTCGCAGAGCTTTAGAGATGGTGCCACGAGGTCCTGCCAGGGCAGCTTGCCAAATTTCTGGTGCGCCAGATGATAGCCCATCACCTCGCCGGGCACCGCAATGCTCAGTGGTCCAACGAAGGAGGCATTGAAATTATCATCGAACATGTTCTGCTTGGATGCATATGGTGCTACAACCTGTGCGTCTATGTAGTGGCTTTGCCCCGTTTCACGCTCATAGATATTCATCAGGAGGCCGCCGCCAATTCCCATGCTCTGCGAGGTCAGGAGGCCGTTGCACAGCATTGTGGCAATTGTTGCATCCACAGCGCTGCCATTGCGCGCCAATATATCGCTGCGAAAGAGTGAATATAATCAATAATTCCAATTTTTTGCTCAGATTCAGATTTATTATCAGCAAAAAAATAAAAATAAATTTTTACATTTAAATTAGATGTGCTCGAAGATCGGAGAAAATTACCTTTTTTGTAGTTGGTTTTTTAGAAAATAATAAATTCTGGACCACTCATAAATACATACATATTTTAAGAAAAATTTGAAGTTTCAGGAAACACAAAAAACTGTTCTGCTACCAAATATATTTCGAATGCTCTGACAGAGTTGTGTATGATCAACAGATTTAATAAGAAAACGCTTCTTTTTCTCTGGTTTCTTAATGTTTAACTTTCCTTTTGCTAGCTACTAACAATACTTAATATTGTTTGGTCTAATTGGGTTTTTGTTTGGGTTTCCTCAATCCTTGCGGAGCTCAGAAACTATAGCAGCTATAAACTTTGATCCTTCAAATTTAGAATATACAATATATTTAACAGCTGAGTTAAAGGTAGATCGTAGTCGAGCTCACTCGACTACACCATTTTTACTTGTTTTATTTCATTTAATTTGTAATTTTTATTTTAAACATATTTTTAAATAGTATGTCAAACCGGAGTTGTAATCGGATTAGGGACCGCATGTTTACCAATTGCAATTCAGAATCGAAATCGTAATCGGAGCCTAAATTCATTTCGGTTTGACACCCTGATTTTAAATTTGTATTCCTTAAAACCTTTTTTATATATTTATTGTACATTAAATAAATAAATATATTGCACATGTGTGGATCTTTCTCTAGTTACCTGCCAATCTGACTGCATGGCTGCATATCCGAGCAGACGGCTGCATTCTCGAAGACGCCCAGCTTGGAACTGAATTCCTTGTTCTTGTCCACTTCTGTTGCTGGCGACGGTGGTGGCGTTGTTGGGGACGTGGATGCGGCGATGGCGGGTCCAGCAATCGCAATCTCTTCAGCTGTTGTTGCTGTTGTCGATTCCGTGCTTTCGTTGTGCTCCGGTTGCTCATCTGTTGAAGTAAACGTTATAAATGTGTGGCTTGTGCTTGGATTGCTTGGTGGTGGTGTTGTTGTTGTTGTTGTTGTAGTAGTTGTTGTGCTTTCGTTTGTTCTTATTGTTGTTGTTGGTGTGATAGTTGTGCTAGTTGTTCTTATTGTTGCAGCTGTTGTTGTGGCTGGTGCTGTTGGCTGTGAAGGGGACTCTGACGATGACTCTGATGCTTCTGCGGCAGCATCTGTTGCCGCAGTACTGCTGCCAACAATTGTTGCCGTTGCCGTCGTTGCTGTTGCTGCTGTTGCAACTGTGCTGTTGTTGGCTCGCAGGGGCGTTGACTTTGGCCAGTCTTTTGTTGTTGTTGTTGTTGTTGTCGGTGCAATTATTGTTGTTGTTATTTAGTAAGTTAAGGTGTAAGAGTTTTGTTGTCAATACATTTTTGGTGCCACAATAGAAGAAATTTAACATAACGAGTACTAGGTGCCAGAGTGCAGGATTGTGGTATATCGGGTGACTGAAGAGACATGCAAAGCTCATGTGCAACATTTGTTCATCGTGTGGTGATATATTTACTATATATTGAGTGTTTGTGTGTGTGTGTGTGTGTGTGGTTGTGTGTGTGTGTGTGTATCGTGATATTAGTTGCCATTTTGTAAGTGAGTGGTTAGAGATGTAGATGTTTGTTGGCCACTTTGTCAGTTGGCACCGTTTACCACTTACCGCTGAAGCACAGGCTTATGATCACATAGCTAATCAGGGCGATGCCAATGAAGCAGATTAACACAATTGTCAGCTTCTTCATCCAGGCCAGCACATTGGCACGCCTGCGAATACATAAAGATATAGACAATCTTTTAGATATTCAAAACATTTAAAATGCCTGCAAAATGTTCTCAAATTTAACTGATATCTCTAAAAATTGTAGCACTAATTTCCAGCATTAAAATAAGTTTTAATGCCCAAAAAGTATGCATCATTTATTTCGTAGTTGTCAGTCACGTTTCCTACAACTTTGTTGTATTTTCGCATATGTTATCCATTGGGCAGATTTGTGGACAGTGCACTTTTCGAGTGAGCTTAGCCTTATTTAATTATACTTACATCTGTTCGCGTCGCGCCTCCTCGGCAGCGGCGGTGTCCTGTATCAGTTCGCCGCCATTCTTCTCATCGTCATCCAGTCCACTGGACGATTCGAGTGGAATTTTGTCTGGCATCATCGCTGCTGTGGTGCACCATCTTATGTGCATCCGCTGTAGCTGCGCTGCTACTGTTGCTGCTGCTGCAAGTTCTGCAATGGGACAGTAGAATACGAATTTTTAGAATAATCTATGGTGTATGCAACTGTTGCTCTGCCGCACAGCTCGCAAATATGCAACAGATTTTCCACGCGTCCCAAAGCTAACTAAACAGCCGAGCCGCAATGTCGACAATCGACGCCCCGTCATGCGGCATCAATAATGGCGTTGCCCATCTGCTGCACACTGCCCTCTCCCCGCTGCTCTGTGCTTTATGCAACCTTCCCTCTGCCAGCGTCATTGGCAACAGCGACGTCGGCAGCTTTGATGGCCGACTTTGATGGCAGGATGTGGCCGCCGTCATTGTCGTTGCGGTTGCATGTTTGTGGGCGTGCCACTCAACCCCTTTCATGTTCTACACTCTATTTCTACACTCAGATCAAAGTGTGCCCTACAATTTTTGTTTTCGTTTTTTGTTTTATTTTTTAATTTCAAATTACGAAAAAGTTGAAATGTTTGCCTTTCATCAACAATATGCAATATAAGATATACAATTTATTAATATTTTTCATAATGGCCTTCAAATATATATTTCTGAAATGTATAAAACCAGAATAATATTAAATATCTAGCTTAAAGTAAGTTTTTAAGTAAGGCAAAAATAAGGCAATCTGCAATTTTCCATTTGTTTTTTGAGTGCATTTTGATGGTGTTGCTCGCAATTGCTGTGTGCGTGTGCAGCAAATGGGTCACAGGCGGCGAGGGCGTCGCAAACGACGCCGACGTCGACACGACACACTCCACAGGAGACGGGAGACGGGACTGCGCTGCGCTGCTTTGCAACTAACAGGCATGAATGGCATTTTCTTGCGGGCAGCTGCTGCCCATAACGATAATTGAATGCTGTGATTGGCAACCCCAGCGGGGAGGAGGTGCAGTGCCCAGGTTGTTGACTGTGAATTGGGTTAATTGCACTCGCGTTTTCTGTAAAACATGGCCACTAAATCGGAGGTACAACATCAACCAGCTCCTTTGCTCTCACATGATCCGTGCAACATTGTTATTATTGCCAATATACATTCAAAAGGACTAGTCACGATTTATGAAAGTTTCACTAAAGAAGGAGAGCATAGATAACCCTTTCTAAAATCATTATCAATGGAATCCAATAACTTTGTAAAGATGCGAAAATACTTGAGAAACATTTGTTCAAGTAGCACTGATGGGTTTTCTGATAAGTCCATAAAAACTTTGTCCAATACGAAAATCTTGATTTTTTAATAAATATGTATGGAAAATCAAAATACTAATATTTATTAGAATTTTTTGCAATAATTTTCTTAATATTAAATTGATTATTAATAATATCAAGTTTAAAGTAAATAACAACAAATAAATTGAATTCATATTCAGTTCGACGAGTTTGGGGCATATCAAATTTGAAAGATATGTATGAGGTTCTCATTTACAATCAGTTTCTTTTGAACATTCGCTAATAGCATATAAAAAACACCCTGAAATTTAGGCATATTTTTTTCTTAATTTTAGCAAAATTTAACCAGAAGTTACGAAAAAAAACTGGTTTTTAGAATTATACTTTCTGCATAATAAGATTAAATATTCTTGGCGCCTTTTTTTGCTATTTACTCAATTGTCAAAGTGGCAGATCCGATAGTGAAATGCATATGCAATTCCATATGTTCTATAATGAAAATGTATTATAATATATTGAAATATTATTAAATTTCTGTTCGTTTTAAGCCAACTTTTTTTAGAGGTGTTCTGTTTTACATGTTCAACATTTTTGTTTGTAACAAATACAAATAAAATTAAAATATGCTCTACAAGGGTAAACAAAATATTTATGGCTTGAAAAGAGAGAAAATAATAGAACGATTTTACGAGTGTAAGCGCCTAATGTAATTGTTCAGATTAGAATATAAAGAAATAAGTTAATTTGCATAGACGACAAGTACAACAATTGTAGTTGAACATTCTATTGCTGTTTGGCTTTTGAGTGGATTTCTTATCCGTTTTGTATCTAGATGCTAGATGAATAACAGCAAGTTAATTGCTTTATCGCGATCGAACAGATTAAGCGATTATAACATGTACTCAGTTTACAAGCATACAAGCATACATGCATACATACATACATACATACATGTACTCTGTATGTATGTGTGTTTGTACGCTTGTATTCATATATTGCATGTAGGTAATGTTTAGTGGGTCGCTCGAAAATTCTGCGGTTGGCCTGGCCTGGCCAGGCTATTTGTGCTATTTTTAGGTCAACTGCATTTAATTTCATTTCATTTTCGTTAAATGGCCGCCTGGGCAATAGCAACCAAAGAGCAACAATAGCAGGCAGGCAGCAGGCGGCAGCGACACCAAAAAAAAAAGAAGAAGAAACGCGAAGCGCACCCGCTACAATTACTGTGTGGCATATGGATTGCAATTTGGGTTTACGACCCGGTCACCGCCCGCGTTGGGCTATTAAAAATGAAAGAAAAATAGAGGGGCTTTTGTAGTGGTGCTTGGGTCTGTAGGGAAATTGCATAGCTCTGGGTACGATCCATCTATTCCCGGTAGTGTCGGCAATGGTCATCGTTGATTGCAACTTCGATTGGAATTCGCTGGTTAACTTTTGGGTGACTCTGTGCCGCATTTGCATGCAGCTCACGGGAGTTGCGCTGTCAGTTTGGTAAACACTAATTACTCTATGCGACACTATCTCAATCTCTATATACATATATATCTGTCTCTCTGTCTGTCTGTCCCTGCCTGCGTATGGCTCGTGCGCAGCGCCCCAAAACCAAATTTGGCAAACCGATTCCAATTCGGAATTTGAAATCAAAATTCGCACTCTTGATACCATGTCCATGGCCAGCGGAATTGCTGTCATAATAATGATACAATGATGAGCTTGGTGATTCGAGTAATGTACATGTGTATGTACGTGAGTGGCATTATCAATTGCCACGCGAATGATGGCAATGATAGGTGTGCCCGGCAGTTGTCGGTGCTTGCATTTGCATTACTCCACATAGTATTTTTAATAATAATTTGATTTAGACCGGACGCTTTCATCTAAGCCGCTATAATCATAGCCGTTGCACGGTTTGACGCCGCCTGCTGATTTAATTCTATAAGTATCCTTTATAGACTTGTTTTCAACTGAATCGATTCACGAGCGACGATCGGTCGAAAATAGAATGTTCAAATAAACCAAAATTAGAGAAAAATCCTATATTATTATTTTATTTTTTCATAATGTATTTCATTGTATTTTTGTCAGACTAAAGGGAATATACGCTTCGAATATGGATTCGTTAATGGCAATCACTTCATAATTGTTTCACTGCTCCTCTCTGACATGGGGCTTAGGCTGGCAGGGAAGGGGTGCCTATAAGCCCCATTGGGGTCAGCTAGTCCGTTGAGACTATCGTACAAATAGACTACACATAGTCAAAACACATAAATTTAGTAACAGCAACAAGAATAACAAATGCAAATTACAATTGTTCGTTATTTTTTTTTTTTTGTATTCATTTTTTCACACTTGTTGCACAAAAATAAAATGGATGGCATTGCAGTTCCATATACGTAAGTATGCCATACCACAGTGGGTCATCCATCGCCTGGGAGGCCTGCATTGTCTAAGGTCGTAGCTCAATTGAGTATTTTTTGTATAATTTTTTTTGGGAAATGTTGTGCGTTGGTCAACGCCACTTGACTTGCCCAGACTTGTGCTTCCGCCTCGCACATATCCGCTCCTCCTCCTCCTCCTCTTCCTCCTCCTCCTCCGCCTCCTCCTCCTCCTCCTCACCCTGCCCACACACTTCCCGCTACGGTCGCCCTTTGGTTTATTTGATTTATTTGCGCGTTTGTTTGTTTTCATGCATTTTAATGTATTTCTGTCAAATTGTTAATTTAATTGCCCCCAAACGTTTTGCTAGAAACTCGAATTGATTCGGGTATCCACTCATGGCTTTATGATCTATGGCCAATGTGCATGCCGTGTGTGTGGTTATAGCGACCTTCGATTCTTATACCACTAGTATGTCCGATCGAAACTTGAAAACTTGTCAAATGTTTGCACATTTAATTAGGCAAACGTCATGCTTGTTGAGCGCCAGTTTCACTTATAAATATAATTAGGTTGACTATAAAAGACAACAAACAACTGTACTCGACGCGATTGCGATTCCTATACATGTATATGGTTTATGATCTCCACTGAATCGAATACTTGTACTTAATCGTAGGTAGACTTTGATAATTCGTTTATACTCGATTTGGAGCATGATCTATATATAAATGGCATCTATAATACGTGCATGTTTTTTAAGCTGCTGAATTAATATTTTTGAAGCTCTAAAAATATTTCAATATTATATATTTGCTTATATATTTTTTCTGTTTCCCTTGATGTCAGAATGCCATGCACATATATAATATAATATACTTTTTCCGAAATTCGTGAACGCTCCTGGATATCGGATCAAGTTTATCACTACAACAATGAACGGTTTATATAAAAAATATTATATGCAAAAAAACATATTCAATCAACTTATTAGATGTAATCAAAAGCTTGACATAATAAGTACAAATAAAGATTTACAAAGCAATTGAATAATCAGACGGTGGAAAACCCCCTTATATGCATACAGAAAATACACTGACAGAAAATGAAAGATATAAAACGAAATTTGAATAGGATTTAAATGGTAAAAAATCTGTGAAATCTTTCAGCCCAACAAACAAGATGGCAAATAAGGTTTCTAGAACGCAGAGTAGATAATCTGAGCTTTTGGAGCGAGTTCAACTCGAGATCAATGTTCCCAAGCACCCTGAACAGCTACTCCTTCAGCACACACACACACACTCACACACACACACGCAAAGATAGAGACTAGAGCAGTGAGCGGCTGGGACTGGGAGACAGGGAGAGACAGGGAGAGACAGAGTGAGACAAAGAGCTTGCATTGATCTGAGAGATTTGCGTGCCAGCACCGTATTTTCGCATTTTGACACATTCGCAATTCGTGACAGTGCAAATTGAGTGAGCCCAAAGTTCAGGGCCGTTTGACAAATTCTCATATTGTGTCGTCCACATATATATAGAATGTGATGTTTGCCTGTGTGTGGATAGATAGATGGGGGCAGACATACACAGATACAGACAAAACACACACACACACACACACACTGAGGTACAGCAGCTTATTAGCTGTCGACGCAGAGACACTGTGTGTTATATATTTAGAGAATGCCTTAGATTGTTGTACTACTCAAATGTTGATTAAGTTGTCAGCAATCAACGCTGTGGCTGGCCAATGCCGATATCATATATGATCCCCGAAAGCCACCGGAGATGCCGTTTAGCTGTAACTACTGTTGATTTAACTGTGTTTCCATTGTTGTTGCTGACCGACTAGTTTCAAGTTCTTCAAGTTTGCTTCGATGCAGCTGGCGCGACAGTCTATGGCTATTAAGTGCCTGCCATCCAAAAGTGTATCCGAGATTTGAGCTAACAATTGACACTCAAGTTGCTGTCAGTCGTTTGCTGTTGCTGATGCTGTTGCTGTTACTGTGTGTATAATGACTTCAAAAATACACACACACAAACACACACACACACGCACACACACACGCACTCACACACAGACAGCTTGATAAGAGCAGATTGGACTCTCAAAACAAATGAGCTGCCGCTAGCTAACACAGTGATAGCAAACAGTTGTCCCTCAGTTTGAGAAACGGACATGTTGCTGTCGTGACACCAGCAGCAGTACCAGCACTGGCACCAGCACCAGCACCAGCAACATTTGCATTGCCGAGACAATGAGGATGTCGCAGCAGGGCCTTATCACTTGGACACTGCCGGGAATAGTTAGACCAAGCGGCGACCGCGGCTCGTTAAGATAGCAACACAGACGGACCAACAGCAACAACAACATCAGCAGCAACAGCAACAGCAGCAACAGATAAACCGAATAAATTGATGCTGTATCAAATTAGCAATAGAAAGATCAAGTCAACTGCTGGTCACATATATGTACACAAATAATCATGCATGCACCATACTTATCATTTTTGTTGTTTTACTGAATGACAGGCATCTGGAACAGAACTTCTTTGGAGTAATATGGAATGGTATCGAGTATATGTGTATGTATGTCTTTACATATATGCGAGTAAAACTGATTAACTGGGATTACTCATATCGAGTTTCAAGCTGATCTTAGAGCATGTGTTGAATTACAAAACTCTAAGTTTGTTTTTGTGGCCGGTGTGTAAAAGTATTAAATGACTTGTTGAAGGTTAAAGTCGAAAATGTGTTTTCATTTGACATTTAATTAGGTGGCTTTGAAGTTGACCTGCTTGCTGGACAATTGCTTAGGTCCGTTAATTGTAGCTAAATATTATTAGGGAAATAAGTTCAATTAAATAATAAAGACATATGTATTTTCATAGTTCTTGTTCTTTGAATTGAAGCACAAAAAAAAATAAAAACAAAGAAAAATAATCAAATTGAAACTACGCAATTTTGAAGAATACGATTTCATAATTTAACAGAAGGCAGCATTTTAATTGCAACAATAATACTGCAAGGTGTTTTCAGATGTTTACTTTAAAAGATTTCTCTATAGATGGATGAATTTATGTAGATGTACTTTTTTGAAAGCCTAAGTCAATTAACCGAACTCTTCTGCTAATTAAGAATTTTTAATGCACTTTATTCTAAGTTCTACTATTGTAATATTTAAGTGAGTTTCCAAAATGTTGTTGTGATTTTTCGGTCAAAACAAAAACAAAATATTTGTATAAATAAATATTAGCTTAATGAATAAAGTGCAAAAGGCTTGTACAGAGACTGGCTTTAATAGATGAGAAAAGGCTTTAACTCTCCTTCTTCCGTCACTTGCGACTTTTGTTTATATTTTCGCATTTTAATGCTTCATACAATTTTCAATGCATCTCAGCAAGAATCTCAACAAGTGATCTTCTGCCGTCTCCCGTTTGCCGGTTTAACGTCATTTTTCTTTCTTTGGCGTCTACCATTTATATATACATATATTTATATATATGTATATATATATATACATTTTTTTTTTCATATTCGTTTGTATTTTGAATTCGTTTTTCTTTTCTTGTTATTTATTTATTGGCAGCAGCAGGCGAAAGACAACAACAGCAACAGAAACAAAAGTGTTAGCCAAATGAAACTGAAACAATTTTTGTAGCCTGTTGCTTTACGCTTGGTGGGCTGTGCAGTGCGGTGGTATGGGAAAGTGAAAATAAGGGGATTGCCCAGCACACCAGATGTGCTATCCTCATGGGCAATGCGTATTTCTTAATATTTTACTTGGACTTGGACTTGTTGTCATTTGTTGTTGCTGCTGCTGCTGCTGCTGCTGCTATTGTTGTTATTGCTGTTGCTGTTGCTGTTGCTGTTTGCCCGCCAACGTTTGTCGCTATTTCTGTTGAACGTGCGTTTTAGGTGGGCGAACCTGGCGTCTAGTCGTACGCCGATGCCGATGCCGATGGCGTTGCCGATGCTGATGCTGATGCTGATTTTGATGCCAGCGTCGATGCCAACGCCAATGCGGTGCCCAGCACTAAGCCAGTGAGAACAAACAGTCTACCAACATAATCGCATCGCACGCAACACAACAGCAACAAACATTTGCATTCGCTTTAACGATACGCACACGCACAAAAGTACAACAACAAAAAATCAAAAAACAAAAAATCACCAAACAGAAATAAATAAATAAGTTATAATAATAAGATACACATAAGTATATACTATATACTATATATATATATATATAGAAATTGCGAGAAATTACTGTCGCACTGTGGCGCTTTTGTTGTCACCTCTTTAAAAAAATTCGTTCTTTTGCACTGGAAAAACGAACAAAAAAAACGCGCGCGCGTTTTCCAAACGCACAAAAAAATTTGAAAAGTTTGCCGTATTTCGAATATTTTTTCTTGATTATTATTTATTATTGGTAATTGTTTTTTTTATGTATACTGGATACGCGTGACACTATTTTATTGTCTATATAAATGCGATTATGATCAGATAATTCTCAATAATTTGTTTCTGTGTTTTTTGTTTTTTTTTGTGTGTTTGTTTGTTAGTCGCGTGTCTCGTCGCAGCGCCGGCTGCTGGTCAACTGAATTAAGAACGGGACGCGTTGTGGCCGCGACTGCGGCGAAGGCAGCGACGACGCCGACAGAGACGGCGGCGGCGAGTGCGGCTCGTCTGGCCGAGGCACTTCGTAGTTCGCTGTTGCTGTGTTTTCTATTGTTGTTGTTGTTGCAGTGCAAATTGCTGTTGTTGTTGTTGATGTCGCTGTTGCTGTTGCTGTCGTGCGGAAATCACAAAATTTAGTCGGTCTCAATGGACATAGGCCGTGATTGTGACATGGAGCCGAGCCGGATCGCGTTGTATCAAAGAGAATTACACTCAGAAAAAAAATTGTATATTCCCTACACATGTTAAAACACATATATGATTTTTTAAATTAATTTCTAAGCTGACGAAGTAAATGTCCCAAAACTAGAAAAAGTTTGCCCTCTATCAACAAACCCAAAATCTCCTACAACTTTAATTTATAATAAACTTTATCAAAAATAGTTTCTGACTTTTATGCTGCTTTTTTCTAAAATTCACAAAATTCATCCTTTTCGATGAACATTTTTGATATAAGTTTTCACATTCGCTAAAAAATACCAAATTGAAAGTTATTTGGAGTTCCACAATCTTTTTTTGCATGTTAGAAAACTGCGAGTCGGTGGGGTGTGTGTGTGTGTGTGTGTGTGTGTGTGTGCGGCAGCCATGGGGCGTCTAAACTGACTGCGCCACCGACCCGGCCATTAAAAGCAATTTGTTGACAGTGACACAAAAATGGATACATAAAGTGAAGAGACAAGTTGATAAGCTGCTGACAAAAACCAGGCCCATTTACTGTCCCAGCCCCTACCCTGTCCCTACCCTGCCCCTGTACCAGACCCTTGCCAAGCCCCCGCCCAGATGCCCGGCATTTCCATTACATCATCATATTGATTCCAAGCTACACAAAACAATACAATTCGCGTATTTTGAAATAACAATTCCGACATTTTGAGTTGAGATTTGAGCTGTTTCAATTGTAATAAATTATAAATATATTCGATTTAGCATTAAGCTGACTTATCAGCAATTTAAAATGAAAGCTTATCAATGTTTCAACAAATAGCATATAGCCAGTTGAGTATTCCTAATGCCCTGAGTCCGTTTGACTGTTTGATTTCAAGAGCTAAAGACTTTAAATTTTGAACATACGCAAATGAAATTTGCTTTATTTTATAGATCATTTCTTTCGTTTCTCCAATATCTATCGAAAATCGCTGACTGATAGCAATAAGCATATAATATATTTTCAGATATGTCTTTCTCGTCGATTATGTATTTCCTTAGCATTTGTCAAAATTAAAGCTTCCGTTCAGGGTATCTCCCAGTCGAGCTGCATCAATAGTTTTGCATTAATTTATTTTTAAATTTATGCGTTTTCTCTTATTGTTGAAAGTTTGCAGAAGCACACTTCCGGTGCGATTAGGAAGCTTACTCGATTTTTCTAAAGCTATTTACAATGGCTTCTTCCACTTACTCTTCTTAAAAAAAAATCGGCTTAATAAATATATCTGAAATTTGCTACAAGGCCGCAATAAATAGCGCATTTGCAATGCAGATCAAAGCTGAATTTTTGTGCTTTTCAGCATTGCTGAGATCATGACCGATGACGTTGGTGTTTTACCCGTCCGTATTCGCATCCGGTGCAGCAGCTCATCTATTGCTGGTATTGCTGGTGGGCGTCCTCAGATTTCCACTGCGTCGCTGTTGTGATAAGACAAAAACCCGTTCGCCGGATACGGACACATAGCCGGAGCCGGAGCCGGAGCCGAAGACGAAGACGAAGACAGAAGCATGTCGATGCCGTGCGAGCATCATGCAAACATTAAAATGTGTGTCAACAAATTGCTCAAACTGTCAACAACAGCAACAGCAAAAGTTGCAGCCATTTGCAGATGCGACAAGCTCTACTCAAAAAAACAACGAGGCGGGATTAGCTGCGTGGGTGGTTCGGGGTCACACACACACACACACACACACACGCACACACACACACACAATGCACACAATGTCTTCTGTCTGCTGTATGCTAATAACTGTAATTTAACACTCATTAAAAATATGACTAAATGTCCGCGTGTCAATAAATCAATGAAGATGCAGCCAGCATCTGACCCAAAGACCGGCTACCGAATAACTACTATTCAAGGCAGCGACTTGTTGCCAGCAAGCCAATTGAAACATATTTGGATAGTGGCTCATCCCTTGTGGGTTGCCATAGCCATATGCTAGTGGGTAGCGGTTGCTTAATGGCAACTGGGCTCGGTCTCAGTCTTAGTCTCATTCAACACTCGACCGATCAAAATATACGCAACAAAATTAGCATTTTTTAAAAGCATATTTGTTGCATATTACTTCTCATAAAACTAAGAAAGAGAAAAAACCCGAAGATTATTTACTTTTGCATACCCGAATACCTATATACATATATATATGTAAGCAGCATAACTGGGTAAATAAATGTATCAATGTATATAGCCAAGGGAGAGTCCGAATTTTGTAAAGAGATGGTCTGAATTATATTGTGCTCACAAATTGTAATGTAAGCCACGTTGTGTGTATATATAGATAAGTTAAGACTCCCTGGCTACGGCCATGTTTGAAGCTGCACACACTTTTCCAGCAAAGTGCATCATTTTTCAAAGAAGTCGGCGGAGATTGTTGAAATTAGGGATGATTTGGCCTGATTTCTAGACAAGGCACTTTGTCAACAAGTAAACAAATCGAAATGAATGGAAATACAGAAAAGTTTGTTGGCTCAAATCTTTTGTCTATATACACATATGTCTTCTGGTACATGCTGAGATAATCTCATTCTTTACAGATTCTATATGTTTATTGTAGGCGTTAACGATCACTTTGCTCTTTGACTGCAAATACTGTGACTACAACGCGACTGACGCGTTGGTGGCTGTTGGCTGTTGGCTTTGGCTGTTGGCTATTGGCTTTTGGCAATTGCTATTGCTGTTACTGGTGACGGTGTCGGTGGTGCGATGACGTCACCAATAAACAACTGCAAAAACCCGTATCTGTGTGTGTATGCGTGTGTGGGTACTGCCCTTGGCCGCACAAGCATCGTTAGACGATAAAAGATTTGCCAGACAGTTGATGTGGGGACGGAAAGCAAGGGGATTACGCAATTGTACTTGTCGATGAGCTAATTGAGCCACTGCAATGAGCAACAACTTCATTAAAGCATTCAACAGTTTTCCGGAGACTTGATACTTTGTGTGACACCATAAACATAAATTACGGTTTATAAATCGGCCGCGCCCCTTTCACCCCTAGAGGCATCTGTCAGTCAGCGTTCCATAAGTGTGTGTGTGCGTGTGTGTGTGCCGCACTTAGAATTCACATTAATTAGTTGAAGAAAAATTGTTTAAGTGCTCCACTTTTGCTGGCTGTTGTTGCTTCTGCTGCGCTTTCATGTGGCCCGTTCGCCACTTTTCCCGTCGCCCGCCGCTCGCTCACGCCCCATGTTTATCATCCTGCAACTATTTTCAGTTGTGTCTGACACACATTGGTGGCCAAAGGCATTCACACATTTGTTTACAAAAAACGAGAAACCGCGCATCTTCTGCTGAGCTACTTTACTCACGCACCAGCACAGCGTGTGTGAGCCAACGTTCCCGCATCTCCCTCGATATACACTTGGATAAAATACTATGATAAATTTATCTTACTACACAGGCTCAGAGATTTGCCTATCGCTTCTTAATTTTGTCTCTTAACGATTTAGTTTCCTTGTACTACCTTATAAGGTTTAACGGATCTGATGTATTTCATATATAGCTTATTTTTATTTCTTTCAATTTTAATTGCATATTTCTTTTAATTTTATTGTATATCATTTTTAATTTTCAATATTTATTTTTGAAAACATTTTTTAAAATTTGTGAACTGTTTTTGGTTCACAATCAATTACAAATATGCACTACAATTTTGAAAAACCAAATAATAATAATTATTTGTGGAAATTCTTGCCCACATTCGAAAATTCCAAAAATATTTATACTATTTACTTTCATATTTTAGTAACACCTTTGATATTTAAGGAACATATATTTGTTTATTTAAAAACTCTTAGAAGTTCATGTACTGAACAAAATGGGATCTGTTTTTAGCGGCGAAAGTATATAAATTTTCTAAATTCTACGTAAATAAATATTCTTGTTTATGTTTTTTTAGAGTGTACCCCTTCCTGTTCCCATTCTGGTTGGAACTTACATTTGTTTGTCTTTGCGCACTTTGATGGATTATCTGTGGTTTATTGAATGGCATTCTTGGCCACAAGTAGATGCTTTATGGCCTGACAGCAGGGGTCAAACAAGTGAGAAGCAAACAAAAGCGACAACGTTGCCCCTTTTCAAAACAGTTGCATTACATCTAGTATCTAAAGGTATTAAGTAAAAGCCAGCGTTAATTATTTGTTTATCTTGTATTTAATATTATTTATTTGTTTTCAAAAAAAAAAACATCTTTGATGATCGCACTCAACAACCTTGACGTAATCTGCAATCTAATAGCTTGTGCGAAGCAATATATTTATTGATTTATACTATTTTGCATCAGCATCATATTTAAGGGGCTGTAAATAATGTTCCAAGCATTATCTGCAAATACAAGGAGAAACTCAAATTCCAGCACAAGCACGCAGTTTTTGTGAACAGTATGTAATACCATAAAAAAGCATTTTCAAAGCGAAAAATAAATTTGTTTATGTATGAGTTATGTTTATGCTAAGAAATATACAATATTTACTAATACTAATAATAAAATTTGAGGTCAGACTTTATGAATACAGCAATGCAATTATTTTTTTTCCAATTTTCATTTCATTAATCCGTATTTTATTTTCTGGTTACTAATTTTAATTGCCCCCTTGTTTTGCGGGAGCTGATTTCAAAGTACAAGAAGTGTAGAATACTCGTATCTACATAAGTAAGTAGTTCCGCTTTCAGGCCTGTTATAAGTACTTACGTTTGCAGCGATGCAAGATTTGAGGCTGAGGCGCCAACGCCGCATGTCGTGGAATGCATTTGCCAACTTTTGTTGTTGTTATCGTTCTGCCAGCGATTTGTTACTGTTGCTATAGTTGCAGCAGTTGTTGCAAATCCAAAGACTTCACAACAGCTGCACACACTTTTCGCGCGAAATGTTGCAAATGCTTATGCGTACGCACGCGGCAACAACAAAACCAAAACAACACACAAACAAACAAAAAATATATCACACGCACACACAGTCAATCAACCAGAGGATGATCAGAAGAATACGGAAGAATAACTCAACGCGCAGGCGTTGTTCAAGAGAACAACAGCAAAGAAACACAAGATTGATGAATGAGTCTGCGATATGATATGATATGATATGATAGGATATGATATGATATGTAATGGCGCTGGCTGGGGGACGGAGGAGGGATGCCAGGTGAGGTGGCCAATTCGTAGTTACAGTGTTCAAGTTTCAGGTTAAGCGAATTCACAGCTCGGCGCACGACGTTCAATGTCTGACTGAATTTCCATTTCCGCTGAGGATGCTCGGAGACCACCAAACCGGCAGCGACGCAGCGTCGCAGCTGCTTAAGCAGCGGGTACTAGCGTCAGCTACTCCCATCGACATCGACATCGACATCCACATCCACGTCCACGTCCACCTCCACCCACGTGGCTGACCGTCATTGTTGTTTTTGTTGTTGTTCTGCTTCTTATTGCTTAGCATAAACATACAAAAAGAAACAAAAAAAAAACAAAAGAAGGAAATTAAATGCCGCTGCGCTCTGCTCACGGGTTGTCGGTGTCTAAGTGTGTATTTAATTGTGTGTGTGTGCAATTTCATTGCCTCTACACACACTCACACACACACACTCGCACACACACACACACACTCGCACACACGCTCAGTTGGCATTACATGTCATTGTGTTCAATTTCAAATTAGTTGAAACATTATCAAAGCGTATTCTGCCAAAGCCAGTTGCATTCTAGGAATGCGAAACGCGGCATATGTGTGACAATGTGGCAAATGCATAGCATACACATAAATATATTTAAGATTTTCTATGGTTCATGGTTTACTTTGAAAACTGACTTTGATTGTAACTATTTTGGCATATCGAAGTGTTAGTCGAATTCTGATAATTTTAAATTAAGTGAAACACAAAACAAGAAATACACACAGAGAATATGTTAATAATAAGAAATCACATAAAATTGCATATACAATTGAGTACATATTGTACATAGTATGTACAATACGATTTTAAGTCAAATAAAGTAATTTATATTCGAACTGAGATCGAATTTCAGGTCACAGCTAATTAAGTAATATTGTATAGTGGCGGAAGTATAATAAATATGTTAATTAATAACAATAATAATAAAATAAATATAAAATGCAATTATTTAAGTCAAATTTCGATTTTCTTATATACATCCACATATAACAATGATAAATATTATGAATCTTTCAATATGAACAATATTCAGCAATGAGTGCAATACACTCAATCTCAGATTGAATAATGAAAAATAGTCTCAAAAAGAGTCTAAAAATTCGGGCGAATGTTCCAATTGTCTATCATAATTTTAGGTGCTAACCTTTTATGTGGTAGAGCATCTGGAAAGCGTTGACTGATGTCTCTCGTGAATTGTCGGGCACGTCAAAAGCCCATTCCAGAGTTCCTCCACCACATGTCGTGGTTGTAGTTGTTTTTTTCTCGGCTGCTGCTGGATGCTGCTGTGATGTAAATGAATCACAGCCAACGAAAATATAAAATAAGGGAAAAAAAAGTACATAAAACGAATGTTTAAAAGGCCAGCCCACAATCACATACACAGTCACACACATAGACACACACACACACACGGACATAATGATTTGGACCTGATTGTTGCCACGCCACTTGTTTGTTTACATTCGCAGCAATGCTGCTGCTGCTGCTATTGCCGATGCCACAACCTGCCTGCGCTGGGATCGCGTATACGCCGCGTATGATGACGACGCACTGGGCCCGTCCCACTAAACTGGGTGCGAATTGAGATTTTCCAGCTGGCAATTAATGAAATCATGCGGAATAGCCCACAAAAAACGATGCCAATACCCAGTTCCATGCCACATATGTATGGCCACTGACTCAAGTTGTGCGTGTGTGTGTGTTTGTGTGTGTGTGTGTGTGTGACGTGTGTACACTCAAAAAAGCAACACTCTATTCAAAGTTCAAGCACAACATGAATATAATTCCGACCGACCGCATAATTTGTTCTTAAACATTCTTAATAAATATGAACAAAAATATTTGTAAAAAAATGTTTACATAAAAATTCTTAAACTAAGTACAATTTTCTCATTTCAAGCAATTCTGTGCTTTTAGATTTTAGCTTTAAATTTGAAAAATGTAATTCATAATTCCAACTGATTTAGTTTTTGTTTTTATTAAGATTCAGTTAAGGACTTGATTCTTGAGCTTCATTGAGTTATTATTTTATTATTATTTGTAATAACTAAATATCTTACTCTCAGTAATCAAGTTCTTCATTCAAGAATTATTATTATCTGCACTTTGGTCAAATAAATCGAATCGTTATTTAAGAACACAAATACTTGATTCGCACTGTATTTGGTTTATTCTACGATTGTATTTTGTATGCCTGCTTAACTTGGATACTTGTATTTAAAACTAAATAGTTAACTTCTAAGCAATCAAGTTTCCCACTTATCTAGACAAATCACAATAAGGGCAAACTTACTTAACTTAACCTTTTAGACTTAAGATATTAAAGACGCTCTTGAAATTAGAAAATCATTCTCTGGTCAAAGATTATGGACCATGATCGCATTAAAAAGCAGTTGTACTTGATTTGAGTAAAAATTCTCGACTTTCTTTGCGAGTGTACGATTAGAGCAAAGGAAACTGGGTGGCGGCAAATGCAAGTGGCTGCCATTTGGCCACTTCTCCACTTCTCCACTTGGCCACTTGGCCACTTGACATTGACGGGTCGACTGCGACTTGTGACACTTGCTCAATTAGCGCACTCAGACGCGCCTGGGTCATAAAAGTTTCTATTGCTCATGTTGCTTACATTGCGTGTGAATGTATCTCATACATAGTTACACACAGATTGGAAAAGAAACGCACTTTGCTTCCAAGTAGCCGGCCGGGGTGACATCAGTGCGACGTATTTAGCCAACATTGCCAGTTGCCATTTTCGGCTCCGGCCGAAATAAAATTTCATTTCTTTCCATTAATTTACAGTTGACACACATATCCAAAATCTGAAAAGCCAGCAATCAAATGCGAAACTAATGCAATTAACTCAGCAAACGAACTTTTAATACGCTTGCAGAGATCTTAACTAACCATAATAAAATAATGGCAACTTTTCTTTAATATTTGTTTCTTCTAGTTTTACACAGTAATTGCTTAAATTGAACTATAATTACTTTAGAATGTGTATTTTAGTTACTACAAATATACATATAATAATAATATATATATATATATATATATATATATTTGAATCGTATGTCTTTGGTAAATTCGAAATGGGAAAAAACACAAAGTGCAAAGATTCTATTCTATCAAAGTGTTCTCGAATTAAAATCTCTCAGTAAATAGTAAGCTAAAAAAAAAAACAAAACTCACGTTAAATACCTTATTATATGGATTAAAAGCTGGAAACTAGCTGTTCGACTTCCAAAGGTTGTTTGCGTTTTTCGGATATATGTTCAATACTGTGCATATTGAATTGCAAACCTGATTGCAAAGTAATCAAGCTCTAAATAGCAACCGCAGGCACAGAGAAACTTTTTGTTTTTTTTTTTTTAAATTGAAATTGAAGTCGCGTGTCGATTGGTGATTAGTGATTAGCGCCATTTGATACCTGACTTCAAATTGTTTAGTGTGGGGCGCAGCGCTTCCGGTGGCGACCACATCCCTCCATCCGCTTGCCTTCAATCCATTGCCACTTGGCCAACTCCATTTTATGACCGCGTTCATTGGCCTCTTAGTGTGCCTTGGGTTATTTATTCAGCTTGCGGCCACGTCCGTTGCACTTGTAGGGTCATAAAATGTGTGTAAACAATAACAACAACAACGACAAACATCCTAGTCCAGATAGGGATAGATAAGAGGATCGCGCATGCCGCGCAACACTTGCCACAGACTTTGCTTTTTTCGCTCCACGGTGCCAGCGATGACTTTATTCGACACCTGACTGTACGGAGGCGGACGAGGAGGCAGCCGGATGAAACGGCGTCGTCGTTGCCGACGCACCGGAGTTAACCAAAGAAGCTTCGCCTGCCTGCGCTTACGGCGCTGCCGGAGAGCGCGGGACGCGCAATACGGACGGATTGTCACATAGTAGACGATCTCAATCACCGAGAAGATGCTGAAGCCCATGAAGAGACCCAGTATTCCGCCAGTATTTGCTGCAATAGAGAAATTAGTCAAAAACAGGACTGGGAAGAGCTAAAGTCAGTATAGAGAGGCCAGAAAATCTGGATCTTCCAGCTAGAGTCGTCCAACTTAAAGTTTTTCTGCACTTACAGAGAAACTCGGTGAAGCCAAACATTTCGGACTTGGTGGTGCTCCGAAAGTTATTGTGGAGATAGTAAAAGTGGAGTATGGATAGGTCACTGTCATCGCCGTTGCGACTCGCATTGAATAGATGCTCGGGCAGATCCTCTCCGCTCCTATAGGTGGCGCCCCCGATAATTGGTGAGCTGGACATGGAGTACTTGTAGGTGAGCTCAAAGCAGCCCGGCCAACAGTTCTCACAGGATAACTCCCCTCGCGATGACTCTATATCGGTCTGGACACGATTCGTGCAATTGTTGTCATTGGGTCCGCAAATGCGAGCCATTGGATCGATTCGGGGCAGATAGTAGAGGACACATCTGCAGTCGCGCAGCAGCAGCTTCGCCTCGCACTCCAGTTCACAGTTCTTGCGCGAATAGGTGCGATAAAAGGTCAAATCGTTCTCATCTGAGAACAGGCAGCGACGCACCGATTTCTTAATCGATCGAATGCTTGGAGTTGCATCCTCATAGAGGGGCTCAACGGATATTCTAGCCTCACGGCCAGCACCGACCACAAATCCGTAGTTGCTCACCTTAGGCAGCTCGGCAGGATTGTGCACCAGCACCTAGATTTAAAGCATTATTTATTTTTTTTAATCAATTATACTCTTTTTCGAAAAACCCTGCAATTTTTCAACTATCCTTGAAAATTTCCATTCTCTTAGCTTGCCTTAATTTGAATATTAACATTTCTACAAAATCCTAATTCAAACATAAATTATATTAATTCCAAGGTATATTTTGAATAAATGTAGAAATCTCTTTAGAAAAAAAGCAAAAGGAGGTTTCTTAAAATGTAACTTTTAAACATCTTAAATAAGTGCATGGAATTTTACTTTTCATAGAAATGCTTCTTGAAAAGAAAATATATTTCAGAAAATTGGAAAAACCAAAGATTTTTTTTGGGATAGTGATTGCCAAATGTGGAATATCTTTCTTACAAAAAATGAGTATTCCTGATATTACCCACATTTGTTATGTTTCTGTACCTTGAAGCCATTGCCCATGGACTTGGTGCAGTAATATTCCGCCGTTGAGGTATTCAGCACCACAGTCAATCCCATGCGACTGCCAGTACCGCCCGACATTCTGGGATAATAATAAGTCGGCAGTATTTTTTCATAGCCACGTTCCGGTGTCCAGTCAATGGGTTCGTAGGGTGAAGACTCCGTTGCCGGCTGTATGCGCACATCGTCCGTATAGTTGCGAAACAGATAGATGGGATCCAGTGCATTAAAGGTGCAGCACAATCCATCGTCGGTCAATATCGAATTGAAGATCATCGAACAGGTCTCCTTTTGCGCCCCGAAGCTGCAATACAACAGCATCTCATCGCAGGGCTGCGCCACCTCCACCAGCAGGGCCTTGAAGTACTTCCAGGTGCCAACATATGTGATGGTTTGGTCATCGCCCTTGTTGCATAGGCTCATCAGCAGCGTGTAATTGTTGCTGAATCTACTTATCAAAGAGATAGAACATAATAATCAACCCTTGATGAATCAAGCCGTACGATTTTATTAAAATACATATCAGATAAATAAGATACATAAATCAATTTACGATTCTTGATTGAGGAATATTTCATTTTAAGACCTACCATCTCAAAAAGAATATATTCATCTTTCATATGATTTATGATCAGTTTTTGTACTCACCGCGAAATGCGCTGAACGCGACTGCGCAACGCCTGGTTGAGATTGCAAATGGTGATCGCCGGAAAGGGCATGTTGCTAGTCAGTAGCTGCTTGGCGCTCGTCGAGATGATGATCGGCGAGGCACTCCACTTGATGTAGATGTTTGAAATGAAGAAGCCCGATAGGATAACGACCAGCACAAAAGATATGCCAAAGAAGACGCTGCACAGGCATCAGTACTAATATTTATATTTAAGTATTCTTTAAGCACGCAAACACACACTCAGCAAAAAAGTATTTCCCACACTCGAATCAAAAACGAACATTATCCAAATGCCACCTATCACAATTAAACATTATTTCAGTATGTCCTAGTCCATTGATGGATTTGATGTCCTCGAAGAATTTATCTTGCAATACTTCGGTATACCGGATGGGATTCTATATAATATGTAATATATTGAGCTTACAACAAGATGGGAAAGGGTAAACGTCTAAATATTTTCACAAAAAAAAATAAATTTATATATATATATACTAAATACATATATATGTTTATGTATATAGTATTGTAGTATCTTCAGTTCCGGACTAAAATTTCATATTTAGCATATTTGTCTGTTGTGACATTTCGATATTTAGAGAGAATCTTGTTTTTGAGGACATTCGTCTTCGTTATTTTCAACGTTAGGTTTATTCTCAGGTCGCTTGTTTCAGATTCTGAATGCATAATTTGAAAATATCAGGTACGCTTTCGGAGAAATCAAGAATTTTCCACTTGAATTCAAGCATACATATTTTATGTATTATATAAAATGTTCACATTTTTATGGCAGTTATTTTTCTGACTATACCTATACACACATACCGTTCCGATATCGTAATCCGCTCCTCGGCTAAATACTTGAGACCATGCAGCGAGCTATTCCGTAGATAATCCTTGATGCTCTTCTTGCTTGACTCAAGACTGCAGATCGTCTGCTCCTCATCAACGGAGTCATCACTGTGACTGTGACTGCGATGCTCCTTCTTGGTCAGCAGGTGGCTGATTTTTGGTTTGCTATCCCCTTGAATTTTCATGATTGAACTAACAGAACAGCATGTCACGCAAGTTGCATTTATACGAGTTCCTCGAGCACACTTCGATCCAAATCGCAGTCAAAAGCATATTGACCTTAAGCAAATATGACCGCAAATGACTGCCAAATTGAATTGCCGGAATGCAGTGGCAAATCACGCTTAATGCGCTTTACCGAACTGTGCGTGGGCGTGGCAGGAGCAATATTTGCCAACAGCGAAAGGGATTCACATGCACGGCGAATTACGCAAATGCATCAGGGTGACATTTTGTCCATGTCCATCCACACCTATGGCTTGCTGGTGTTTAATTTCCATCCAGTTGTAACAGCAGCCAGCCCCGTTTCTCAGTTTTCAGTTCCCGGCCAAATGGTGCCTGCTACTCTATAAAAATAGCTCCGGGCATAAAATACGAGTACATTATGGTATAAACAAAAGCCAGCCAAACAACAACATCAAAAAAAAAAAAACAAGAACCTCTAAACAAAAACAAATCGAATTCAAACTCAGGAAAACAAATGAATAAATTGTATACTCAAATCAAGGACAACCATTGTCAAAATCTATATAAAATTGCTTTTTTAGCATCCCGAAATTCTACATATTAGACTGTTTCGGTATATGTTAAAACGATTGATGTTATTTTAAAATTGTTGCTTACCTAAAACATTTCCAGATTAATCAATAACTGAATTACGTTGCGTAAGATATTTCGTTAGTTTTTTAAGAATCAAATTTCTTAAATCATTGAAACTGATTTAGTGCGAATCAAGAATTTGTGTTATTACAAGAAAAACTAAAGTTTTTCATTTATTTAAAGTACAAAAATGTAAAAATGTACTTCAAGAATTTTTGTTCTAATTAATGTACAAACAAGAAGGAAGGCTCTAGTCGATAGGGCTCGACTACGAGATACCCTAAGCCCAAGTTATCAGACATTTATATGTACATATGTCGATATGTATGCATGTAACAATGTGTATTTAGATATATACATAAAGTGTTTTATGCCAAAGTAAAGTAAGATTTGTATTAATATTCTCGAAGCTGACAATTCATCATGCAGACTCGACTGTTGATTCTGTTTCAGAATATAAATAAATAAATTATTATATAAATAAACGGAGATGCTACCTTCTGCCTGTTGCACCATGATTGCTTAAATATTGATTAACTCCATTATACCCATTTAATCTTTATTTGTTTATATAAAGGGTCGATTGCAAAATTTGTACATGAATTTGGAAAAGCTTTTTCTGCAAATATTTCAAACAGTGGACATAATTGATTACCTCTAATATTCGGATTGGGATATAAATGTTGTATAGGAATAATCTTGTGCAGAAGCAGTGCTGGGAATCAAACAAATTGAATACCTCTGATTCATTTTGCATAATCTATTCAATGTTAAATGAATCACTTATGCTAAATACAAAGGAAAATTTTAAGTACAATAACAATTATTGATTTATAGAAAACCACAATTTTTTTATTTTCCATATAGTTTTAACTTTCTTCAATATTTTCGCATTAAAATATACATTTATTCAAATATATATAAATTCAGAAAAAAATTGGCACTGAAACACTTCTATTTTCTTCATTCCATGAAAATATTTTCTGTTTATATTTTTTTATTTCACAATCGCTTTGCACATTCATTTCAAATTCCTAAACAATTAGAAAAAATGTGCATATAAATAAAATGTGTATAAATAAGTAAGGAAAAATAATGGCTGCACAAATTTGTGCGTGTATAATTAATTAACTAGTTGTTGAACTTGAAGTAATCAACATTGAGATCCAGAATAGCCGCATTGGGCGTCTCCTTCATGCTGAGCGCCTCGACGGCATTATCGCTAGCATGATCATAATGCGGCAACATTGCGCCCGCTCCATGGTCAACTGTGGGCTGTGCCACCGCCACCGGTGGCTGCATGAGATCGCTAACATTGCGTAACAGACTTTCCTCGGATGGTGGCAGCAATTTGCCACCGGCGGACAAATTTAGTCGCTGAGCAGCCTCATCCGTGAGCGTGTCATCCAGTGACATGCTGAGGCCCGGATAATCGACCATATTGCGTGCACAGCTGGACACAGCGCTGCTGTGCAACGACTGCTGCAGCTCCGGTTCCGGTGTCGGCGCCTGCGCCGATTCCATAGCCGACATATCCAGCGCATACTGACCCTCAGGTATGCCTAGAACGCGTGCGATGCGCGCATTCACAAAATGCACACCGGATGTGTTGCGAATGAGGCGCGTGCTACGCAGCTGCAGCTGCTCCACAAAGTCAGTTAGCTCGTGCAAAAATAGATCGGCGCGCTGCTCCTCGCTGAGATGACTGTGCCGCTGCAGCTGCGCAGTGAGAAGTCCGAACAGTGTCGGTACATTGATCTGTTGTTGTTGCTGCTGCTGCTGTTGTTGTTGTTGTTGCTGTTGTTGTTGCTGCTGATGTTGCTGCTGCTGCTGTTGCTGCTGATTTTGCTGCTGCTGTTGCTGCTGCTGTTGCTGCTGTTGTTGCTGCTGTTGGTGCTGCTGTTGTTGCTGGTGTTGCTGCTGCTGCTGTTGCTGCTGCTGCTGTTGCTGCTGCTGTTGCTGCTGCTGTTGTTGATGCTGTTGCTGCTGTTGTTGTTGTTGCTGTTGGTGTTGTTGATTTTGAACGGCAATGGCGCTGGGCATATGCTCGGGATACTTGACGTAGTGGCGCTGCATTCGACGACCCAGAAAGATCTTGTTGCAGCCCGGACAAATTGCATTCCGCGGCACAGAACGCTCCTTGTGCGCTTCAGCTGCTGGCGACTCTGGAGTGTGCGCTGCTGCCGGCGCACGATAGTCCTTGTCCCTCAGCTGCGCCACAAGCATCTCCAGCATTTGCGATGAATTTGGTGTTGCTGCTTCAGTTGCAACTGGCGCTTTTGCCGCCTGTGGCAAGGCAGGGCGTATAATGCGTCCGGAGCGAGTGCGAGGCATCGAATCCGCATTTAAGGCGGACACTGGTTCATTGATTGTTTGCCCAATGACAACAGTTGGTCGTATACCCGCTATGTCTGCTGTTGCCGTACGTTTCCGTGCACGGCTCACTTTAAAGGAGGACGATGAACGACTGCAATTAGCCGGATACATGCCCATGCCGATGGGATCCATGCAGCGATAGATGGTCTTCTGATTGGTCAATGCATCGGTGCGGATAACCTCATTCCGTTTGCTGGAAGTCAAAAGGTATATTCATAATGGATAAAGTTGCTCATATGTGGGATAAGTGGCACTCACCGATCGATAACGATGTGGTCCTCCTTGGCAAGCCGATACAGATTGTAGGCCAGCCTAGCCAATGAATCGCAATCCTTGTTTGCCACATTAACCAGCTCGGTGGCAGCGGCCTCGGCATCAAATGTATAACATTCCGGCAGATCGGTCGCTGGCACTGCGGGCGGCAACAGATCAACACAATTCAGCAGTGACGGATGAAAGTCGCCGCTATTGTTGCTATTATTGTTGCTCCTGTTGTTATTATTAATGTTATTTTGCTGCTGCTGCTCGGCTGCGGCCTCTTGCAACTGGATCACAGCGCTGTCCAGTTGCTCATCAGGCAGGTTGAGGGCGAAGCCAAGCAGAGCATCTTTGTGAAAGTTGCAGCTGGTGGTGCTTGGCTCGCCACTGGCGCCGTTAAGCGGCATCAGCAGATTTTTCATTGCCGGCCGCCAGTATTCGATGTTTAATGCAAATGCAATGTCACGTTTTGTGGTTAATTGGAGACTTGTAAACAACAACAAGATTTTGTAACTCGAACTTGTCATTTGCATCCATCGATAGACGATATTAACTATCGAATCATGTCCACATCGTGCCAAGATTTAAATATCGATTGCAGTTCGCGATGAATATCTTTTCATCAGCAATCGATTTTGTTATTACATCGCTATTGTTAATATTTGCTAAACTTGCGGCGAAATTTGCAACTTTAATTTATTTAGACAAACACCAAACACTTATTTGTATCCGGGTATACGATTGTAAACAGCGTTTATTTTAGTGCTGTCAAAACGACAAACCCCTGTCTGCCCCATCCTTTCAACTGTCGGCGACGCACGACCGCTTGCGAACTATTTCTTTTTCTTCCCCCGTGCATGTTGGTCAAGATGTCGAAAAATAAACTAAACTTAGTGCTGCCGCCGGTAAATGTGGATGCAGCTGTTGCCACCACACAGGTGGCACCAACGCCGCCATTCAAAACGCCATCGGGAACAGAGTAAATATGACTTATATATTTTATATATGTGCACATATGCGTGTTACATTTAATGGTCCCCCCCCAATAAAAATGTTTGGTTGGAAAACCCGAAAAGATAATAAAATAAATGTTCATTTTCTGGTTGCTATTATTGCTGGCCAAATGACGCACACATAAATATAAACATTCACACGCAAATACGCACGCACGCACACTTGCAGACATAAATATATGTAGATATACAAGATATACACATCAGTCGCTCGTAAATGAAGAACTTTCAATTCCCTCAGTGTTTCCAATATGCGAATAATTCCAATTTCTGTCCCTTAAATATAATTTGTAATCTATGCATTATGCACCATTTTAAATATGATGTTTTCTGTTGCTCAATGTTATATGGATTTCGCAAATGTTTTATACAAAAGTTAAAGTTTAAATAATGAATGTTTTACGTCTTACAATGGCCACATCCTTATACAATTAAAAATGTCCAAACTCCAAGCGACCAGTGTCTGTGTGTGTGTGTGTATGTGTGTGTGTGGGTGTGTGGCATACCAACAAACATCGCAACAAGAGCAATCCAAATGTCCACAAAAATGTTGTTGCTACTTTTCGTTTTGTACTGCAAAAATTCATTAAAAAGTTAAATTAAAGAACACACAGCTTGCTGGGAAAGCCAAAAGCGTCGAGCATCGATGCATTGACCGAAACGCTGGAGGGCCTGGACATGGACGACACCGAACGCAAACGAATCAAAGTGTTCCTCAGTCAGAAGGAGAAGATCGGCGAACTGTCCGAAGAGGATCTGGAAAAGTTGGGTGAACTCGGCTCCGGCAATGGCGGCGTTGTGATGAAAGTGCGGCACACCCTCACAAATCTGATAATGGCGCGGAAACTCATCCATCTGGAGGTGAAACCAGCGATCAAGAAGCAAATCCTGCGCGAGCTAAAAGTCCTTCACGAATGCAATTTTGCGCACATTGTTGGCTTCTATGGTGCCTTCTATAGCGATGGCGAGATAAGCATTTGCATGGAATACATGGACGGCGGCTCCCTCGATCTCATTCTAAAGCGAGCCGGCCGCATACCCGAATCGATACTCGGACGCATCACGCTGGCGGTGCTGAAGGGACTCAGCTATCTGCGCGACAAGCATGCGATCATCCATCGAGATGTTAAGCCCAGCAATATACTCGTCAACAGCAGCGGCGAGATCAAAATCTGTGATTTTGGCGTGTCGGGTCAGCTTATTGACTCGATGGCCAACTCATTTGTCGGCACGCGCAGCTACATGTCGGTCAGTTACCTTATCCCAATTCTAATTGTGGCCAAGAGTACTACAACAGTGGTCGCTCCAAATTTAGAACTTGTATATATTCTATTATTCAATCAGTCATCAACAAATATTGTTCATTCAAATCAACACAACTCCACAACAAAAGTTATAATTTTCGATCCACAACTATATTTAATATTTCTTTGGCTTAAATCGATTAAACTACTTGCTTTTTAGTCATTTAAATGACTAATTAACTAAAAAAAAAAAAATTTGTTTAGAAATGCTTTATATAATCATTATCTGCTCCTATCCTGGCTCATGGTATCTCTCTTAAATCTTTTGAATCTCTTCAAAATAACATCAGATTTTATCTATGTCTGAGTATAACTAATAGTTTTTAAATGTGGACACATACTAACAGATCGCATCCCATTGTTTCGCTTTATCATTGTTTATTTAATTCATTATGTTTGTAATTATTAACAAGTTCAAGGAACTCGCGATTCGACGGCTACTGAATGATATAATGTTTTAATTGTGAATGTTATGTACAAATATTTTTGCAGCCCGAACGATTGCAGGGCACTCACTATTCGGTACAGTCCGACATTTGGTCTCTAGGCTTGTCGCTAGTTGAGATGGCAATCGGAATGTATCCAATCCCGCCGCCGGAAGCCTCTGCGCTGGAGACCATATTTGCTGAGAATGCCAATGAAGATGGCAGCCAAGCGACGCTGGAGCCCAAAGTGATGGCAATATTCGAGCTGCTCGACTATATTGTTAACGAGCCGCCCCCTAAGCTGGAACACAAGATATTCTCCAACGAGTTCAAGGACTTTGTCGACATTTGCCTCAAAAAGCAGCCGGACGAGCGTGCCGATCTCAAAACGTTATTGGTTTGTAAAGATTATGCTTGTCTTTGTTACCCGCTTGCTATATACGCTATATAAATAAATATTCTCCTTTGGCAGAGCCATGCATGGATACGCAAGGCGGAGGTGGAAGATGTCGACATATCGGGATGGGTGTGCAAGACAATGGATTTACCGCCATCGACGCCAAAACGCAATACCTCGCCCAACTAATTAGCATTCCTTTATTTCACGCGCACGCACTCAATACACATACTAAACGTACACATGCATAATAAGTACTCACGTTCATTATTTATATGTTGTTGCATATGTGTGTGCTATATTATACTTGTTGTAACAACTTGCTCCTCCCCGTCCTCCTCACCACACTCTTTGTTATTTTTCTTTCTTGCGCTTTGTGTGGATACTTCAGCTTTATCTGGCTTTTAACTCAATCAATCAAGCAAAAAAAGGACAAAGCAGAGCAAAGAGAATAAATTAAATACAACTAATATTTAAAAGAGTCCAAATCGAGTTTGCAATTCACAAATTTCATTTTTTCGAAATGTTTTGGACTAATATTAGTGGCAGGCCTGGAGTTTTGTGTCTTTTATTGAGGTATCTAGAAAGCTCGAGCTTCTCAAATCATTCGTTGTCTGACGATAGAACTGTAACAACAAAATTATCTAGCTTTTGTCAGAGAAAAGTATTTTTTTGTTTTAAGGAAAACAATTATAACATTTGTGTGTAAAAATGTCGAACGTTCTGAAGATATTTCGATTGGGTCATAGCGTGTTGGCCAATAGCCGTTTAGCCCAGATGCAACGCTCAATCTCGATTGCTGCACATCAAATGCAAAATCTTAAAGGTGAAGCCCTGCAGAAGACATTGCCACAAGAGGAGGAGAAGCTAACTCCAATTGAGTTAACACCATCACAACGCAATTTGGTCGAGTTTGTTACGGGCGAAATCGTGGAAGAACGTCGCGTGCAATTGCATCTGGAATCGCCATGCAAGATCGATGAATTTACCGGATATTTCTCTGGTTCCAAGGTCGAGCTCATTAAGGAGTCGCCCGGCGAGCGTATTAACATATTTTTCAATGTCAGCAAGAGTGTGCCACGCCGCAATGATGAGACGGGCGAGTTGGCTCCAGTGCGGAGCGTTCCCAAGTTTGAGGTGCTGATCAAAAGAAATGATTTGCTGCTTTCCATATTTTGTGTATTCAAGCCAACCGCCTTTGAAAATTTGGATATGGATTTGGAGTTGGATACATTGGATCAGCAAGCACAAGAGAATTGTGTATATGAGATACAGGACCTATCACTGTATAATAAGGGATGGAACGATGGCTGCTTTACCATTGACGCATCCCTCATCGATGACAATCTGCAAATTTTGATCCTTGAGATGCTTGAAGAGAAGGGCATCACCCATGAGTTTGCCAGAAAACTATCCGACATGGCAACTGCGCGCGAGCATGCCTTGTACATTGAGTTCTTGGAAAATCTGTCCAAGTTCACTATGGGCATACCCAAGCCAATAAAGAGAGCTGCAAACAAAGCATAATAACAATTACAGTATATACATATTTATATATTTAATGCGTTCTAAATAAATGCACATGTGATTCGAGCAAACGTAATTTCAAAGGTTTCTTAACTGCGCGCATTGCTAAACGCTTTCGACGGTGTGGCAACGCCGCGTGCAAAAACCCCACTTAACTGCAACTGTCGAGCTTTGGTTGGCAACGCCGTAACCTGTGACGACAGCAAGCAAAATGAAAACATCAAACACTGTTATTGTGTTTAGGTTGTTATTGGTCGACTGCTGAGTGCCAAAAAAAAAGAAAACAAATTGTATACGTAAATAGGCTGTAGTTAATTTTTTGTACAAGTGCAAGTGTGTGTGTGTGTGCGTTGATTATTATGCATAGTCACGGATACAGTTTCCGTACGCAATTGACAGTGATTATGAATGTATTTCCTGTGTAATTGCAATTGTAGTGAATGCAAAAACAAAGCACTCGCAGCGCAGCCGATGCGGACGCAGTAAAAGTTCTTTGTCTGCGCGACGCCGACGCCAACGCCAGCGACAAGCTGCCGTCCCGTGTGTACTTTGTATGGTGTATGGCAATGTGCGTTGCTGTAAAATTCGCAGTTGTTTGTGGACAGCGAGCGGGCGACGAAACACGACGTTAACAGCGACGTCGACGTTGCGCTGTTTTAGTTGGAGTTGCTTTTTGTGCATGTGTGTGTGTGTGTGTGTGTGAATGCGAGAATGTGCAAGAGTGTGAGTGCGTGCGTGTATGTATGTATGAGTGTGTGTGCAAGTGTAACTAAACAAAGCAACAGCTTACCACGCGCCATAACAACAACAAGAAGCCAACAGTCAGTCAAACTAGGCGCTGCAAGGCAGACGTGTGCGTCGTCGCCAGTAAGCAAGAAAGTTGCTGATGCTGATGCTGCTGCACACACACAGTAAGGTGCAACAACAACAAGGAGATGCACTAAGAACGAGAAGCAGCTAAATAACAAAAGAAGAAATTAAGGCAGCTAATTAATAACTACTATCAACTAACCGTTTCAATTCGGAATTGCAAATTCAACAACAACAACGAGAACAACTACAAAATGTCATCTGTGAATGTGAACCAAAAAGAGAGTCCCAGTCGAGACTCGACAGCGTCCACATCGGGCCACATATCGATGATGGCGGAGAATACGCTGGAGTCTTTGTCGAGGGATTACAGTCTGGGCAGCCTCAATTCCGCTGGCAGCCAGGATGAGTTCTTTCGCTGTCGCGATCATGCGGACAGCGTATTGAAGCGTATGCAACTCTATGTGGACAGCCAGCAGCTGTGCGATGTGGTTCTCATCGCAGGCATTGATGGCAAACGGTAAGTGGACGACGAAGCACACACACACACACACAACACACACGTTAACGTACACAAAGAATTGAAAGTTGTTGCAATGCGCAAAAGCAATTTTCTCCACACATCCCACCCGACCCCACCACACACTCTGCTCACATTTGCCGCCCTAGCCGTATTTGGCTCATTAGCAAAGCATCATCCGGCATATGTACGCCGCCATCCGTCTGACCTTCACTTTAGCGCACTTCACTCGGTTCTTTGTCTCTGTGTCGCATTCGTACGCCGTTCTACAACAGCAGCAGCACCCGCAGCGACTGCGGTCGAAGCAGCAGCGTCATTCGAACAGTAAACAGTAAAATTGCGTTTGCTCATGTTCTCTCTCTCTCCCTCTCACTCTCTGTTTGGTTTTCCATTTGATCGACTGCGAGAGGGATAGCGAATTGGAGCGATGATTTGTGCTCTGCACAGTGGTTCATAGTTCATTTGTTTTGCGCACATTCACGTTCAAGCTGAGCACGACACGCGTTTTATAACATTTTCATCCCACCTTGTCATTTTATTGTTATATTTTGTTTAACGTATTAATATTTACATTTATTTTATTGATGTGTTAGAAAAAATTAATAAATTCGCCACAGACCCGTAGATAGTCTGATCATATTGTGTTAAAATCAAATCAGTTAATCAAGAGAGTTGATTTAAGAGACATAATTCGTGGCTTGCAGCTGTTTTCATAATATGCCACTCTTTTTTTGCGAGCTCCACTTGTGCATTTCTACAACATTTTGTTTGTTAAACGTTTTTCAACCTACATATGCAAAATGGGAAATTATGGAATCTTATAAAAACAATATTTTTCTATTTGCTAACACAATCATGCAATTCAATTTAGCAAATAGAAAAATATATATATAGTTTTTGTAGGATTCCATAATTTTCCTAAATAATTGTAGTATAATTTTATCCTGTTAATAAAATGCAATTAAGTATTTATTGAAATCAAGAAACCAAGTTAACTTGTTAACAGAGCCTAGAAAAACAAGAGGAATAAAAACTGAACACACATATCCTTTCCATTTGGTACAGGGTGCCTGCTCATCGCTTGGTGCTATCAGCTTCGAGTGCATATTTTTCGGCGATGTTTACCGGATCGCTGCGCGAGACCAAGGAAAATGACGTGACCCTTGGTGAGGTGAATGGTGATGCGCTGCAACTGCTCGTCCAGTACTGCTACACTGGATTCATTGAGCTGCGCGAGGACACTGTCGAAACGCTGCTGGCCACCGCCTGCCTGCTGCAGCTGACCTCTGTGGTGACGGCATGCTGCAATTTTCTCGCCCGCCAGCTGCACCCATCCAATTGTTTGGGATTCGCATTCTTTGCGGAGCAGCAGAGCTGCACAACGCTACTGCGACTGGCGCAGGCGTACACCTGCCAGTACTTTATGCAGGTGTGCCAGAATCAGGAGTTCTTTCAACTAAATGCCGATCAGCTGGGCAAGCTGCTGTGCAGCGATGATCTCAATGTGCCATCCGAGCAAGATGTCTTCCACAGTCTGATGTCGTGGGTGCGCCACGATGCGCCCACTCGTGAGCAGCACATCGCCGAGCTGCTCGCCCTGGTGCGCCTACCCCTTTTGCAGCCATCATTTATTATGGATCACGTGGAGAACGTGTGCAGCGCCAACGAGTGCCAGCAACTGGTGATGGAAGCCTTCAAATGGCATTTAATGCCCGAACGGCGATCGCGCATTGCCACCGAACGAACCACGCCGCGCAAATCCACTGTCGGCCGATTGTTGGCTGTGGGTGGCATGGATGCACACAAGGGCGCCATCACCATTGAGAGCTACTGTCCGCGGCTGGACAAGTGGACGCCTTGGAAACACATGACCGGCCGCCGTTTGCAATTTGGCGCCGCTGTTATGGAGGACAAACTGATTTTGGTGGGCGGACGCGATGGACTGAAAACGTTGCACACTGTGGAGAGCCTTGATCTAAACACGATGGCCTGGGTGCCACTCAATCCAATGGCAACGCCCCGACATGGCCTTGGCGTTGCGGTGCTGGAGGGGCCCCTCTATGCGGTTGGCGGACACGATGGCTGGAGCTACCTGAACACGGTTGAACGGTAATTAAATGCGTCAATCACCAGTCACTAATCAGTCACCCAGTAATCAAATTTGAATTGTTGTACTACTTGCAGCTGGGATCCCATTGCGCGCACCTGGAGCTATGTGTCGCCGATGTCCTCGATGCGTTCGACCGCTGGTGTTGCGGTGCTGGGCGGTCGCCTCTATGCCGTGGGCGGGCGCGACGGTTCTGTCTGTCATCGCTCGATCGAATGCTACGATCCGCACACAAACAAATGGAGCCTTCTGGCGCCAATGAATCGACGTCGCGGCGGCGTTGGTGTAAGTTCTGGGAAACAAACAAAAAAAAAAAAAAACATCTTCCATCGAAATCGCAAACTAAAACACATTTAACGCTGCTTGCTTGCAGGTGACTGTTGCAAATGGATTCCTCTATGCCTTGGGTGGCCACGACTGCCCGGCCAGCAATCCCATGGTGTGTCGCACCGAGACCGTGGAACGTTATGATCCAGCTTCCGATACCTGGACACTGGTAACCAGTCTATGCTCATATTTTGCAGAAACAAAAACAAGCATTCAAAATTCGAGATTGACAATTGTATTTTTTGCAATATCAGTTGGCATTTGAATTGTTCTGAAATGATCGGTCCGGCTCCCAATTTGCGATGTCAATTAATTTCGGGAACCAGGCCAAAATGTCGTCGGATGAAATGCAATAATTAATATAATAGAAACTTTCTCTCTTTCTCTCTACCATTTGCAACAGATTTGCTCGCTGGCCCTGGGACGCGATGCGATCGGTTGTGCTCTGCTTGGAGATCGTTTAATTGTCGTTGGCGGCTACGATGGCAATCATGCGCTCAAGACTGTCGAGGAGTACGATTCGGTGCGCAATGGCTGGAATGAACTGACACCAATGTCGTTTCCACGTGCCGGCGCCTGTGTCGTTGCCATACCGAACATAATACCGCCAGCAGCTCCCCAGCCGCCTGCCAGTGCCACAGTTTAGTTAAACTTCAATTATTGTTGTTGTTGTTGTTTTTTGCTGTTGTTGTTGTAGTTCTATGTGTATGAGATGTTGTCTACTGCTTAATGTACTACAACAACACTGCTGCTGCTGCTGCTGCTGTTGCTGCTGCTGCTACTATTCCTATTACCTATTACATTTTACTATTCTACTTGTACACCTACACATACCATATAAGAGCGCGATACGCGTTTTGTGTTCTGGTGTGCGCTGCTCTGTTCGGGCCTGGCCCAGTCCGGTCTGGCATTTGTTGGTACTTGGTACACACACACACACACACACACATACACACACACACTCACATACACATGCACGCAGACACGTACGGAATCAAGTCATACTAGCTACGTTTTAACCACGGTTGCTCTGCTCTAAAAAGTAATCTCATCTGAAGTGAATCAAGAAACAAACAAAAAATCAATGCTCGAGCGACTGCCCAGTGTGACCAGTAGTAACCAGTGACAAATGCATGCTGCGAGGCTTCCGAACGCATTCCCAACTAATTCGTTTAAATACATTCAAATATATATATAATTATATATATATATTTATATTTATAGACTATTTTGATATTATAATTATTTTGTAATGTATCTTATTTGTTGTATGTAGTAAGTGTGTCTTAATTGTGTCCCTCATCACATGCCATTCTCACATTTCATTTGATGTATGTGACCATCATCATTAAAATCATTCTCATTTTTCCCCGTCGTACACTTCATATACATACATAAATGCATGTTTTATCTGGTGACCTGGTTGAAAGTTCACTCGCCCACCCACAATTCACGATTTGCCTTCCCATATTTAGTGATCCGTTTGTTTGACAAATTCTGACTGAGTTAACTAAGTTCTGCTCATATGCATGCGTGTGAAGCGTACGACGGATATTTTGGTTACTACACATAGAATCATATATCATATATAGTTTATAGATAGAGCAAATTTACAACAACAAAAAATATCACTCACCAATGAGCAAGTTTGATAACGAGTATTAATAATTAACGGCATTTGCTGTTTATTTTGCACTCTCATTTTATAAACATTATTTTTATTATTATTATTTTTATTACATAAGTTTATGTATATTATTACAAGCATTTATTTATAATTGATTATTATTATTTTCTTTTTTTCCCCCTTTTTCTCAACGTTTTTCTTACGGCATTTATGCGAATTTTTGTAGAAAAAGAAGAAGTGGAAGCCAGTAAGATTGGATCCAATCTGCTATAGGCGTCGTAGATCTGTCGAATTTGTCGACTACTATAATATGTAATTATGAAAACTATAATTAGTTAAGCAAAAAAACTAAATACAAAATGCCAACAAGCGAAAGCCAACACAAATGGTAACTTTTAAATATTACGTATTATTTTCTACAATCATATATTTATATTTTTACACAACCAAAACAAAACGTACACTACGCATATATGTATACACTGAATATGTATTTTTTGTAATAAAATATATCCTTTATTTATACGTTGCTGGATGCAACGGCAAAATGCAAATGAAATTGTAACGAAGCTTTTTTTGCATCAACCGCTTTTATCGATAAATTGATGGTATTTTTCTTCTTCTCGATGTACTATTGTCATATATCAGCATGTATCTCAGTCAATGGTTTCTATTAATTACTGATCCCTTAATTTACTGTGTGCGCAGAGTTTTTAATATATGTTTCTGTCAGCTGATAGCATATTAAGAATTCATCTGCGGTCACACAATTGTAGAGCCAAATCGTTTGGTATTTTTAGTATTTTTGACTCTTTTTTTTTGGCATATTTTAGCACTTTTACATTATTGACATTGCATTGCAAGCACAAATCAAATTAAATTCAAATCCAATTAGCAAACGTTGGGACTGGCTAGATTGTCACAGTCGGCATCATGGATGCGGAGCAGCTGAAACGACTTGAACGGAAGAACTCCGCCGACATCGATGACATACTCGGCCAGTTTAATACTAAGGTAATGAGTGTGTGCAGAAGAACACACAACCCCCATTTTCTTGTGACTAATTTGATGATGATGATGATGATTTGTTTGTCGACGCACGCAGAATGCGGACCTGCTGGTATTTGACAGCTATCACACGGACAACCAATGGCATGACATCTGGCTGGCCATATTCGGTATACTCGATGATCCAACGCTGGCGCCGACGCACACGAAATGCCTAAACACAGTTCGCATATTAACCCGCGATGAGTTCAGCCTCCAGACGCATTACATCGAGCCCGAGCTGGATACACTGTTATCGCTAGCACGCCTAGACATCAACACCGAGGATGAAACCGAACAACAACAGCTAAGCGATGCCCAAACGGAAATTATGGGCGAATCACTCAAATGTCTGTGCAACCTAATCTATCAGAGTGGCGACTGTCGGCGTTACTGTTTGCGCCAGAAATCCTGTCTGGATGCGGTTGTGAAGCGTTTGGCCAGCGCCTCATCGACTCGTTATCCGTGCACCTTGGAGTACTATGATATGAAGCTGCTATTTCTGCTCACCGCACTGGAGGCAGCAGCGCGCACACGCCTCCAAATTGATCTCAATGGATTGACTTATATGACCAACTGGCTGGACGATAAGTTGACCGAGCCTGCTGTTGGCCCAAGTGACGAGCAGCTAAACATCATCTGTGAGCTTCTCAAGGTGATGTTCACGCTAACCAGTGCGCCAGACAAGAGTCCCAACGAGTACGAAATCCAAAGTCTTCATTTGACCGGTGTGCTGCGGGAGCTGCTGTTGCGCTTTGGCAGTCTCTCAACCGAACGGGAGCGCGCTGTAGTGACGCATACAATTCACCTACTCACAAACATATCGAGTAGCTGCCTCACCGAGCTTACGCTCAAGTGCAACAATGCCGAGGCGGAGCCGGATCCGAAGGCGGAAACGAAGAGTTACGCTGGCGCCGGACAGAGTCCGGGTAAGTGCTGTGCTCTGTGCTTCGAGAAGCGCAACGTGCGCAGCCTGGCAGTCCTATTGGACTATCTGCGCCGCGCACTCGACCAGCAGGAGAAGGAGGCCAGCTCCCATGAGCTGGTGTCGCCGGTGCTGACGGTGCTGGTGAAATGTGCACGCAGCGATCGCATTCAACGACACTATTTACGAATGGAGATACTGCCGCCACTGAAGGATGTCAGTAAGCGGCCGGAGATTGGCAACGAGCTACGCAATCATTTGTGCCGCTTCCTCACGCTGCCAGCGATGATCTTACGCGACCTGGCCGCCGAGCTGCTCTTTGTGCTATGCAAGGAGGATGTTGGACGCATGATCAAATATACGGGCTATGGAAATGCGGCTGGCTTGTTTGCCAAGCGTGGCGTCCTCGACTGTCGGCGTATTGAGGGCACCGACTACTCGTCGGACAGTGAAGACAGCGACACCGAGGAGTACAAGCAGCAGCAGCAGTGCTTCAATCCAGTGCTTGGCTGTGTTGAACAGGCCAAGCCCAATCCGCTCGATGGCATGTCCGACGAGCAAAAAGAATACGAGGCCCTGCAGCTGGTCAATCTGCTCGAGAAGTTGCGCAAAGATGGCATCGTGCAGCCGGCCCTAATTGACAAGGATGGCAAACCGCAGCCGCTGGAGCACATACTCCAGCTGCAGGAGGAGCTGCCACAACAGCAGCTTGAGCAGAAGCGCAAAACATAAATTTCGGCAAATGGCAAACAAAAAAAAACAAAGAAAAAAAGTTCAATATGCAAAAACAATCGACAGGAGTCTTCCAAAACTCTGGCAGCAGCAGCAGCATCAGCAAACATGAATGGATGGATCACTGCTACCCTTTGTTATACATACACACATACAAATATATATTGCGGATGCAACATTTACGAGCACCGCTTCCAATCAAATAGACAAATTGTAATTCCAATATACATATATTTACTGAGATAATAATATATATACAAGCAGATTGTTAGAACAGACGGCAATAGTTCGAGGGAGAGAGAGACAAGAAAAGGTTAAATAATTAATATGCGCCAGCAATTGTTACTTCGTACTTGATTACTTGATTACTTGATTTAAACGTACTGTGTGTGGCATGCAACCGAATTTGTAATCGATCTTTATTACATAGATGTGTATTATCATTAACGTTTAAGCTCAACAGCCAAGAAACTAAAGAAAACAACCAAATGAAAAAAAAAATGAAAAAATGAAAAAATCAGAGAAAATATCGAAGAATTCAAACTATTATTATTGATCGTAAGAACGAAAAAATCGCGTATTATTTAGGATTAACTTCCATTCTGTGTATGCATCATATAAAAAATTCGATTAATAGAGCTTTATTGTGTTCAATCTTTTATAGTCAGCGGGCATTGTTATCTACAAATTTGCGATTAAAGTAGCGTATCTACTAAATAGTTGATATATTTACTGTGTATACATACTATATTTAAAAATGTACTTGTTGCTGGTACTAACTATTATACTATGCTTAATAAAAATTATCCGTAAAACTCTTGCAAGATTACCAAATAACTTCTATATTTTGGAGTGACTTACATTTAAATTATTTAGCCCAGGTGGATATGTTTTGTTCAACTTCAATTCAAGTTGAAAAGCTAAAATCTAGATTTATCTAGATTTATTTAATATATATATATATATTTTTTTTTTAATTTTGCAGTTATTAAATTGCTTGGTTGACATTTTTGAAGTTAATGCAAAATATATGTTAGGATGAGTTATAATTCCAACATCTTAGTTCAGACTAAACTGTTTATAAACAAAATTGAGGCCTATAATTTAATTGACGTTTATAGTTTAAATTTAAATTCACATTAAAATACACAAAATAATTTCAGCCAAAGATACCCGAAGAACATTTCATGCTTAATAATTAATAGCTTTAGAATTGTTTTGATTGCATTAAATATGATTTTACACATCGGTTTTAAGAATATTTGATGGAGAAGCGTTCTTATAATTGTAGGTCAACCTAATTCAAAGTTTAAGCTCTATTCGACACAATGGCACATTTTATTTCTACATTTACATATTTATATATTTCAACGTACAATTAATTGTTTTTCAGTTGCTCAGAATCCAGGGATATGCGTGATCCTTGTGAGCTGCATGCTAATCCCCGATTTCGTTCGGATCCGCACGGTAGAAAAGTACCTCCTGAATGCGGAAAGACTCGTAATAGGGATGTGTGATTGGCTGTGATTGATGCCGTTTCTCCGGCTGCTTCTCTCTATCGTGAGGCTGTGCGCCGGGAAATGCAAAATTATTGGAATATACTCGCGACACTGGACGAATTTCCTTCTGGACGGGCACACAGTCGCTGCTCTTCTTGAGGGTTGACGACAATTGTTGTCGCGAAGATGCTGAGGCCATCGATTGGGCTAGATCGTTTTGGACATGGACATGCAACTGGCTGGACTTGTAGACGTTGCCAAGATTGGGTGGCTCGTAGGCGTTGGCATTGCTCTCGTCGCGTGCGAGAAACTCGCAAAACTGCAACTGCTTCTGTTTGACGCGCTTCAGCATTGAATTGCTGCCGGTTGCAGCAACTGGATTCTGGTTTACACCGGATACGCTTTGCGGTGAATTAACGGGTAGCGATACAGTCGATGGTGATGTCGATGACGATGACGTTGACTGCAGCAATTGGCCGATCTGCGCGCAGAGGCTCTGCTCGTGAAGCACCTGCTGATTGTCCTGCACATAGTTGAAGATCTGTCGCTTGCACTTGTCCATCTCATCCTCCAGCTGGCGCAGACGCGAATTCAGGCAAAAGTATGCTGCTGCATCCATCAGTTCCTCATTTTGCTTCTCTTGGCGGAAATGCTTATGCTCTGGATCAGTCACTTCGTTCCTATGATTATTGTTAACCAGCTCCAGATGCTCCAGCTTGATCTGCGCCAATGTTACATTTATTTGCATAGCTTTTGACTGCATTCGCTCGATGGCTTGGCTGTGCGCCATTGTCCAGTGATTCAATAGGAACTCGGCCTGCGGTTCGGTGTTATCTGTGGCCACTGCTGGCTGCTCCGTTTTCGTTTTGGACTGCTCGATTAACTTTTTAATCTTGTCCAGACGTCGCTGATTGGACTCCTTACGCGGTTTGCGGACACGCACCGGCTGCTCAACCGTTGCTGTTGCTGCCCCCACAGCGGATAGCTGCTCCCGACGCAGCGCCATCTGTGTGGGGAGCTCCTTGCCAGCAGCGCGACGCAACTGAGAGTTGGGTTCATTGGCATTGCGGTTAATACGATGCAGATGCGGCAAGTGCTTTTGCTGCTGCTGTTGACGCAGTTGTTGCTGTTGCTGTTGCTGTGGCTGCTGTTGTTCCTGGTGTGGTTGGTGTTTCTTTTGAAATTGCTGCTGCTGTCTGTGGTGCTTTCGCTGCTCATCCACCCAGCTCTTAGTCATATTGGATGTAGACTGCGTGACGAACTCTGTTTGTCCAGCTGCATGGCAACTGCTGGCGACAGCTCTATGATGTGAACTAATAGGAGGAGGAGGACTTGGATGAGCATTTGACGTTTAAAAGCTGAGGCAATAGGCAATAGTCATTGGCAAGGGCGAGGGCGCAGACGTTGGTGAATTGTTTAAAGCGCGACCAAACCCAGAACGGAGAGTCAACGCAAACATTGTAAACTTTTAACATTGCTTAGTCAAATATATATACGAACTGGTTCGATCAGTTGCGTTTCAATACAATTTTCTATTCAGTTTTCTCTACATACACCAATTTCTCTATAGTCTAGGTACACATAATGAGATTCGCTTAAAAATAGTTACATATTTCCAAATTGGGCGAGTTTGGCTCGGATTACATTAACAAAGTTCATGGCAAGTATATATGTATATATATATACAGTATAATCGGTGTTTTTCGTACCTTTTCCCTTAAATCAAAGTCTTTATTATTCGAATGTGTTTTACGACAGGCATTTGGTGAATTTAGTTAAAGAGTTTGACTTTAACATTGCTGCTTATGCATTTACTTAATGTTTTGTTGATCAATTGCGAACATCAGATGAATATATATATATATATGTTATCCGTCATATGACGCTCAAGATCTATACATATTTGTTGTTTTATTCATATTGGGAAATCGAAGAGCTTTATTCATAGAGTGTGGATTAAGGGATCTCCTGTAAAGCGTATCTATTCTTAGCTGTGTTTCTACGAAACTTCTAATTTGTTACCATTGTATTTGAGTACAAATAGGTTTATTTTGAAGTTATTTCACTGATAGAATAGAACTATCCCATCATAATTATGATTGCCTTAGTTTGCTTTTGCCCTTCCGGATGATTTCTTATAGATGATTTAGCTTAGAAACCGGTCTCAGCTAAGCTACATGAAAATAAGATATTCTAATATAATACAGATATCTTATCGAATATTCTCTTATTCTTATCCCTCCAAATGAATTTATTGTAATTGTGCAATGCGACGCGAAAGCGTTTGGGGATATGTTAATCGACGCTGAGCATCGCCAGAAATACGTTTTAGTTGTAGTTGTTGTTGTTGTTGTTTACCAATTCTGTTTAAGATTGAGATTGTGGTTAAGTTTGATGTTGATGTTGACGTTGACGTCTCCCGCTCACTTTTGTTGAGTGCCCATTGTTGCTGCTGTTGCCTACAGTTTGTTGCTGTTGTTGATGCTGTTCTTGTCTTGATTGTTGATGTTTTAAGCGCCGCCGTCGTTGAAGTTGTTGCTGTAGATGACGGTGAACGTCGATGCTAGGAGCGTCGACATCTGGAAAAGCGAGCGAGTAGCTAGAGAAGCTCAGCTCAGCACTCACAATACACAATGCACCCAACGTTGGCCCTGGCCCTGCTAATGCTCCTTGCCACACAAGCCACAAGTGAACAGAGATCGTTGCCTTACTCACCTGGTTTTTGACACGGATCGGATGACGTGCGTCAAAGTGGCTGCTGGCTGCACAACGGAGCCGGTTGGAGCTACTGGAGTCTTTGGTGTGGCGCTGCTGTGGCGAGCACTGCCGCGTAACTCGGGCGCAATCATCTCGTACAGCCGGGTGCGATAATCATTCACACAGTAGCGAATATCATCGTTCAGTGTCGGCTTGACCTCCGTGCGCAGTTCTAGGGTCGCCGAGGAGCTGCGAAAGCGAAGCACATACGGATGGGCGATGGACTCCTTGGCCGTTAGCCGGCCATCCGGATCGAGGACCAGCAGCGACTTGATCAACGACATGGCATCGTCACAACAATACGGTATCAGCTCGTCCAGGGAGTGACGACAATCCCGCACAATCTTCTTGCTAAGCAGAATCGAGCCGAAGGTGGCGCCAATCGATTCGATATCCCGTTCCGTTACATCGGGCAGCGCGTTCACAATCTTCTCGATCTGCAAAAATATGGTTTATATAAGTGATACTCCTCGAAATCTCAAATATCATGTTGCCTAGTGTAACACTCTCTCACACACACACACACGTACCTGATTAATGGTGCTGCTGCCCTGGAAAAGCGGCTTCTGGAGTATCATCTCGGCCAGTATGCAGCCCAGACTCCACATATCAATGCCCTTTGTATATCTATGAGTGGTTTTCGAGGACTTTAATTGTATTTATATATGTTGTTTGCTAATAGCTGAAATTAACCTGCGACTGGCCACCAAAATTTCGGGTGCACGATACCAACGGGTCGCCACATAATCGGTCAGCATGACTCCATTGTCCAGCTCATCCTTGCTTTCGTAGTCTGAGTTGGAGCGCCGCTTTACACACAAAGTTCGCGCCAGTCCAAAGTCGGCTACTTTGATTCTATATATATATATATATAAAAGAAGAGAGCAGAATGCAATGAAATAAGCCAGAAAACCAGTGTAATCCCAGCCGATAACAGATGACACAAACATTATTGCTTCAATCAAAGTAGTAAACACTTTTCCAAAGTTTTTTTCTCAATTTAAAAATCAGAACTTTATAATTTTGCAACTGCCTCGGTGTTAATTTGAACATTAGTTTGGAGACGGCAGTATAATATGGAACCACAATGAATGTAAAATGATATAAAGGCAATTCTTGTATGAATCAAGA
>JBAMBD010000545.1:2530000-2557500 GCA_037043625.1 Drosophila melanocephala | reverse complement strand
TGCTGCTGATGCTGCTGATGGTGCTGCTGATGGTGCGCCTGTCGACGCTTCGCCTTCTCGAGCTCGGCAAAGTGCTCCTTCTGTTTGCGGACAAGCTCGTTCATCACCTCGTGATTGTAGGTGGAGTGCAGCATCAGTCCAAGCAGATTGGCACGTGAGCTCAGCTGCTGCCTCAACAGTCGCTCCTGCTCCATCAAATCATCCATTTTGAGCCATTGACGCACACGCTCCAAGTCGATCTCGGCCCGTCGTATCTTCTCCCATGCATAGTGCTTGAAGCAATTCTTTTTGGGTGCACGACAAAATTCACCGGTGCGATTGAACACATCCTGAACGAGCGGCGAGCCGCACACATCCGTATCGCTCACCTTGGGATCCTTACTGTGCTCCGGGCAAAGGACACGCAAGCGTTTGCAATACGTCTTGCTCGCCGGATTGTAAAAGTCACAGAACATATTGTTGCCCTCCATGCGCGTCTGGAAGATGCTGCCGAAACTGGCCTGTGACTCGTATTTGTTGAAGCATTTCTCCATGTGCTTGATGGCTGTGCGCGAGTGTATCTCATGGCCGCATGTGATGCAGTACATGCTCTGCTCATCCTCGACATCGCCGTTATCCTGTGGCCGCTGTGTCTCGATTAGGCTGCGCTTGGCCCGCTCGACAATCATGTTGAGCTCCTCGACACGATTCTCGAGATGGGCGAGTGCGAAGCGCACAAGCGTCTGCTTCTGTCGTATAATCTCGAGCTGTTCGCGATTCTCCTCGGTCGCGTGACACGGCGTCAGATTCCATTCTTGCAGACGCTGCGGCAGCACCTGGAATATACGATTCGTGGCTAGATTGAAGCCGCACTTGTCGCTGCAGTATTTACTTTGCGGTCGGGCTTGACAACGGCAGCTGGGCCCATGACACTGCCGCAGCCCCACCAGCTCCGGATGCACAAATATTTCCGGACTAGCCTCACGCACCACTTTCGCTTTGCGCTGTTGTTGCTGCAACAGACTGTTCCTTTCCCGCTTGCGACCCGCCGCCGTTGTCGTTGTGGTTGCCGATTGATTCTGGTTAGCTGTCTGGATCACACAGTTCCGATAGATGCAGCGCGGCTTGTGGCCGACACGTTGGCGGCACGCGTCACACTGATTGCAATTGGGTCGCCGGCAGCCCTCGCAGGTGCCACAGCGTCTGACCGGTTTTGCTGTTGATTCTTTGGCGGTGCTATTCTTTCGGCCACTCGTGCTACTCGAACCGCCCGCCGAACCCGAGGCAGACGTTTGGGCGGCCGTCGCATTTATTGCGCCCAAATTGGCATTGCTTGCGGACGCTGTGCCAGCGGAGGAGGCAGCAGCCGTGGCCGCAGCACGCTCGGTGGCAACCAAGCGAAATACGGTCTGCAGCTCGGGATTCTCCTTCTTGCAGCGCTGGCAAAAATACTGCTTGATGTGTTTGGCCTCCTTTTCGGTGATGCCAATGCAATTGCCATGATACCATTCCTCGCAGCCATCGCAGCCGCTGCAAAAAAATAAATATAAATCAAACAAGAAAAGAAAGGAAAAAAGAAACGGAATATCAATGCAATTGGTTGAATGAGCTTTAGTTATTATTCACCCATCCACCCATCCATCCATCCACCACTTACATCATGAATCGGGAGCAGTCGGATGTGCGGCATATGCAGTAGGCCTGATCTTCCTGCTTGAGTATTGTTGCTATTTTCGATTTTCGCTCGGGCAAGTCGAATTCCCGTGCAATCTCCTCTTTCTGTGAATGTTTTCGCAAATGGGTGAGTACATATAGCTCGACATCTATTTTCGTGATTGTTTTTTGATTTTTGATAATTACCGATCTTTTGTACTTTCGTTTCTCCGTCATGGTGCTGCAGGCCACCAGGTAAACTCCGCCACCCACAAAACACAACAGCGATGTGCACTTAAGGCTGACGGCTTATCGATAAATCAGTACATCGATTGTGCATATTTATGAGCTTGGTGCCGAGGACTGCAATTATAAGTGAATTAAATGATCTTAATTACATAGTTTAAAAAAAGAAAACAATCTATATATATACTCTTCGACAAAGTAAATTAAGTATATAACTGTGCTATCATTTAACAAATAATGTACAAGGTACAATACTATAATTTTATTTATTTATTTATTTAAAAAATTCAAGAGTGGTCACAATTTGACCAATTTGTGGAGGTCAGACGATTTCACGCAGAGTATTTCATATTTGTTAGTATGTATTTGTGCTTTATACCATATACGATTTACGGTCACACCTCATCCAGATAACGAAAATGTGATAAACAAAGAAACAACAAACAACAAAGTATATCAAGAATTCAGAAGAAGTAGCATGGGAGTGACAGTGCTACAGCCGTATCCATTGCCCGAGGGCAAATCCGGCGCCCACATCATTGATCATCTAGGTAAGCGTCTGCTGTCACTGGGCGCCACACATGCTGGCCAATTTTTGGTGGACTGCGAAACATTCATCTCAACGCCGCAGCATGGGACACCGACACGAGCCGTTCATGTGCTCCACGACTCGGAGTTTCCAGCATCGACTTTCTCCATAATTGACAATGGCACTGGCAAACAGGTGGCCCTCGTGGCCGATGCTATCTTCGATCTGCTAATGCTGAAAATGACATCGACATTCACATCCAAGAAGCAAACAAAAATTGAGTCGCGCGGCGCCCGCTTTGAGTATGGTGATTTTGTGATCAAACTGGGATCCGTTACCATGATGGAGCACTTCAAGGGCATACTGATCGAGATTGAGTACAGGCCGTGCATAACTCTTTCGTATTGCTGGGAAATGATACGCGAAATGCTGCAGGGCTTCCTCGGCATCAATGTGGCCAAGGAGTATCCCACATATTTCACCACGCAGACGATCATGAATGCGATGGGGCAACAGCAGCTGCACGCCAAACAGAACGATCTCTATGAGCCGATGGACACCGTTAAGCAGTATCTGGAGCACTTCACCAACTATCGCAAGCATATCCAGCTGCACGGCGGACTGGGCAGTTCGGGTCTATCGGTCAATGGCCCGGTGCTGATGCCCTCGACGGTTGTCGGTGTTGGCATGGGGCGTTCCTGATGCGAGGTGAAGCTGGAGCCGCCAGATCTCGCCTAGCAGCATCCAGCTACAGATTGCCCCCCCCCCCCACCCCTTCATTCTTCTACAGCTAAAAATACAAACCAGGAAACAACTAAACTCAGCTCGCGATTTGAATGTTTTTGTTCATTTTGTATTATCATTATTATTTTTTATTATTTTTTTAACATAATAGTTGTATATATATATATATATATATATATATATGTACATATATATATATATATAGTATATGCATATGTATATGTATGTTAATATCTTATCATTTGTGTATATGCAAGTTCTCGCACGATAAACTTTTCTTCTGCAAAGTACAGTTGCGTCCAATGCGTTTAGTGTGTAAACAAAAAAAAAAAAAATATTGGAATTTTTCATTCTCAAGCAAGCGCAATATGCAAAATGTAGTAAAAATACTTTTAGAAAATAGTTCTACAACAAATTGTTCACGTGTCTCCATTTATGTACTTTCAAACTGTTATACAAAACAATAGCTTATAAGTTAAAAATGCGCATAAAATATATATGTATTTATTCAAAGTAGGCAAGCCAGAAAACGATATCGATATAATTCGTATATTTATTAAATAATGATAATAAAATTTGAAGTCTTCTTACAATAACAAAAATCATGGCTTCTGCGTGTTGGAAATTTAATTATTTATGCAATTGTGTGTAATGGAAAACAAAAAATATTTTCAACGATACTTGAATTTAAATTTGCATTATTCTTTTTCAAGTGTGCCACAAATAGTATATTTAGGCATTATTATTATGCATTTAAACGTGATTTATTTTTTTGCTGTTTACTTTTGCTTAAATATTTCTCAATAATCGTAATTTAATCTTCTGAAACTACTTTTTTTGTTTAATGTTGCATGATTCTTCTTAAACGTAGTTGTTGTATATCATATTAAATTGTAGTTGTGTGTTACGCCTAGTAATAATAACGGTGTCTGTGTATTCATGTGTAGGTGTGTGTATGTGAGTGTGACTGTGTGTGGGTGTATAACAGTTCCGTATAAGTAAATATGCTTGCATTTGCAGTTTCGGCTGCAGCTCCGACGAAATTTACTCTCAGCATGTTTCGTGTTTCGCGCGGGATCCCTGCTCTTCTCCTCTCTGTCCTGCTGCTTATGTATGTAAGCCGTCTCTGTCTGTCTGCCTATAGATGTGTGCTTGTGTGTGTGCTTGTGTGTGTGTGTGTCTGTGTTTATTGCTGATTTTATTTATTCATTCGGCTTTGGCCGATGTTTTTATCTTTTGTTGCAATTGCCGCTGGTCTTGCTTTTTATTTTTACAAATATTTTAAAATAAATTTTATATGTATGTATGTAGATAAATGTATGTATGTATATATTATTCATATAGTTTAAACGGAGATCAATTTCCGATTGATGGTTGGTTGTTTGTTATGTGTTTGCGGTTCTTTTCTTTTCTTCTCTTCTCTTCTCGTTGATCTTCATCTTCCTATTCATGCTTTCTTTGAGGATGGATGTCCACTTTTTCTTGTATAGATGGTCCAACAACAAAAACAACACTAAATACACAATTTTTGCACTTTTCTTTTAGTTGTTCTTCTTCTCTCGTTTCTCTCTTTTTCGTATCTTATCTGCTGTTTTGCTGTAGTTGCTGCTGCTGCTGTGATTGCTTGCGTCGCTGATTTTGTGATATTGTTTAATGTCGATGTTGTTGTTGATGATGTTTGTGTTTCGTTTTCTGTTTCAATTGAAGTGGAGAGAATTCGATCAATCCACTCTCCTTTTTAGTCGCGCATCGGCAAGGAGGCCGGCTTAATGTGACCCCCATCGCCCTCAGAGACAAAGCGCTTGCGTCCACTGCAAAGAAACAAAACAAATATTTATAATTATAATAACCTTATCTAACAAATATGTATGTGAATCAAGTAAAAGTTAAATTGTATATGTATTTTATCAAATACTGCAACGTATTGCAACACATACATCTACACATGCACATGACCATTGCAGCATTATGCAATGTCAAAATCAAATCAAATTCGGCACATAACAAAAATGCATTTGAAAAATTTGGCGAACAAAAAGAAATCTGTATGCGTTAAGCGAATTTGCAGCGGAGTTCATTCAACCGTTGACCCTTTTTCTCTCTCTCTCGCTCTTTCCTCTCGCCTCTCTCCTCTCAACACAACACTGAACGAAAAACAGCGGCGACAAAAACAGCTGTGCAACGACAACTAACTAACGTGCACGGTCGGAGGTGGAAGAGAAGGAAGTGTGTGGGGGTGGGGGAGGGGGTAGGCGGTTGCACTTCAAAACTAGTTTCACTGCGTGCACACAAGCCAACAAACAACAGCAAGCCACTGGTTTATCTGCGGGCTAGTATTCGATTTTAACCTACATCGACATGAAAGCTTTATATACAGCTGCGGTCAAAATAATAGTAGTGCTTTGGAAAATTAAAAAAATAAATACTCAAAATATAGTTAAGAAACTATGGAATTTTTATATAAATACAAGCAATCAACACTGAAGTTAAGTAAGCATTAAAACTTGGTATGATGAGTGCATATTTTTTACTAGGTTTAGTATTTGGAAAATAATAATATTTTAAGACATTCCCAAATGAGAAACCAAATATTTTTGGTTTTGCACAATTGCATTTTTCCTTCAATTGAATATTTTGAAGAAGTCTCGATTCGATCACCATAAAAATGATCATATTTTTATTACACGCACTACTATTATGTTGACCGCAGCTGTACGTATATATGTATGCATGTACTGTACGTACACACATATAAATAAAGTAAGTACAAACAACAACAGGCAGCAAATGCAATTCGGAGGCTGTTGGATCGGCTGTGAATAAGGGTGGTGAGGGGGGTCGTGTACGATATTGCGACAGATAGAGCAACTATAGCAATTTAAAACATTGTCTTAATTCGTTTGCACTCCCGACTGCAGAATGCCCTGCTTCGACTGCCTGAATCGAATTTATATATATTATATATTACGCACAGATATGTATATATATATATCTAATTATAAGCTAATCTATATATATATTTCTGCATATGCTTTCAATGTAGCGCAAGTGCAATTATAATTCAATTATAGTTTGTAGCAAAAGTTACCAGCCAAAAATAAAATCTTTCAATCGATTAAAACGATATTAATGTAATTTCAAATATGAATGCAGATTAGCAATTTTTTTCTTTTTTAAGTTTTGAATTTTTGAATATTTTGTTTAATTTGGTATTATTTGATATCCAAAAGTGTATAAGTGAAAAATAGTGTTTTACTCTATGGTTAATTTGCACAATTGTTGTAATATTTCGTGATTGTAATTGTAAGCGTATTTTAATGTATATACACCCCTCTATGCACTTTCTAGGGTATTGAGAGCTAAGTTGTCGCGTCGGCGTTTGTTGGTGTGTGTGTGTGTGTGTGTGTGTTTGTGTTTGTCAGTGTGCAAAGTGAATGCTTCTGTTGTTGTTGTTGTGACTATGTTAAGTGCCAAAGAGCAACAGCCGCAGCCAAGGCGAATGCAAAATGCAGTTACAACAACAATAACAGCAAAAGCAAAAGCAACAGCAACTGCTAAGCTAGCAGCGCAACAGAAACTACAACTGCCCATAGACCGACGACGACTGTCTGCTCGTTACTGCTTTTGCTGTTGTTGTTGTTGTTATTGTTGCTGTTGTTTTGTGGGTGTGGCAGCAGGTCGATAACAGCAGCAAACTGCAACTATGACTGGCAGCAATAACAACAACAAAGGCAGCGACAGTCGCCATTTTTTTTTACCTTCACCACATCACTTACGACGATCTTGAGCCACATGCAGGTTGTTGCACCACCAACACCACCCATTAACTTAACAACAGCAACTACTTGTAACATCGATGCCAACTTTGTATAGATAGACATGTATGTGTATCTGTTTGTGTGTGTGTGTGTGTGTGTGTGTGTATGTACGAGTATAGATGCGCCTAGTGAAACGCAATCGATAAGTATTATCGACAATAAACAAACTCATGTGTTTTGTTGACTGGAAATTATAAATAAACTGCAAGCGAATCAATTGGACGAATTAAATAAGTGGTGCAGGTGCTCCAATATGTTAGCAATTAATCTAACAATCTTCAAAAAGTCAACAATACTAACAATAAAACTGTTTGGCTCTATCTTTTCGGCACAACCACCCACATAAATATTTACACTTTCAATGTTTACACATACACACATCTATGTTTGTTTGTATGTTACGCTATTCTTAGATTACACTTTTGTATGCATGTATGTATTTGTGCATGTGTGTGAGCAGGGCAAAATAATACGAGTTATATAACATCGTAAACATTATATTTGAGAACAACACGTTTGAAACGGAGTTTAATCAAGATTCTTAAATCAATTCGTTTAACTTTTTGCAAGCGAACCGGTAAAAATAGATCTTGAAATACACATAAGCAATATACATACATACATATTTATATATATGTATTTTATGATCAAAACACAGCTGAATCAAAAATGTGTGACTATTTGTGAATTCTTTAATACAAAGTAAATAGCCAATAAAATATTGAGTATTTTCGTGTGCATTTTACATGCATTGTGTCTACTTTTAAAATGTCAGCTAATTAATTTGGGCAACATCAAATTATGTATACGTATTTGTGCACACATACAGACAAATGCTAAAACAAAAACACACACACACACAGACATACACATATACATAGCTAACCGGCGCCTGATAAACCGGCCCCACAATCAACTTTAGCGACTGCCCCAACTTAACGTAGACGCCGACGCTGACGACGACGGTGACAGAGACGACTGACTACGCGTCAGCACAAACCAAACTGCGCAATAGAAATTTCATAAACAAACAGTCACACACACATGCAAACACACATACAAACACACACACACACACCATATAAAAATGAGAAATTGAGCCAAAAGCAAAGGAGAAAAAGAAAAACAACAGCCCGAAAAAGCGAAGAACGACGCGACGACCGTCACACAATAAATAATAAACAACAAGCAAGATGCAAAACGCCGGCAAAAAAAAATGCTTTACATATACATAAATATGTATGTATTTGCGTGTGCAATGTATATAAATAAATACATATATAAATACGCATATATGTATGCATGTGGATGTGTGTGTGTGTGTGTGTGTGTGCATACATGCATAGTATACGAGAGCCAGAAACAATAATAATTACAGAAAGAACAAAACAAAAATAATGTGCCATATATTGTATATACCGTTGATTGGGGCGGGGGTGAGAAACGCAATGACTGACAAAGATTACGTAAAAGCAAATTGTTTTTTTTCTTTTTTTTTCGTTGCTTATTTTCTGTTTTTATTGCCATGCCTGCTGTGTTAGCTTGTTGTTGTTCTTCTCGTTGTTGCTGGTGTTTTGTTTTTTGTTATTTGTCTGGTGGTTCACAGGTGGAATAGTGAATTTATCAACACAAACACACACACACACACACACACACATTCGCCGTTATACACGGGGTGGGGTGGGGGAAGTTACTTACCGGGATGGCACATTGTTGATTATCTTGTCGGTTAGGAAGCCGGCACGATTACAGCGCTCCACAAATCTATCGAGTATTATATACGCCAATGGCACGTCGAGCACAATGTCCGCCATATCGTCGTAGACGCGCATGAAGCCCTGCCGAGTACACAAATCCAATAAATATTATATATATATATATATATATATATATATATATATATATATAAAGGAGTTTTTCTTTGATTTTTTATGTTGGGTGTTTTTGTTATTAAATTACAAAGCGCAATGATTCGATTTTATAACGAGAAATTCTCATTCTCGATTTCTGAAAATAGCCAACTGATACTCGCATTACAAATATTATATGTTATTGTATATATACATAATACATATATATATATAATGTAAATTGAATGTTTCTTCAACGATTTATGACTGTTTTTTTTTTTTTTTTCTTTTCTTTCTTTTTTTGTTTAATGGAATGGAGGACGGGGGTTGGATGAATGGATTCGCTAGTCGAATTGATGTCGATGAACAATTGTGTAGACAACTAACCTGCTCCATGCCAGCCGGTAGAACGAGACATGTTAGATCCAGCGATTTGAGCAGCTCACACATGGCCTCCTCGGTTGTCTGGCTGAGGGATTCGAGGGTCATGACAATGGCCTCATAGACGAGCTCATGATGATAGTGGGGCACCTCGAGGGCGCGCAGGCAGCGTTGCGCCTCGGCAACGTCACGCGACGACAGATACTCCTTAAGGAGGAGCGTCATCTGCTTTGTGATGGTCTTCACCGGTCGCAGTGGTCCGCCCATGCCCCACACATTGTCGAGATGGGCCCACACCTGCTTGTGGATTAGGGCGTCGGCACGTCGCAATGCCTGCTCAGAATACACGCTCAGATGCTGATGCTCCTCCGGTCGGCTGACGAACTTGGGCGGCATACAATCATCGGCAATGGCCCGGGCCATAAAATTGGCGAGCATGACAGGCGCCTCGGGCGTGTCCAGTATGAGATCGGGCAAATTGTCAAGCAGCATATTGAAGCCCTTCTCGATATCCTTGCCGGTGATGACGCGACCATATAAATCGGATATCAACACGGATGTCATCTCGCGCTGCGAATCCTTATGGTCCATGGCAATCTCGACGAGAATGCTGGTGATATGCTCCCGCAACGGACTCTGCAGTATCTCATCGAAACTGACGGCCACCTCATGGGTATCCCCATGCTCATAGTATTCGAGAACGATGGGCTCGGCGAGCTTGAAGAACTCCTCGGGCGTCAGTTCGGTAATCACTTCGCGCAGCTCCACATTGCGATCGTTGCACTCGCTATCATAATTGGGATCATTCTCATCCTCATACACCTCGGCGAGCGCCTCCGAGCCGGGCAGTCCCCAAACCCCCTTGCCACCGGCGCCGCCTTTTTTGGGCAAGCCCCGACCCCGAGTCAAATTGCGTGATCTTCGGCTATTCTTCCAGCGACGATGCGGCACCACATAACCAGTAGCGGCGGGCAGTACACCATTGGCCAGAATGGATACCGTTGCCGCATTACTGCCACCGGAATTTGGTGAGCCACCGCCAACGGCAGTAGCGACGCCTCCATTGGTCAGCAGCGATGTTGTTGAGATGCCACTGCCACCACTGGCACTGATGCCTGTGCCGCTGCCGCTATTTTGTCTTTGGATGAGGCGCTTTGCCTTACGTTTGATGCGACCATCGTGAGCACCAACCTCTCCGACGGGCAGCGGTTTCTTCATGTGCCCGCCATGAAGATGGCCATTGGATGCGCCACCATTGAGTTCGACAGCCTCAATTTCATCATTTAGTTCCCGTTCCACGGAACTCTCCTTGGAATCGGTGCCGTTGCAGATGATGCCATTGGCATGCTTCTTAATGTTCGACTCCAGCTCCATAATTAAGTTTCTCTTCTCTCAATATCCCCTCTCTCTCTCTCTCGGTCTCTCTCTCTCTCTCTCTCGATCTATCTCACTACCTTAAATGTAATCTATTTTTTTGAATCTTCGGGAGCTGTGCTTGGGAGTTCTTTTCGCTTTGTGTTTTTGACTTTTGGTTGGTTGATTGATTGATTGAGTGTTCCTTGTTGCTGTTTTGTGTCTCCGATTGGCCGTCAGGTCAGTTCTGTATATATATAAATAAAGATATTGTAAGTGAAACATTAGTCGGTGCGCACTGAACTGAGCCATAACTTTTATATATTTATTGAGATCAGAAAAAGAAAAAAAATGTGGAGATTTACCGGCATATCCATAATGTATATATACAGTATGAATAAAACGAATTCGTCTTACAACAAATCTATTTTATCCATTGTATTTTTTTTTTTGAGCTTAGACGATTGACAGTTAAATAAAATATTTTTAAGTTGCTCTTGCAACTCTAACAGTCGAGTCGAATGTTGCTAATAATTAGAAGCTCATAAATATCACATAAGTTTATTATGATCGATTTCTAACGACTCGTGCACAAAACACGTCAACACTACTTTTTAATTGTTATTCTGAATTGCAAGTTAAAACATTTTACACGCATATTTTGCAACACTAACACGCTCTTTCTACACACTTCTCTCGTTCATCGCATATAAATATACCGTATACAAACGTACGTATGCATGTAAATACTACACACATGCAAAGATCTCTTTAAGCACATTTTGATTTGTATTCCGCTACAAGCAGATCGACGGACGACAGACGACACACTAGATTAGAAAAAGACAGCAATAACGATCTGTTCGGCGACGATCACCTTAAAACTAAAAATAAACAAATATTTACCAATGTGTACGTATGTGTGTGTGTACATATGTATTTGCTTTTGTTTTGTTTCTTATTATTACACTCGTTTACATATTGAAAACAAGCTGCTATGTATGAAATATAAATGTGTAGAAAACAAAAGAAAAGAATAATCCTAAAATGTATGTATATATTTACATACAAGCATTCACTTGTACTGTGTCTGCTAACGGCACTACATCTTGGTTGTGTACATACACACACACACACACTACATACATATGCGGCTTCAAATTCCAGCTACGCATTTAGAACTCCCTTGTCTCTGCCAAACAATTTCAAGGTCACACAGACATACACACACACACAAGTATAACTGCTACCGTTGACTTTACAACCCTTAATGCTCGGCCAATTGACTAACATTATCGCTGTTTCACTCGCACCTTTTAACAGAGCTTTAAGCGCAGTTATCACATACACATACCTATATATACATATGTATAAATATATACCTACATATATATGTACGCATGTATAAGAAATATGGCAAAGCAATGCAAGCAATATAACCGTGTCTCTGTTTGTCTCTCATGCAAACCTACCATGTGCAATGCGTACAAGTACAAACAAATATATTAGCTTCTACATGTGTATGTATACAAAATAAATAAAGCGAGCATATATTCATATGTATATGTGTGTGTATATATGTATGTATGTGTGCATGCTATTGCGTCGCTGTTGTCGCATGTTTCTCCTTTTCCTTTCTATGCTTACGCGTAAATACACACACACTCATATATACATAAATATATATATATATATATATATTATATATGTTTGCGCTGGTGTAACCGGTTTTATGTTTGTTTTGCCCGGCTTAACCTTGAAAATTGTACCCCTTACAAACTTTCTATGTTATTATTGCAGCATTGGCGGCGGCTGTTGTTGTTCTTGTTATGACTGTTTCTGCTTCTGTTTCGCACTTGTTGTGCGCACCCTCTTTGCAAAAAGTACAGCCGTGGGGCGGGGAGGGCATGGCAATGTTTACAACATAGCTACGCAGTACATAAGCACGTTTTTCTTATACATATGAAGTGTTGTTGCTGCTTCTGTGTATGTAAATATTTCCAAAATATTCCTTCCAGATGCCGAAATTGCGTCGCAAAAAACTGGACCATTGAATGGATGACAAAATCAACAACAACAATGCGTGCTGCTGCATGGAAAATGGACCGAATGCGGCTTGTAAATATTACTTGTCATTTTTATTGACTGCTTTTTTTTAAATGCAGTTTAGTTTGAATACCGAAATTTTAGCTGATAGCTGATATTGCATTTATAACAGTTTCTCAGAAGTTCCAAAACTTCCAGCGACAGTGTATTAAATATACAAGCATGCATATGTACATACATACATACAAACAAACATATATACGAGTGTATGCATATATATGGGAAAATAGCATAACCCTAATTGATGGGGGCCGATCACAACGCCGACGAGAAGAGTGGAAAAAGACATGACGAGAAGTACAAAAACAAACTAGCGATACCAACAACAGCAGACATAGAATTGGAACGAACTGGAAGGTAACCGAAAAAAAAAGAAGAAAATAAATAAGCGAGCATATGAGCAAAGAAGGAAGAGGAAAAACAAGTCGGCGCGCATGTTTGTGTTATCGGTTCGCCCTCCCCCACCAACCAAAGCACAGTCCGCGTGTGTTTGCCAGTGTGCGTGCACGCCGGCCAAATTTTTCACGTACACCTCACAAATATATTGAAATCTTGTTGGCCCTTACAATTTGAAATCTGATTGGATTGCGAGTTCATTTGCACATGAAAATTAATAGAGACTCACACTATTGCAATTTACGGTTACTGATGTAAATGTAATGTTTCAATAAGCACATACAATATGTACACACACATGTATATATATATATATATGAACGAATGTAAAAGTATTTATTTATTTTCAGATTATTTTCGCAGTTGGCTTTTGCCGGTAAATGCCGGTTTTTTTTTTTTTTATTTCATAATTGTCTTTATTATTATTATATAGAGAAAAATATATGGAATACAATGTATGTATGCACAGTGTACATATTTTTGCCATCGTATGGGACTTTTTCTACACTTACCACAGCGTGTGTACTTTTCGATTGCCTTTTGTGCTCTTGTCCGTCGGCGGCCTACACTGGCGGCGACAACAACAACCAGACCAATATGCAGCAATGTTGGCACGCTGAAAATTGCTGGAGCCTGTTTTAATTTTTTTTCTTCTTTTTTTATGTTTGGCAACTTGCTTTTGGCGTTGAAATTCGTAGGTATATAAGTAAGTTGGTTGGTTTGGGTTTGGTTTGGTTGAGTGTGTGTTTGTGGAGTGTTCGTTCTCTTCTGCTGCGCGGCGATAATGCAAATGCACACAAAATGCAATTGAAAAATATCGCTCAAGCGGTTATCGAGTATTTATTTGTATATTTCGAACATTCACACTTTGTAGTAACTTTCAAAAAATGATGATTGATTATTGCAGCAAAACAACAAAAAAAATGAAATGCATATAAAAACACCCACGACGAATCAAGAAATTGGAACCTGCAATGCACTTATGCACACACACACATACGATAATAGGATAGGTATGTGTGAAGGGCTGGATTTGCGCGCTGCAGCTCCACTTCCAATTCGAACTTTTGGCAATTCAATGTTTTGTATGTATCTTTATTTATTGTATTTTAGCTTTTGTTTAAGTTGGAGCAAATTTTGAAATTGCAATGGTATTTGGTGGTTTGAGAAGTAAGATTCCAATATCCGTAACGAAGCGAACACGACGAAAAATCCACTGAGAGTAACATCTGTTTGCCAGTGTGACTGCAACTTGCTATCGACGGTTTACAGATTCATATTCCCGGTGTACACAATAAAAATACTAGCACAAGTCAAAAAATAAATAAAATACCATCAATGGTCTCACTGTTTTTGGCGTTGCCATATGCGGCCGCTCGCCAAAAGCATATTTAACTTTATTATAATATTTAACAACATATGTTCTGATATATATGTTATGATAACAAAATATATGGCTCTTCATTTGCACATTTAGCTGCCATTTAAATATTGATAGTTTAAGTTATTCAAATTTATATTGTAAACCGCTGAGACGTTGACGCTGACTTGCCCGGAACGCTAAACACTGAGATTTTGATAAGCCCTGCGGATTGCGAGGGATGTGATTCTTCTCGCAATAGTCCACTGGATTATAGGTACCAGTCGATGGTCCATCATCCCAATTCTCGCTCGTCTTGACCGGATCCAGCATAGAAACAGGTGGTTCCAATGGCGCCATTTTACTTGAACTTTTGAATAAGTCGACAGAAAACTCGCATTCCTTGATATGCGACTGTGATAAAGGAACATACATATATATAGATATATATGTGTGTGTGCTATGATAATACTAACCTGCCATTCTTCAGATTTCAATAAATGAGTAGTATTAAATGGACAGCGAATTAATTTGATGTCCGGATTATTTCGAGCACATCGAATCAAATGTGCAGCCAAACGGCTTGGCAGTATGCGATGCGATTTGTCGTATGGGCATCCTACAAAACCGTCCGTGGTTGTAGTAGCATTTAATGCTTTAACCATTGATATTTTACCGATATCAGAATAGTCCGACATGGCTTTACCTGCGATTTACTGCGAAATTAAGAAACGAAGAAATGATTCAAGTAACGGGATTAAGAAATATCGCTCCCTGAAATGAGCGCCGTCTTGATAGCATTAATATCGATCATGAAATATATCGATTAGGGCTGCCAGCGATATTAACAGCATCAGTGTTGCTGATTTGGTGTTTTATCGGACAGTTATATTCTTTTTAAATTAAGTTAAGCGGAATATTTGATAAAAAAACACATGTCCGGGAAATTAAAAATGTTCCCACTAAGACTGCAAATATAGCAAAAAACAGCAAATAACTCAAAAGGCATAGCTTAATTTAATAATGTAGCCTGCTTTTTTTCTAGTTGATCTGTCCCATTTTTATAATCGATAATTGGCAACACTGAACACAATTGTTATATATATCTGCGGTATCTGCGGTTGATCGTGTCGATATATCGATGTTTGGTTTTTTTCCATCCCTTATTGTTTACAATTTGGACGCACGTGCGAAAGACACGCGGAGGCCTTATTTTTGTTTTTGGTATAAATATTATTAGAAGCATGCCGCCTGTTGCACAAGAAGGCAATTGCCTCATCTATCGAGGTAGCAACTTTCTAAAGCAGCGGCTTGTACTGTCCTGCCTGAGCGGCAAGCCAGTGAAAATCACACAGATTCGCGCCGAAGATGAGCGTTCGCCCGGCCTGCGGGAATATGAGATAAGTCTGATTCGTCTGCTCGACAAGCTGACGAACGGCACCAAAATTGAGCTCAATCCCGCTGGCACCAGTGTCATGTTCAGTCCGGGTCTGCTCCATGGTGGTCAATTGCATCACGATTGCTGCGTGCAGCGCGGAATTGGCTATTATTTGGATGTACTGATCGCGCTAGGTCCATTCTGCAAATTGCCCGTGCATTGTACACTGCGCGGCGTGACGAACAGCAAAGACTCACCGTCGGTGGATCATATTAAGGGTGCTGCATTGTCACTGCTGAAGCGATTTCTGTTAGTCGACGATGGATTGGATTTGCGTGTGGTGCGTCGTGGTGTTGCCCCGCTCGGTGGCGGCGAGGTGATCTTCAGCTGTCCCGTCCGCAAGAGCTTGCGCGCCATACAGTTCCAACAGCAGGGCATGGTGAAGCGCATCCGTGGCACAGTTTACGCCTGCAAAGTGTCACCGGCGATGGCCAATCGCACTGTGGAATCGGCCAAGGGATGCATGCTCAAATTTTTGCCAGATGTGTACATCTATACGGATCAGAATCGTGGCAAAATGTCGGGAAATTCACCGGGCTTTGGCATCTGTTTGCTGGCTGAGACTACAGATGGTGTTTGCTTCGCTGCCGACTGCATCTCGAACACCAAAGAGGAGTCGGTAAGAAAGAACCATTGATCAAATCATCTATAAACTGTGTTCCTTGCATCATCGTGCACATTCGACTTACTTATGCAGGATACGCCTACCATACCAGAGGATTTGGGGCGAGATGTCGCCATGCGTCTGCTGGATGAAATCTATCGCGGTGGCTGCTGTGATGCCGCCTATCAATGGCTGGCCGCTCTCTACATGGCCCTGGGCCAAAAGCACGTTTCTAAATTTTTGACAGGTGCGTTCTATATATATGTATATATATATATATCATACAGTTTTCCATGCCTTTAATCACATATATGTTTCAGGTGCCTTATCTACATATACCGTGCACTTCTTACAACATCTGCGCGACTTTTTCTCCATAACATTCAAGCTGGAGAATCCCGAGGGCGATGACGATGATGATGACGATGATGTGCGCGGTGCCCAAAAGGTTCTAATGACATGCGTGGGCATTGGCTATACTAATATTAGTAAGCGTGTCCTGTAGACCTACTCAAACGCATAGCCATAATCTAGGCACATCGATCTAAACAATTAAATTTATTTTATATATTGAATGTAACAATTATAATTATATACACATAATTATATATGTATATATATGCAAATGTATATAATGTTAAGGCTAAAGTTCTTTATTAAACCATATATTATATATATATATATATATATATACACTTGACAGAATTAAATCCATCTGCTTGAACTTAGACACGTGTGTATCTTTATACATATGCCCGAGATAGATTTAGTTCTTATCTTGCAATATTTTTAAAAACATAAAATGCAATTTCCGTACTTAAGCAAACAAAATTTGCTTAATGGATTTTTGGCTCTGATATGCAAACTATTATTAATGTGTACTTTTTAATGTTATGCAATTTTTGGTTTTGCTTATGCATAATATTTTTTTATTGAAAAATGTGTTGAGGCATGGTAATTTGTATGCCCCGAACCAAAAATGGAAAATGGGTAATACGGGTATAATGCAATTGTGTCACAGTATGTAATAGCCAGAATAAGACATCTCCAACTCTATTAAGTCGATATATAGACGAATTTGGAATATATATTCGTATATACCAAGCAGATCAAGTTAATTTCATTTTATATTATTTTGAGAAACTACTATCACCATGGTTCTTTTCAGTGTGTCTGCCTGCCATATTTATATCTCATATTTTATTCAATTTATTAAGCAGCTTGGCCCAGAGTATCTGCTGGTCGATTTTTCTCAACTGTTTATTTTCTTTTTTGACTTAGGCAAGCAAAACTAACGAAGTGTAAATAAATACGTATAAATTACAAACAGCACAGGAGTTTTTTTTATTAATCAAACATACTATTGATTAATGCGTGCATACATTTATTTATAATTATTTACACATTATTTATTTATGAATTATACACGCATATATTGTGGTTGATGAATTAAGGCACAACAATCATTTCGAATTTTAACGGATAGACTTATCGGCGGCTTTGATAACGATAGTAATATCGACAGACGACATATCGAATCACAATTAGTCGTTTTAATTGAATCAAATGGAATTGATTGAAAATGCGTTACTTAGTTGCAGAAAGCATTTTGTACTCAGTTTGTAATCAGTGCCAAATGATCGAGTTCAAACACCTAAACATTTCAAGGTTTCCAAGGGCACTACGATAAGAAACCTGTTGCTGGCTGCTGCAGTTGCAGTTTATACCCTGTACCTCATTTCTAAATTGAGAAATAAAGGGCTTAATGTAGTGCAAGAGACAGATCGAATTCACAATACAAATACAAATACTAAACACTAAATACAATAAAATATATGTATTTAGAAAGAAGATCAAATTTCGTTCTAGCTAACATAAATTTATCTATCCTTTTGATAGGATGTTTTTGTACTAGTTGTGAATAAAGAAATTAATTTCAGCTGTGTGTTGGCAAAACTCCAATCAGAATAATGCTATAATTGAAGACGGCGGAAATGGCTTTGTGTGTGTGTGTGTGTGTGTGCAAAAAGAAGAAATCAACGAAAGAGGACAGAGAAGAAATAGCCGCCATTTTGGATTATTGCGCCATCTTCTTGCCGAGGTATAATTTGTTGTGGAGAACGCTGGTTGTTTGCTTGCTTGCAAGCATAAAAAGTTTTAGGTCGACGTAGTTGAGATTTGCGCCACACGCTTGCCAAGATCAGCAAAAATGTGAAACCAGCTGACACACGAGAGACGTCGACGTTGCTGCGTCGCCAGCGCTACCTATAAAAAGCGAACGTTTCGCGACAGAAATTATCAAACGCCGATCAACGTTTGAACACCTTTCATCTGTCCGCTGTTAGAGCCACAAAAAAAAAAGACCTGCATCATGAGCCTGAGACTGTGCCTGCTGGCGTGCCTTGTTGTGGCCGCTAGTGCCTCCAAGGATATGCTGAAGCCCGCAAAATGGCTCAGTGCCAGCGAGCTGGAAAGCTTGCCATCGCTGAACGACATATCGCTGGAGCGCTTGGAGAATATGCCACTGCAAAAGGGTGCCCAGTTAATGGAGCAGCTCTGTAAGTGCTCCAATTTAATCTAATTGGGCAATCTAAGCACAAATCTACTCTTTCTCGCCAGATCACATTTCGAACATTAATCAGGATCTGATGCCAAGCTTTGTGCCCAGCCCGAGCAACATCCCAGTGAAGATCGTCAAGTCAAATGGTGAACGTGTGGAGGCTAAGCTGAACAACTATGTGGAGAAGGCCATGGCTCAGCCCGGTTTTGGTGAGGATGAGGTCACCATTGTGCTGACTGGTATGCCCCAAACGACGCCAACCATCAAGAAAGCCATGCGCCAGCTGGAGCAGGCCTACATGCAGCGCTACAATCTGCAGCAGCAGCAAAAGAACGCACAGGAGAGCGAACAGCAGCAGGAACAGAGCAAGGGTTACGAGCCCACCTCCAGCGAGGAAACTAACGATCAGTGGAAAATGGCCAAGACCACCAGTGGCAATTTTATCGTAAGTTTACTTGGTGCCAATTCTTAGTTCTCCCCCATATTATAATCGGAATTTAATTATATTTGTGCAGGTTATTGACTTGGGTTGCACGTTGAACGACTTTAAGCGTTTGTCCTTGTTGGACGTGGAGAGCACCGGCGCCATGATTGGCCAGACTCTGGTTGAGCTGACCAATATGGGTGTGCCCTATGAGATTATCCATCTGATTGGACAGGGACAGGGTGCTCATGTTGCTGGCGCTGCTGCTCAGAAGTTTACCGAAAAAACCGGCCACAAGCTGCGCCGCATCACCGGTCTTGATCCCGCCAAGCAGATGGCAAAGCGTTCCGGTTACCTTGTGGGTCTGTCCCGCGGCGATGCCGACTTCGTTGATGCCATCCACACATCCTGCCTGGGCATGGGCACCCAAATGCGCTGCGGCGATGTTGACTTCTATCCCAACGGCGTCAGCCAGGGTGTGCCCGGTGCTGAGAATGTTATCGAAGCCGCTATGCGCGCCACCCGCTACTTTGCCGAGTCAGTGCGTCCGGGCAATGAGCGTAACTTCCCTGCCGTTCCCGCCAATTCGCTGAAGCAGTACAAGGAGAACGATGGCTTCGGCAGGCGCTGCTATATGGGCATTGATGCCGATTACGATCTGAAGGGTGATTACATTCTGGAGGTCAACGAGAGGAGTCCATTTGGCAAGCGTACTCCCGCCCAGAAGCAGATGTCATACCACAGCATGCACTACTCCAACTAATTCAAGCTGAAACATTAACAACGACCAGGCCAACAAACAAACAACGACAAGAAATGCATTCAAAATGCATCAAGAAAACTAGCATATTCCAAAAAAATAATTCAAATTAATAAACGAGCATATTTTCTAAACTAGAATACAAAAAGTTTGCTTATTACAAAAAAATTACAGATATCGACAAATATATATATAAATATATTTGAAAATAGTCTTTGTACAACACACATATATACACTGTAAGTAAAGACGAGTGTGAACGTGCACGGGGTATCTCTGCGGCGGATACAATCTTCTTGATTTTGCAGGGCATTAAAAGCGTAAAAGTTATCTGCATATGACAGATCAAAATATAAAAACTAAATATTGAAACTCTACTTGACTTAACTCATTTTAAATAATGCTAATTTTGATTTAAAAAAAAAACGAATTTTAAGTGATGATAATTTTTGCAAAACAAATTAACATAAATTTTCTGATTCGTAAAATAGTTTTGTCAAAAAAGATTTCCATAACCAATTCAATTATAATATAAGAAATATAAATAAACACAACTTTTTGCGAAAAGCAACAAAATTTGCAATCTTGTTAAAATATACAAATGAATCCACAAAAAGGAAACCAAAACAGTTTTACTACCTTTTTGTACTTTTTAAGATTGAACGATTGATTTCCGTTTGCTCCATTCTTAAAAGCTATTTAATTTTTATATTAAAAAAAAAACATTTATAATACATAAGATATTTAAGAAAATTATTAATTAAGGAAAATTTAAAATGTATAACAAAATATAAGAGATGTTAACAATTCATTCCTATTTATTTGTGTCTGTATTCAGTGTACATATTTATATTATGTTACTGAAATACAAAGTTTGCAAAACTATAGAAATGCTTTTCTTGATATAAATGCAGATTAATAAATTCGACGAACTCCGATGAAACTAACTTAAGTTTTAGTTGGTGATTTGGTTGGCCGACAAAGCTTAAAGTTATATTCGGTTTCTTTCTGATCAATCTTAACCAGTTTGGCATATTCTTTAAAAAAAATAGAGAAACTTCAATTTATTTAAATCGATTAAAAACGACAGCAAGATGGGCAAAGCACAACGGGCAATAGAAAAGTGCGAAATAGATCCGTTATGAAAGAAGTTTCGCGCACTAGCGCAGAACTGAAACACAACTCTTATCGATGTATCGATAGAGCATCGATATTATCGATATGACTAATCAAAAGGGGGCAAAGAAGAACAACAAACGGAACAAAAAAAAACCAAGCGTAGCTCAACAACAACAAAAATGCTCACATAATTCGAGTAAAAGGTCCAGCGACAGATTGCTGTAGTATTAAAGGACATACGCAAAGACGAGAAATAAGCAAAGACTCGGACCGACGCTGGGCCTGTTGCGAACAAATACGAGTCCAGTGCTAGAATAAAATCAATACAGGGCCAGCTTAATGGGTGCCGAGCAATCGCAGTCGCGCATCGAGGCTGATGGCCATGAGATTTTCGAGAGGCGCGACCCGACGCCTCTCGACAACCACTCGATGAATGATGGCAGCACCTTGGCACTGGCAGCGGCTGCTGCGGCAGCGACCAACAAGCGTCGTGGCGGCACCATCCAGCAGCGACAGCAACAACAACATCAACTGCAGCACCACCAGCAGCAGCAGCAAGCGTTGCCGCATGGACCGGCAAGCATTGTGATTGCCAGTAAGCAAATCATTTCGGATACAGCGTCGCCGACCAGCTCCGAGCTGAGCCGGCCGCCATCGCCGCCGCTGAGCGTTTGCTCGGATCTACCGTATGTGTCGTATACGGATCGACCCATCGGCGATTCGCCAAAGATACGTAATCGGCCCGCCCATATGCTGCAACAGAGCAGCGCTAGCCGTGCAGCAGCACGCAAATCGCATCCGGGCGGCATCACAACAACCATCAAGCCGAAGCGTCCACAATCGACTGCATCCAGTCACAATATTGTTATTGTCAAGCCGGGTGCACGTGATACCCATGACGATATCGATCCAGACTTGACACGTCTGCGCAACATACCACAATTTTTGCCGGTGCTGCGTGAGTCAATTAGCTCGGCGACATATACACGCGATGCAGAGATCTTGGAGCGTTTGCATTCTCAGCATTTGCTTAATATATGCGGCCGGATGCAGACGCATTTGAATTTGTGTGCCAGCCATGTGGCCAGCGAACAGAATCATCTCGTGGAGCGCACCAAGGTCGTTAGCAATTCGATAACGACACTCTTTGCCAGTTTCGTCGATATGCAGAAGACATACGCATCGTATGCGGAGCAATTTGCCAAAATTCGTGGCGTGTCGCAGCAGCTGAGCCGCTGCAATTCGCTGCTGCATGAGAATATTGCCAGCTTGGAGGCAATCAATAATTTCCTGGACGATGAGGATCGTCTGGAGCCATTCGTCTGGCGCACCGATGACAATAAGCTGCGCGGCGAGGCGGAAGGCGCCGCCGGTGGCAATAGTAGCCGTCTGTGGCGTCTCTAGTCGCTCCAATCGATTTCCTTCCAAAGATTGTTTGTTATTAGTCTAACGCGTAATTCTATTATATATCCATATATATTTATATTGTGTATATTAACTATATCTGTATGTATTCTTTAATTGTACTGTTTGTATGTGGCAAAGTGAATTGCGTGTATTGAAATTATTTTTTAAGTCCTATTGCCAGATCTCGTGCATTTTTAGCGCAGGCCACACTTAACAATAGCCGCCTTATGCATTCGGAACTGAAACCAGTATGTGTAAATAAACATTTATCAATCTATAGCAATATAATAGTTAACTTACTTGTCAATGTCAAAAATTCCAATGACTTGAACCAAATTGGCAACAAAATTCTCGACAATTTTGTTTCATAACTAAAAAAAAGCCACTCAAAAGTAAAGTTGAAAATTGAATTCATCTAAATTTGAAGGGTTTGGCTTAAATGCATAAATGTGAAATTTGTGTAAAATGACATTGTTACAATCAGAAAATGTAGAATATTATACAATACAAAAATATAATAATAATATTTCAAGCTCTGCAAATTAATTCCAGCCTACAAGGGAATATAATAATTGGCCCGGCTATGATAACTGTTCTTTCTTGGCTATAATCTAATGACGGTTCGAGCTACCAACATTTCAAGTATATTCTCAGGTTTTTCCAAACTAGAGCACAACACACCACTTACAAAAAAAAAAAAGAATTCCAATTTTTGTCGAATCCAATAAGTGAATATATTTAATTATTCAATGTAATGACACATTTAACAATAATTAAGCACACTCACATAATACATGCAGACATATATAATTCTATATATATATATGATTAGTGGAATCCTGTAATTGAATATATTTAATAGTCCAATGTTATTACTTGAATAATGTATACAATTATTAATAATAATTTTTAATTACACACTTAATGCGCAATTATTTGAGTAATTTTACTTTTCGCTCAACACAATTTTGTATTTGACACAAAAGTGTTCCACGAACTACTTTCTATAAGATAAAATGCACATTTCTGGATACAACATTCAAAGTAATTGCTGCTTGTCATCGCACAATTCTTTGGGTGTCTAAGTTGAGAAATCAAAGAAATGAATCGAGACAACAACTAGCCATAATATTTATTCCACATGCTTACACACATATTTAGGTAGAGATTAGCAGTCTATATATAGAACTACGACTAGTACACATTAACTAAACAAACAATTATACATTTCGCATGCATTTCATTTTGGTTTTGTTTTTTGTTTTTCCTTCTTTTTTTTTAACAACATTAATTACAATTTTTTGTTGGCGTTTTGCAGTGCAAGCACACCTTTACTTATATAATATACACACATATACATTTAACAAATACGTTCATTTAACATAGTTAGTTGAGTCGCCTCCACGAGGCATATTAATGGTTTCTGTTTTTGTAGAAACCGTTTTGCATGAAACTCCCAAATGAAACACAGACAGAGAAAGAGAAATACACAGAGAGAGAGCGAGAGAGATAGATAGCGCATGTGCGAAAGAGACAGAGAGAGCGAGTGATGCGAGTGTTTCAAATTCATTTGCCACGTTTGTGCCGAAGGAACGCACGCAATCGTTCGCTTTCTTCTCGTCGCCGTCGCTGTCGTCGTCGTCGTCGCCGTTGTCGTCGTCGTCGTCGCCGTTGTCGTCGTCGGATCTCCAGGCGTACCGTCTTGTATAAGGCCAAGGAGCAATGGTAGAGATTGAAAATCGACGCTAGCACAATTAGGAAGTGTTCGGCCAATTGGAAAGGATAGCTACTCATCAGCCGTATGAGAAATGTGAGGGCTAACTGTTAACGCTGCGTATAGCAGCTCCAATAAACAAGGAGCATGAGCAGTACGTTAGCGCAACTTATATTCTAGAAGAGCTTCTGCATGTTGATGCGATCCTGAATGTTGCGCTGTTGCTCCTGCTCATCGATGGACTTCAGTTCCCGGGCCACCGTCGACTTGAGCGTTTTATCCAATTGCAGTGCATCGACAAAATCGCAACGGGCCTGCCTCGGATTCCAGGCGCCAGCATGGGCCTTGGCGCGCCGAAATAGCGCCTTGACATTGTGCGGATCAAGGTTGAGGACCTCGTTGCAGTGCTCAATCACGGCATAATAGTCACCGGCAATCAGACGGCATTGGGCATAGTTTAACAGCAGCGGCGTCTTAATTGCAGCCAACTCCAGCCACTCGGCATCGTGCGGCTTCTCCTTGAGCATCAGCTGCTCGACCATGCCGACAGCATCGCGATAGCAAATCTCTGCGGCGGCATACTCGAGCGCCTTATAGTGACGATTGCCGCGCTCCTTCAGCGTATGGGTTGCCAGCATTTTCTCATCGTCGCTCATTTGCCAGCGCTCCTTCTCGTACTCCTCGGGCAGCTCAATCGAGATTAATTCAATGATGAACTCCAAATCGACGGGATGCTGAAGTAGCTCGTCCAGATCCTCATAGCCCATACCTTCGTTCTGTAGGGTCATGCCGCAGCAGTGACGACGCTCCTCCGGTTTCTTGCCAATATCACGCAGCGTTTTCGATATGAACGGGTATTGAGCACAGAACTGTAATGTCGAAAATATGCATATTAACATAATACAAATAAAATCTTTTCTTTCTTTTATGGCACTTATCCAATTAATTGACTGATAAGCAATTAAATTCAATCTGCTACAAGTTTGAAGACGGATTCATGTTGCCCACAACTTTATTGCATTATAGGTTTGCCAAAACTAAACCGATTTTAAGATTTGATTTTTTGATTATGGATTTCCTGTATTTACATTTTATCTACTGGTATGAAATATTTTATAATTTGATGATGGACGCTAACAATTTCGAAGTAGTATAATTTAGAAATATAACTTTAACATTATCAGCTTTTTATCATGCAAATGGATATTTTACAATTACTTCTTGATATCTTATTAGTCCGCTACGAAGGTGTAAAAGTAAATTGATTTTGTACGCAACTTATATCTCCCACAATTTGAAAGATAGAGTCACCAAATTTGGAATGTAGATTACTAGGAACCTCCTTCAAAGATTGTTAAGCATTTCACTGTCCTTTGTCACCTGTTATTACAATGGTCTCAGAGTATTTTGCAGTCGGATAGCATGTACAAAAAACAGCACATCAGCAATCATGATGAAATATTGGACAGATCATTTCTTCATGCTGATATGCAATATACTACATATAAATTGACTAGATAGGTATATATATAAATATATAGCCATATCACATAGAAGCAATCACGTTTTAGAAGCCTATTGTTAACATGAGGGTTAACAGTTATCCATGTTTAAGACTGCGGCAGATATAAGAATTTGCATAAACTGATGGAACTTCTTCATTCATTTAATGGACGACAATTCACACAACTTCTCAACACAACTGCTAAACATTGCTAGTCGGTCAGACGTAAATGCAAATGAGTTCCTTCCAGGATTGCTGGTCTGCGACTTGTGCGACTGTGCACACACACAAAAACATCTGAGGTTACATCTTTAAGTAAGCACCTGTGGCAGTTCCTGGGAACGAATTGAGTGATGATGAGTGCGCTTACCGACTTGTAAACTGTGAATTTGGCCACTTCGTTGAGGGACATTTTCTGCACGATGACCTCCCAGACTTCTAGTTTGAATTTCTTGCCCAGAACAAGCTCCATGGGCTTGTCAATTTTCCTGCTGTCGTCCACGATTCGGATATCGTTTGCTCGACGCGTTTGAAAATGGAACTTCACCTGAAAAATTTAAAACTGTGTCACTTGCAGCCTGCGATGTGGCCTTGGCCTAGTTTTGATTTTTTTTTTTTTTGCGTCGGAGTCGCTTCGCAGCCCAACTGTTGCCTGTTGCCATTTGATATGATTCGCTTACCCTGGTTCCTGGGATAAGTTCGATGTATTTATTGCCAAGATTTAGCACTTCCTTGTGTATTGGCTTTTCCTTACTAACTTTACTTAGTTTCTGCTCCATTTTAGTTTCAGTGTATGTGGGTTTTTTTGTTTTTCTTAATTTTTGCAGTGCCTGCTGCTGGTTCACAATTCACAAATCACGCACAATTTGACTGCGCTTTCCAGCTTCTGATTTTCAACAACGAAGGACAATGAGTTGCAGTCAAAACAAAATGCAAAATTTCCAGAACGAATTCATGCAAATCAGCTGTTTGCCCGTTTAACAGTGTGGCAGCATTAATCTTAGCAAAACAAATCGAGTGGTATTGCCACTATCGATTAATTTACATTTCGTGTCTGTCGTTAGTGAATTCATTAGTTATTCAAATTTTCAAATTTTGTATTACTCTGCCATTAAATACATCATTATTTTGTTCAATCGGACTTTTTTGATTTTATTTTTTATTTTGTAAAATTCTTTCATAATGCATGCACGTTATCGATAGCCGCAAAGCACTTGTTATCGCGTTACGAAGTTGCAGTCGATAAGAGTTGCTAAATCGGCTGAAGCCTACCAGCTGGGCTGCCAGCCATCTGACCCGCCAACTATGAACAATGTTTCGCTCACTTTATTCGGTCGCGTATAGCGGAACCTGACAGTTGTATGTGCGCGCGCTCTGCTCTTGATGCGACACCAGTTTGCTTGGGCGCCACAAATTCAAAATTCTTACGAACACTTTAAGAATTGAATTAAGAATTGCTTGCATAGCTGAATGCATTTTATTTGTTAGTATCTCATTGTATTTCCATCTGTGTGTTTATATTTTTTTTTTAGTGCGTGTGTGTTTGTGTATGTGT
>JBAMBD010000545.1:2317500-2525000 GCA_037043625.1 Drosophila melanocephala | reverse complement strand
AACATCCGAAAGAAAAAGGAAATAAAACAACAACAACAAAGAAACAGTACAAACCAACACCAGCAGCCAGAGAGGAGGCAACAACAACAACAATAACAACAACAACAACAGCAGCAACAACAGCAGCAACCACAACAACGACAACAACAACAAGCCACATCATGATCAGCAGTTGGAGTTGCAGGCTGCTGCTGCTGCTCATGATGATGATGATGCACTGCAGCAGACACCTGGGCACAAACGCCTACAACATCGATCTGCCCAGTTACGTGCGGCATCGACAAGCTGGCAATACCATGTTCGGCTTCAGCATTGCGTTGCACAAGGCCCGCAACGATTTTACCAACTTCAATTCGTAAGTAAACTTAACCCTCTTTGCTCATTTACGTACAGTGAACACTTACTATAACGTACAGCTGCAGCACTTGCAACTTTATCAAATCAGAAATAAATATTGCATTTAGTCTGTTCTGTTTTATATGTTTTTATGTCTTTGTTAAACAAATTTATATTTTATTCAAATATTTCGGAATGCAAAAAACCATTTTCTTTGAGTTAGAGAAGTTGTTTGAAGTTGTTTGATATTTAACATATATTTAATCACTTATTTTAATTATTTATGTGTAAACACTTATTTATGCTGTGCTAAATTTGACGCCTAATTCGTAGTCAAGTTTCAATGAGTGGATCGCAAACATGAATTGCGAATTATTTGTTTGTTTTATATTTGTGGCCCGTTTTCGCAACTTGAACTTCAGCTGAATGAAGTCTGAGGAAAATAGGCTTCAAAATCGCAATGCTTATTTTTTATACTCCGTCGAATTCTTAATCGACTTACAAATATACAAATGAGTGTGTCTATTGAAGGAAATGCTTTCCGTTTGCCGTTTACCGAACCTTATGTAAATTGAGCGAACGACCTTCTGTCACCCGAGCCAGAGCAACGGAATGACAGTGACATATGTATATATACATCTACATGTACAAATACATACATACATACATACATACATACATACATACTTATGTTTGTGTGCGCGTTAACATTCAGTGAAATTTCAATGGCAGAGTGCGCATGCGCGCCGGAAACAATCAGGCATGACAATAACAAAATGTATCTTATACTTATGCGCTTTCACCCCTACCCTCCTCCACCACCCGCACCCGCGCACACACACACACACACACACACAGCACACACACACACACACACACACAGACACACATACAAATACACAGAAAAGAAGAAGAGTTGCACTCAACAAGAACAACATTTGTGGCATGGTACATCTCAGCACAAACTCATTATCTTTTTGGACAGTCAGTTATCGTTATCGATTTTGGTTTTTTTCTTCTTCTTCTTCTTTTTTTTTTTTCATTCTTACTGTCTGGCATAATTGCAGTTGTGGAAGCTGGAGACGCTGATAGTGCTGCTGGTGATAGCCAGTGATAAGCGTAAGTGGCGTTTTATCACAGTGCAACTGCAACCGCTGTGGCAGCCGTCTCTTTGACAATTACACACAGACATGCGTATATGTACAATCCGAATCTGAATCAGAGTCCGAAACTGTGACTCCAACTGAAACGGAGAACTGATAGCTGATAACTGTCATATGAACGCATAAAAATGCGTTGATACTCGCATATTTATTATGCTTGAATCAAGAAATAAAGAAAGTGCTGACAATCAGCTCATTTCGGGGTGCAATTATATTATTATTTACTGTATGTTAATGAAATTTAAGCACAGCTCAATGAACTCAATAATGTTCACAAAGTACACATTCATGTGTATAAACAAACCACTACTTTGATGATAGACAACAAGAGAAACACAAACAGTGAAGTAGATCCTAACTTGTCGATTCAGAAAGGCGATCAAGCTATGACATACTTTTTGAATCAGAAGACACAAGTAGTATTCGAAACAATAATACACACATCAAAAACACTATCTTTTTTATCTATTGAAAATATAAGAGATTTCTCAGAGAGCTCAAATTATATGTTTGGTGCTGATTTGAGTGCGTGAGGAAGTTGGTAGATGATCCGCGAAGCAATCATCTTAATTAGTTGGGTAAACTTATACAATGAGTTGGGTTTTCTGTATTATGTAAGAAGATCAAAATGCCGAATATCTTTTCAAATGAAATGAGTATATAAAGTAGTCGGTTAAATATAGAATTCCTTTTAAAATAAAATAAATTGTATATTCCTCGCCAGATCTGCACCCCCTTTAACGTATTTGCCCTATTTTCGTGTTTGGCCTCTCCAGATATATTCCATTTAGTGCCATAGCTGTCTGGTGTCTTGTGTCAACACCATCAAAAGCCTAAGTGCCATTAATTTCAATCAGAGGTGCGCAATCAAAATGAATGCTTGACAGCGTGTCCTATTGCCCGAACCATAGATTTATATGTGTATATACGAGTATATAAATATAAACTACTTCCAAACCGACAGTGCCCTCGGCTGGGAAGTGGGCCGTTCTGTCGTCTGTCGTTCTGCCGGCACGTTATTAGCCGAATGCTGCTGACCCGTGGCGAATGAGGGAAACAAAATTTAAAAAAAAAAATAATGCAGATTCTCTCATGCCAGACTCGCTGTGGTGGTGTCGATCGATCAGTTAATCGATCAGTTGCCGCCCTCCAATATACATATATACATATATATATATATATATACATATGTGCTAAATTATATATTCGCATTCGCATTCGCATTCGCATTAAATAGTGGCAAAGATAGCCTATTGAACTTGGAAAGTTCGTCGACGGGAACGGTGCTGGGGCCAGCCTGTTGTTCGCTCTCGCAGAGCGTGCTAATCAAGCGGCAACAGATGCAAAGATGCCTCTTCCTAGACTTTTGACTTTTCGCACGTTCACTTGCTGCAAAGAATAGAGAGACGAAGATGACGACGACCACGCGGCAGAGATAGCAACCAGCGTTCCAAGCACTAACAATCAAAGAGCTGCTCAACTCACATCCGATAAAGATGGGCAGAAAACCAGACAGAGCGAGACAGAGAGAGAGAGAGAGAGAGAGAGATTGAGCTCAAGCTGAGAAAGAGAGATAAGGAGCGAGACAGGGGATGGAGGAAGACAGCCAGCCACTAATAGACATACTGAAAGCTAAAAGTAATCAACGTATGCGAGAACGTGTATGGAAAAAAGCTCTGCTTTGTTGTTATTGCTGTTCTATCCCACAATGGGGACTATGCCAGTGGTAGGAGCATTTGGAACGACAATGTGTTGCCTATGAAAAATATTATATTTAAGTGAATTTAATCTAGTTTGCTTTTTGTTTTATTATTCTTATTTTGTTTATATTTAAATGAAATGCACAAAGTTTTCTTATACAACCCAAACAGGGCTTTTTTATTTCATATGATATAAAAGGTAATTAAACAGAATAGAATATTATTTATTTAATGCAGAGTAATATTTAATAAATAATAACACCAAGAGGTGTAAATTAAAACATGGATCTAATGCGAGTAAACAAGAAATGCATTAAGTTTGATATTTATCTCATTTGGGATCAAATAATTCGCCAAGCTGCATTCCGTCAGCAGAAAATTTCGATGTGAAATTTACATAATTCGTAGATCTCGAAATTCGAAGTCAAATCCAAACACAGTACTGGGAATTAAAGGGTTAAATGCACTTAAATGCTTTTTACACGAAACAAAAAAAAAAAAAACGAAAACAAAAAAAACAAAAAGACACAAAAATGTAAAGTGAAGTCAACACTTTATTTAAATGCAGCGTTAAAATGTTTACAATTCAATAAACACACGATAATAAACACAGAGCACAAGAAGCGCGATTCGTGCTTGCTTGAAAGGCCTCCAAGCTTCCATATACGGATACAGATACAGATACAGATACAGATACAGATACAGATACAGATACAGATACAGATAGGGTTAAAGATACAGAAATAGATACAGACGCAGACATTATTGCTCAACAGTTGTGCCAAGTTAAATTCCCAAGCGCATCGCAGCTCAAATACTCTACGCATGTCCAAATTTTAATTGCTTATATCTAAATTCCATCCAAAAATACTTATAAAAAGAGCTTAATATCAGCATCAAACTAAGTTTCCGGCAATAACAATAATATGTTGGAAAATATTCTTCTTTGGAATTAATCGTTTTTTTTCTTTCTATAAATAGCTTAATAGAATATTATAATAATAGCTGAATTTATCGAATAGTCGTACTATATAATATTTGGGCTTCTATTAACCGATTCCCTATTTTGACCCGATTTTCGCCAATGGTTCTGAATTGACACCTTTCGATTAATCAAGATCACCAAAAATACCATTTGCTGATAGATCTACTTATAGCTCTACTAATAGTTCTCCACGAAAACTCAGCTCATCTGCTCCAACTGGTTGCATCCGTTCTTCAAACTTAGATCATATTTTAGGAGATGCAACACTCATAAGCCTAATGTCTATTGCTATTGTTGCTTATGTTATCTGCCTTTTTGGCTGGCTTGGTTTGCCTAACAATTAACACATATGTTTGCCTGAGCTCAGACTGTTTGTTGTTTGCTGAGTGACACTGTGGTTCTCTGTGCCGTAAGGGCATACAGCGACTGCCTTCCGCTCTACCCACGCCACCACTCTCCATGTCATGTCTGTTAAGTGCACTTAAAGCTGAAAATTACCTGACTCCATCTGCTGCTGCTGCTGATGCTGATGTTGATACACACAATATAATTGTGTGTTAAATGCGCACAAACAGAGCCATAGAGCCAGATACCAACGCAAGACTGACTCTGCAGATGGAGGAGGAGGTGTAGGAAGAGGAGGTGGTGGAGGAGGCGGAGTAGGAGGAGGGGGTGGTGTTCATGGAGGCTTTGTGGTTTTGTCTGTAACTAGTTGCTGCTTATATTGTTAATAAGGCAAGTCATTGGCCAATGTGGTTTGCCCTGAAGCATTGTCGGCGACAATTAATACACATATATACACATATATATATATATACATATATATATACATATATATATGTATGTATATCCAGTAGCAAACATCTGTATCTTGCAATTGGCGTAAATGTATCTGCATCTGTATCTGTATCTACAGCTGACCCAGTTAGAGCTGTGAGCGTGCTATTTACGGTCAAGTGTTTGGCACAAGGTTGACCGTCCGCTTCACCCAATTGGCCAAATAAGTCATCGTAAGTCATCAGCGGCAGCAGCAGCAGCAGCAGCATCAGCAGCCTCTGCGGACCGTTACGTTGTCTTCCACTTGTTGAGATGCACAGGTTTCCTTATACTACGACTACTACTACTACTACTACGACTACTGCTACTGCTACCTACTAGAACAAACGGCATTCATCGGCTCATTCGCTCATTAGCCTGGCCCCGTTCGCAGTGTGCCAAATGTGGGTTAGTGCCATGCATATAGGGTGGCATCGAGATCCGTCAAATAACAGGCGACTGTCTACGGATCCAGTGTATTCGTTCGTTCATCTCATTTGTATGTCAACTGCATACATTCAACATATATAAATCCTAAATCAATATAAATCATCGGATTTATGTGAAATAAGACATTTAATTATTCTAATGTTCTTTATCTATTTATGCTTTTTATAATCAAATCCGTTTTTCTTTGATGCCTGCTATTAATTCACATTTTAAAAAAATCGGCTCAGTTACGACAATGGGACATGTTTCCCACTCCGGAGTCAATTTTGAGATGACGTTTTTCAATTATTATTTCAATTTCAATATCATATTTTCTGCAAACCAGAAAAATCTCTGTAAAATATATATATATATAAATAACGCTTGAGCTTTTAGCGGAAAATAATTGTACACTTGCCTTTCACCACAACTAAAAGCGACGCTGTTTTTCTGAGTGTACCACAATTATGTTATGATCTTTGCAAAAAAAAAAGAAAAAAAACAAAATAATAAAAATCATAAATTGGGGGCAGCAATAAATAAGTTTATCTTCGTGCTGATCATTTTGAGGAGCTGCACACATTTTCCGCTGTCCACCCATTAACCTCGTTCCTCTCTCAGACTGCGGCTGCGGCGCATTCGACAGCTGTCCGATGTCTGCCGTCGGCTGTTGCTTTGTTGTGGTTATGAAATTGCAGCCAACAGCAGCAGCCGCAGTAGACAATAAATAAAATGTAATTGATTTCAAATATTTACTGCACTTTTATACACTTTGGCATTTGGCTGGCAGTTGTTGGCTCTCGCTTGGGCGATCTGTTCCTGGGCTCTGTCATTTAATTGATTGCCGCTTGATTGCGGAGTCGAGTGGCGTTGATAAAGATAAAGATCGCATCGCATCGCATCGCATCGGATCGGATCGTAACGGAACGGAACGGATCGAAACGATGTGGGCTGCCAGGACTTATACATAGATAGCTAGACGGATAGCATTTTAGACGGCGATGGGCTACTGGGCCTTTTGGCGAGCATCCTGTGTGTGTGTGTGTGTGGAAACTCATTTGTATGGAAGTGTCAATGTGTAAAAAAGATGTTGGGAAAACACACACGCACACACATGCACACACACACACACACACACACACATGCACACACACACACACACATGCACACACCACACACACACACACACACACACATATAATGGCTCAATGAGCGCCTGCCCGCACACAAAAAACAACAGCAAAAGCGGGGCGCGACAAGAGTCGCACGTTGGGCGCCGGCGCGCAGCTCGTTGCAGCAACGTCACGTGTGAACAGTTACTTTTTTTTTCCCAGTCGAAATTTCGTCTGTCTCTGTCGCTGTCGCTGTGTCTGTCGCTGTCTCTGTGTCTGTGCCTGTCTCTAGCCTGAGAGAGCAGCGCAATGAGGCGCGCACATGTTTAGCGCCGAAACGCCCTCGCGTTGGCCCCTCACCAAAAGTGAACAGAATAAAGAGGGAAAGAAGAGGAGAAGAGAAAAACCCTAGGCGCAGACCCTCGGAGTTACTCTTTCGACTGACTTCAAAATGACTTAGCGATTTTGGTGAATTAAATGCAGCCCATTCCAGTTTGTCTGTGTACTCCTCGCGTCCCGCTGTGGATTTGCTTTGCCAACAAGCGTTTCACTCTACAGTGCATGCCAAAAGTGTACGTTGCCCATTGAATTTGGTATAGCAGCAGTGCTCTAGATAAGCATGCTCCATGAGATTCTGCCTTTACTGGTATAATCTGCATGTATTTGTGTTGTTTGTCGGTTAGTGAAATATTTTTCATTCGTTGTTTGTTGAATTTTCTGTATAGGTATATCTCAAGAATGTACTTATCAAACTAGTTTTTGAATATTTGCGACCTTTTTCTGTTTGTTTTGCTTACATGCTTTCAAGATAAACACTAAAATCTTGCATTTGTTTTTTAATTAATTCATGTTTTTTGCTCGCTGGTTGAATTTGTGTGATTCATTTGTGACAAAAATAATAATTTATTTATACCATATGCATAAATGAATATAAGATACCACACATAGGTGAGTCACAAATGATGAATCAAAATGTTTTCTGAAAAACAAGTTTCTCAGATTGACTGATGAGGAAATGACTAAAACCCTAAACGAAACGATCTGAGTGGGATTAGTTAATTTGCGTAAATGCCTTGTGATCACTCAGTTTGGTACTGCAGACGGTTGGCAATCACTGTGCACGTGGTTTTCATTCACGTTTGCCTGACAAGAGGCAGGCAAAGAGTCTGACAGTCGGGCAGGAAGCATGCGCAGCTTCACACGCACAGCACCCACACGCATTAGGGGCACTCACTGTTCTCTCTTCTCGCTGTTGCGGCCCGTGCTATCCTGCAGAACGGATGTTGTGCATGTGTTTTTGCCCCTCTTGCGGCTGTCGAAGTCGAGTCACAGTCAGTCGAAGGTACACTCAACAAAACTAACAATATCCCTGACAAAACCGATATCATTTCTGTTTCTAATTTAACGAAAAATTAATCTTACAATTAATTCACAAATAGTATCCCTTAAATTAATTTCCAATTTGCAATTGCATTTGTTCTAAAATTTAGTAAACATAAAAAAAAATTGCCATTGTTATTGAGGAGGAAAAAACGTTGGTGCATCGCAGTTTTTTTTGTTTCTAATAAATATCAGGCGAGTTGCATTCGAATCCAAAAGTTTGAGGATTTTCGAAATTCGACGCCGGATTTTATTGAATTATTTTTTTTGTTTAGTGTATGCACATGCGAGTACAACAAATTGTTGGAAAAAAGTAAGTTTATTTTTAACATGATTTTTATTGCAACTGCTGCACGCGACGATCGATGGCGATTTAGAATTCAAGGCGCGATGCGGCTTCAAGCCAGACCCAGCCAGAAGGTTCTTATATTTTATGCCATTCGATTTTCCTTTCTTTCCTCGGCTCCTTTGCAGTTCCAGTTAAATTGATTTTCCTTATGGCTTCGTTTTAAAAATTTCCCTCGATATTTTTGTATACCTATGCACGTATGGGCATATATATAATTATATATATATATATACATATATGTCGTTGGCCATGTGTGCGGAAAATTGTTCTATTTGGAATGCATTGTGCGGCTTTTCACGCTTCGATTTCCATGCACGGCCTTGCGGCCCATTTCTGGCTATTGGCCATTTGTAATTGAGACATTGCCCAAGTCCCAAAAAAACAACAAAAAAAACAACAAAAAAACAACAAAAAAAACAACAAATAAGATATAGACAATTGAAATAAATTTCCAGACACGCGTGTTTTCACGTTTTGTTTTTTGGCGCCTTTCCCGCTGTTCTTTTTGCTTTATTCAATTTTCATTCTTTATTCATGATGCTATTCATTCGAACGTTTTCTTTTATAATGCCCCTTTTTAAATTGAAGCGCATTGATTTTGATTGCCGCTGTGCACTCTGCTCTATAAGGCGCATGTGTGTGTGTGTGTGTGTGTGTGTGTGGTGTGTGTGTGTGTGTGTGTGTGGTGTTTGTGTTTATGGTTTCGGTTCATTGCACACACAACTCTGACGCGTGCTGCTTAATTTGAAAATTACGCCAGCCACGTTCTATTGTGTTCCTTTGCAATTTGCTATTTGCGAACGTTGACTATTTTCAGCGGATTAGTGTTATTCTAAAGCGATTTCACTGTACAATATATACACATGTATTTAATAATGAATTATTACGAATATTTGTTATCCATATCGGATTCAAATTATTAATGTTTTCATAATATACTGTCAATTTTGACGGCTTTGAGAACACGTATATACGTTTATGTATGTATGTATGTATGTATGTATGTACATGGTTGATGAATGTACACTTAGAACAAAAGGGCTGAAATTTAGCACATAGCAGTCAAGAGTGCAAATTTCATTACTTTTTCATTATATATCGGATTTATTAGAAATTTAATTTTATTTATTTAAAAAATGCTTTTTAAGATATTATTTTTTCCATTATTTAGAAATTATTTCTAAAAATCAGCAAAACGTACTCATTTTCAGGACGATTTTTCAACATTTTATGGCTATTATTTTTTCGGAGTTTGTTAGATTGTATAGAACTTTAGTCCTTGTTTATTTATTGAGAACAGTTAAATTCAATGTTGATAAGTGCCAGCTTTTTTCTCTTATCATTAAATATTTAAAAGCTTTGTCAGTTTTTTGGAGACTTTCTCAGAAGTTGTGTCTCATTTTTCTTATTTTCTTTCGACTACCATTCAGTAGCGTCCATTCGCATTTTTATGCATGTATATATGTATATATTTATATGTATTTCTCTTTCGAAATGATGCATTTAATTTGCTTAATTTATTGGCGAAATCGTATGGGCATTTTTGGAACTTATTCATTCATTTTGTGGGTCGAAATGCAAATGGGCGAACTCAATTTGAGACGGAGAGTGGAACGTGACGTGTGTGGACGGTGGGAGTCTGCTGAGAGATAGAGAGAGGGAGAGAGAGAGAGAGAGAGAGAGAGAGAGAGAGAGAGAACCTGTTTGCTCTCTTTGCGCCTTGTTATGTTAATTGTTATTAATTATATATTTTATATGCATACGACGAGAATGATGATGGAATCGATCGACTATGATGTCAGCACTTTACAGCCATATATCGTATAGACAACCAGTAAAACGAATAATTCTCGTAATGCTGGTGTATTTCAGTTGGGTTGCGTGATAAGATCAAATTTTTAAATGCTTACACTAGCCAAACATACACATTCCAGTTGAACCTTGAACCGCTGGACTGGGACTGGTTTTGAAACTATTTTGAAATTGTGTGCGAATCATAAGCGAACGCAGTAATTGACCTAGACTTAGCAATTAAGAGAGATATTCCGAAAACTATGAACGCCATTCCACATCGAAGTTGATATAGCTTTTAAAATAGCCTTCCATACGATTCCGAATATACAAAATACAGAATTGAAACGATGCTGAATGTGCCACAAGTTGAATTTCGCCCAAGTATTAAATTTAGATGTTCAAACCATTTAAGTGAAATTGAAAGACTGGTTTTTGGTCGATGGCTTCCTCAGTCTGGTACCAAAGGTGGTTGCCTTGTGTGCACCCTCGACGGTAAGGAGTTCTTCGTTCTCCGTTCTCCGTTCTCCATTCTCCGCTATGTGTTCTCCCTTTGCCCTGGGTTATAGTAGTATATACAGTATATACAGTAATAGTAGTACATCATGGCACGCACATTGACAGCTGTCATTAGCATTCATTGCGGAAGCGCGGCAAAAATCCATTGAAGGGCCTGTGGCAGTCGGCTGCTGGGGTGCAGTAAATGGGCCTTCATTAAAATTGAAAATAATAAAACGGAAAATAAATATAAGCAATGAACAACTGGCGGCCGCAAACGGCAAATCAAACACTTGAAAGTTGATTAAAAACGGCCCTGCTACTTCTTCTGCTACTGCTACTGCTGCCACCATCCCTGCCCCTGCCCCTGCCACTGCCCGTGCCACTGCCACTGCCGCCCCACACTACCGCTGCCCACATGCAACAATTTGACGTTTGACTAAAGTAAAATCAGCACAGATGCGTGCAACATGAAAACGGCGGGCCTAAACTCTCAATGAATGATGTTGCTCTCAATCAAAGTGAATGCAAAGTGAATGCAAAGTGAATAAAGTCTGGCAATGGACTCGGAATGGGGTATTCAAGTGTTGATATAGGTCAGTTGCTTTGATCTTTTCTTCCCAATCACAGAGCTTGCCACACTCAAGAGGAACCAAGAATATTGTGGAATATGTGGAAATGTCTGCAAATGGAGCCAGAAAGTTTAATTAAAATGTATACACTTAATTGACTTGAGAAAATAGATTTTAAATATGAAATGTAAAAGACTTAGATGCAATGCAGTAGATGTTAAATTCGATCTTTAATCCATCATTTTATTCTCCTTTGCAGATTGGTTGTGGGTGCGCCCAAATTCGATACATCCACCTATCAGGAGCGCATTAAAGAGGCTGGCGCCGTCTTCAAGTGTACGATGAACGATGATGACTGCCAGTTGGTAACATTCGATTCCAAAGGTAAGCGAATAATAGCAGTCAACCCAATTGAACTTTCGCGACAGGCAGTTGGGATTGGGAAATGGGTTTGGCGCCATCTCCACGATACAGTCTCCCAGTCTGCCAGTCTCCCAGTCCGCCGGTCTGCCAGTCTCCCAGTGTCGAACACAGTCTCAGTCTTAGTCTTAGTCTCAGTGGCTGTGTGTTGGCGCCAGTGACAACAGCGCCAAATGCAATTAGTTATTTATGGCTCACACGCAGGCGCAGCGGATTTTAGTATGCAAAATGCGAGAGTTGCGAAAATGCAAAACAGCAAATGCGGCAGAAGCAGCAGAAATTGCATAAAATTACGCACGGCTGCCGTTTATTATTTTTAGAGGTTTTCTTTTTTGTTTAATTCCTGTCATTTCACCGGGCATGGACTTCCTTAAGCGCAAACGGAAATGATAAACAGGCGGCCTCTAAAATGAACAGTCGCCCATTTTCAAGGTCCTCCCCACCCACCACCCCGCCCAGCATATCTATCATCCTTCCAACAACTAAACTGTAGCCACAGTGAGTCTGGTCTCCCCTCGTCTCCCCGATTTGCAGCCAACGGATGCGCGAATAAAAATTATTCGCCCCGTCGACGATGACGATGTCGATGTCGATGTGGATGTGGATGTGGATGTGGATGTGGATGTGAATGTGCATGTTAATGTTAATGCTGATGATGGCAATGTGAATGCAATGGAGTCTACTCAAGTGGTGTGCTGCCGAGTGGTGTGATGTGGTGTTGAGTCCATCTTGGCGTGCCTTCCTATAAAACAGACGAACTTCTCCTCAACGAACTTCAAGACAATCGATTGCATTTTTTTTCTGTGTTGGGTCATACTTGCCATTAAGCAATATGAGAAATAATTGCTGCAATGCCAACCAATGTGGGAGCAGTCGAAAGAATTAAGAATCAAGAGGAAGTTTTTACAAATTAATTGATCAATGCTTGAAGATAACTTGGAGAAAAATACAAATTTCAGAAATTTGAATACCTGAATCAAAACCAACAACAGATTGTTACAGATATATATGTAATATATATTTTAAATAACTATGACAACAGTAACATTTGTTGTAGACACGTTGGTCAAACACAAGTTAGACTGTTCAAAACAAAATCAAAGAAGTGGTTCGCTTTATTTAAGCTTGACTGTAAGTTTAAATTTTTTTTGCTGTAAATATACTCGTAAATATTTGTGGCATACGGCAGGCGTTATCTGTCGACAATGTCTGCTGGGCATCTGAGATGCCAGCCAATAAATATGCAATTTGATTTTGCGGCTGCTGCTTGCAACTGCTGGCTGGCAACACCTCAAAAATCAAATTGCTGACGCGTGCTCAGCCTGGAAAGCAAAGGATTGAGAACTGGGAGCGGGGCAAGAGGCAACTGAAACTGGTGACTGGGGTGTTGATGGGCAAGTCGCGAGTGAGATGCATAAATTGATCGCTAAGTGCCTGGGTTAGTTTAGTAATGCTACTCTTATGCATAGCGCCAAGCCTTTATCAACAAAATGTTTAAATGCTCCTCTCAACTCTTATATCGTTATTGCTTGCTAAAAAAACAACAAAAAATATAACAAAAAGGAGTCAACAGGTGCTTCATTCAGCTCGCAGGTTGGTTCGCTCATCCATTAGAGATCACACACACACATTGCCACGACTAGAAATTAGTCAATGATACATTGAAACCAAATGCATCTGATTCATGGCCAGAATGATTACTCATCTTAATTGTAAATACTCAACTCAACCACTCATTGCCGCAAGCGCATTTGCGTACAATAACCAAATTCAGCTGAATTCTGGCTGAAGTCACCAAGCAAAATGATTTAATCTTTATTATATTTTCGTCAAGTTTTTTGTCAATTTGCCTAATGTGTCACAGAAATATGATTTTGCATTGTGTTCGAGATGATTCAGTTTCGGACTATTGTACAATAACATTTAATTGTTATAATTGTTTTTGTCTATTTCTCAAATACAAATTTGTTTTTCAATATGTTTTGAATAAACTCAGCGATTTCCAGCTTCATAAAGTTTTCAATATATATTTATATTTTCAATTTATATATCATATTTATTTTATTTATATATTTTATATTTATAGCTCATTCGAATATCTATATTGTACAGCGCACCCCGAAAATGTTTGTTGAGTGTCCCTTTGATTTTCATGCTTAATTTGTATATTCAATTATTTATGGTTCAATCATAACCAATTGCACAGCACCATATTTCTGCTTCCATTAAATACACATTTAAAGCGACCTTAATTCATCAGGGCTTACTCAATGTCCTTGTCATCATTTTGCAATTAATTTTAGCACTTTGTGTGTCCCTCATTCAATCGCAATTCAATCAAATTATGTGTATGTGTATAGGTGCTTCAATCATCAGTACAGCGGCACCCTATAAGCAATTTTCACGTGCATTATTTTGTAGAAGGCCGCACATCCCTCTGAGTCGCAGGCCCTCAGAATGTTTATACCGTAATAAATCATTGGCAAACATGAACGGAAGTGGCCATTATGCTGTTATTTGCCAAGTGTCTTGTTTAGCGCAACTTAATTAGTTTGCTTTTATTATTTTTTTTTTGAATTCTTTTCTTTGTTGCTTTTCTTGTTTTCATTTTCTTGCCTTCGCCTCCACTTTAAAATACATCTGTATCAATTTCAGCAAATTTTTCATTTCCGTCGTCGTCGTTTTTTTTTTTGTCTTCCCCTCTTTCCGTTAAATGTGCCACGCTTATGAATTAAAAGCACTCGTTTTTTTTTTATGATGATTTTGCAAGCCGAAAACTATCTACTGATAGCGTCAAAACTGTATCTAATTTGCTATCCATCCATTTCTAGGTAACAATCGCAACACGTATGGCGAAGTCATCGATCGCAAGTCATTTCAGTGGCTTGGTGCCACTGTGGCCACCGGACGGGACAGCGACTTGGTTGTGGTGAGTACCTCTCCATTAAATATTGTCAGCAGCACTCATATTTTCGCAAAATATTATATTGAAAATGACAAAACCAAAAATGACCAAATGCCTTTAAAAATGTCTGCCGTTGTTCAAATTTTGCCAAGGAGTACACACATAAATACTCGAGCCGAGTTGGAAGGCTTCTCCACTGAAAGTCGTTTAGCAAACAAGTGGCGTAGACCAAATTTTCAACTTTCTAGTCGCTTACAATTTGTTTATGTTTGCAGCTCTCGAAAGCAGTTGGTCTGTCGGCTATTAAAAATCCTGTTAACTAAATTCTGTAGCTGCAAGGCTTCATCGCCAACAATGACTTCAGGCAAAGGCAACTAACGCTCTTCAACTGGCGGAGTTGTTAAACATTCGTCGCTCGAGTGCAAGTAGGACAATGCCCTGAAGTCCTTTATAGTTATATAATAAAAACTTTTATTCACTTGTTTTGCTTGTAACGCAATAGGGTTTCCGTCTGCCCAAACAATATAAGTTATTAAAGAAGTATAATGTGAACAATGTGAAAAATTCCACAATTTTGTTGAGAAATTGTAAATTAACTTCATCAAGTAAACAAGGAAACTGGGCAAGTTGTCAATAAAATAAACTAAATCTGCACTTCACTGGCACTGACAGTTTCTTCTAAATACATTTTAAGGGCCCGAGCTTAATTCGTAGTTTCTTAATGAATGATTGTGTAGACATAGTTCTTAACTGGGATCCATTTGAATAATATAAATTGGATCATCAACCCACATCCAAATTGCATTATTTATCGCTTGGCAATGTTGTAAAACCGAAGATTAATGAGACAACCAAAGCGATACTCTTATTTTCAACGACGACCGCCCAGTCAACCAACCAACCAACCAACCAACTGACTGACTGACTGACTGACTGACTGACTGACCCACCAGCACACCTCGCGGTCTCTGACACCGTTCAGTCGGTGATTGTCTGATTTTAATGTGCATTGATGTCATCATCGCAGAACGCGATAGCTTGTCAAATGGCCAACAGCACATCCCAGGGGCTCATTGAAAGTGCAAGCGCAGCCGGGAGAGACCAGACTGGGCCAAGAGACGCCATCAGAGCAGGTGGGCGTCAAGCTCAAGCTCAATCTGAAATTGAAAACTATTGGCTTGAAAGATAAATCCGAAATGACATTTTTTATGACAATGCCGTAAGCCAGTTTCGTTTTTTCATGTCAACTGCGGTGGGTGTGCAATGCCGTTATACACACATATGTGCGAGCGTGTGTGTGTGTGTGTGTATACTATATCCATCTATGTTTTTGTTTATGTTTATTACTGCTGTAGCTTTATATACTATTTTACCCTGCACACATCAAAATGGGGTATTTCTAAATTATTTTACAACAATTTCAAAAGCAAATTGTGTTTTTCTTTTAACTTTAATAACAATGTCTAAGAATTTGTATTTGTGAAAGTGAAAAATTAAAAAGCACACCTGAAGCTGAAGAGATTATTAATTTGAGCACATCATCAGCTAATTCTAAAACAGTATTCAACAATTGCTTAAAATTTCTTGCAAAATTAGAATGATTTATGCTAATTATTCTCGCATCTATCTGAAAATGGCAAATATCGATAAGCTTGTTTCTTGATTATGGCCACACAAAAAGGTCTGCAGAGCAGATGGTTTACTTTAGTTTCGGATATGGGGTATCCTATAGTCGAGCACACTTCGAAAAGAGCTTTCATATTTGTTATGATTTGATGTAAGGTCTTAGCGACAACAATTGGAGCAACAACACAGTTAAAGCAATATTCTGAATGCGTTTTGAATTTGATTTTAAAGCGTGTTTCTGTTGTTGTTGTCATCTTTGTGGTCGCTTTGAACGTGGTCGTTTCTTGGATTGCGTCAAGTAAACCACACTCGCACACACACACACACACACACACACACACACATACACACGCAGAGTGGCAGTTAGCAAGTATTATACACTGTGCGCTGTTTAAGGTGCGCCCCAGTCGCAACTTTGGTTAATTGCGTTGGCGTTGCTGGCCAAGCCAACAAACTTAAAGATATAGCCACGGCTAAGCCACCCACCTAACTGGCCAAGAGAAAGAGAGAGAGAGAGAGATAGAGAGAGCGAGAGCGAGAGAGAACGAGGGAGAAGCGACCGAAGCAACATTTGATTTTCACTTTAGTTCTCAATTAACTTTGATTTGGCCCATTTGATTTGGCAAGCATACCACGAGCCGTTAACATTGATGGCCCCGCCACGGAGCCCATTGTTACAGTTACTGGTTGCTTTGGTCTGGTCTTGCTTTTGTGTTTGTTGTTGTTATTGTTGTTGCTGTTGTTGCAGTTAACGTTTTGTTGGCCATCCATGTCCATGTCCATGTCCATGTCCAGGTCACTTCCGCCACGCGCGCACCCAGTGCCGACCTGGCCTTCAAATGGCCATTAACAGGCCATCGATTTATGTTTGCACCAAGTGCGCAACGGGACTTGAACTACATCATCATCAAAATCACCCACAACAGCAAAGCATTGTGCAACATTTGGGGGCATATTGAAGAACTGATTGCTAAATTCGATTACCACCTGCTCGCTGCATACTAAAATCGAAATTCGTCGACTTCGTTCGAGAGATATTTAAAAGATTTTTACGCCAAGCACATGCTGCAATATAATTTTTGAAATCCTCAACTTAATAAAAGGTTATTGATATTTATTATTAATCTGCGAATATATTTTATACATAACCTCATTATATTTAAATATATATATATAGATGCTCGCTTAAGAAGTATTTGCATGACGATTTAATCATTAATTTATTTAATTTTTTAATTTATTGTGATTTTATTGTCAACTCTTAAAATCGATAAATGAAAGTCTCCAAAATTAAAAATAAAGTAAAAGTTGAAATTAAGAAATAAATTCAAATGAAAATTGCAACAACAAATCTACAAGAAAGCATATAATAATAATAATAATAATAATAATAAGAACTATCGTCTCCGTGAAACCTTAAGTCTGCTAGAAGACTGAATAAGTCTGACATAAATGCAGATATAAATAGTTCCATTAAGCTCGTAAAAAGTTTTGAGCAGAATTATTGTTTTTCTCAGCATTTGTTCGATGCACATAAAATTGTAAAATCCATTTCTACGAAATATCCGATTAATTGGACAAGCCTCATATGTTTTATTGATGGCAATTTCATTTGGTATCGCCCAGTTAGGAGGTTGGCCATGAAAATGAATAGTTTGCTTTGTGTTGTTGTGTGAACTTATGAATGGGAGTCATCTGAGCTAAATTCGTTGCAAGGTGAACCCGATCGACAATTGGCGATTGGATGGTGTTGTTGGGAGTGGTACGTTGTACGTTGTACATTGTAAGCTGTACGTTCTGCGAGTGAATTGTGGCATTTTTGCCCTGAGGCTCTGTGGCTTTGGGGCTTTGGGGCATGTGCCGCATGTCGTGCGGTCTCGTTTCATTTTTGTTTGTTGTTGCCATTGCGACATGATCATCGACACGATCTGTGAAATTGCCAGCGCTATTGAACTCAAATATGGCCAGGCAGACTGGCAGGCAGCCAGCCAGCCAGCCAGGCAGCAAGTCAGCCAGCAAGTCAGCCAGGCAGCCTGGCAGCGCACAGGCCATGGATCGGGCTCTCCGATCTGCGATCCTTGTGAAAATTTTGCATTCGCAATGATAACGTCTGCATGTCGACCATGTCAAACGTGTTGACTTTTGACTTTTGCTGTTTGTTGTTGTGTGTGGCACCCAACAACGTGCAACGGCGGCTCCGTTCACTGTGCGCGTCTGCGAAAGTGCAGTTTAATGTCTCAAAAATTTATCGCTGGCATTTCGGTATGCGCTCTGTGCCCAACATGGGCACAAACACAGCCACAGACAAGGATGAAAAAAAAAATGAAAAAAATAAATAATAATAATACATAATATGAAAACTATTTAAAAATAATAGTATGCATGGAAGCACCGTTAAGGAGTGCTTCAAATGTAGCCAGACTAAACTTTTTAGTCATGTTCTAAGTTCAACCTAAGACCTAAGAGACCTCTATATTGATTTGTGTGTATGTGATTTGTGCACACACACAGATCACCGGATTGTGTATGAATATAAATAAATATGTTTGAGCTTTTAAGAATAAAATATAAAATATTTCGTTGACTGGTAGAATTATTTTGTGAATTGTGAATCAAAATCGAATTGGCAAATAAGAAAGAATAAAATGTTAAAGCGAAAAAATCACATCTTCTCTGACTCCAAAGGGTTGTTAATTTTGGTGTGCTTATTCCAATTTAGTTAAACTATAATTGAAGCAGAGCTTTAGCAATAATAAGACCTGGCAACAAGTCAGCTCTTAGGCAAGTTCCGCAAACTCGCTTGTCTCTTTGGGGCCCAGCTGCCGATCCCCATTTTGACTGCAGGCAATTTGCATATCTAACAATCTTACCGCGAAAACCACAAGTCGCAGGCAAACTCGAGTCAATTCTCTCATGGATGTTGCACTGAATGCGACTCTGATAATAAAGTTTTTAATAGGAAAATGCTATTAACTTATTGGTCGCGCGCGGTGGGCCCTGGTCAATTGGGGGCCGAAGCTCCACGCCAACAGTCGAGTTGAAACGTTACCTGGACGATGGAGCTGCTGCTGCTGCTGTTGCACATTATGAATTCAATTGAATTGTTCAATGGCCTGGACCTGGACCTGGACCTGAGCCCGGGCCTGGGCCTGGGCCTACGGCAAGCTGATTGTCTTTATTTTGATTTTATGGCCGCTCTGAGTGCACCTGAGGCGCTCCAAATAGCGATATGAATGCGAATATGCAGATATTCTGTGACAGGGTTGCAACGAAACAGAACTCACCTGAACCTAAAAACATATATATACGATACAAGAATACTTCTTGAGTAACAGTGGGCAAATCTTGACATTCGATATCGTTGAGAGACATCTTCATCACCAGCCAAATTTCCCAATTACTCAAGTCAGAGTTTGTAAATGTATCTAAACTAAAATTGCTAGTTCAAAGCTGTAATTGAGTGTGTGGCAAAATGACTTAAGGAAAATGTGTGCTTTAAGAAATAATGAATTAAAAGTTTTATGAATATGCTTCGTAAGTGTTAAGCAAGCAAAAATGTTTACGCTGGTTTTCGACTATGGTTTTTTTTTGATTCTTCTCTTTTGATGCTTGGCTGAGTTCAACTGGTGCAGCAAAATTCAAGATAAAAGCTGAAGGGTAGCATACATAGTTGAGTAAATAATGAAAATATTGTGCAAATGCAATGCTTAGCGTATTGCAGACATAAACATTTCACAAGATTGTGGGATGTGTGTGTCCCTGGTCTAGAGACGGGTATGCTGTGATTTTGGAGTCGCCGCTTGCATAATGTGAGCGAATAGATATTGTGATTCAATGGGTATTTGAATGAGTTGGGCGTGTCTGCAGAGAGCACCAGACTTGGAGCTGCGATGATGTGATCAGCATGCATTTTTGGCGATTGCGCGTCATTTCGGAGTTGATGTCAGAGTCAGAGGTGTGTGCGCGGCATGAAAATGGCATAGAGTCGAGTCGAGTCGAGTCGAGTCGAGTCGAGTGGAGTGTAGTGGTGTGGCGTGGCGTGGCGTGGAGTGATGGGGGAAGGGGGTGGGGGAAGCGTGCAGCAGGAGCAAGTCAATAGAGCTGCTGGCTTTTGCGGTCCTGCCACTGGCAATGCCATAAAAGGCACAATATGTATAAATTTGTAAAAGTAATTGCAGGCATATGTGCCACAGAGCAAGCATCAAACAATGCCAGTCCGATCTGAGCCGGGCCGGGCCGGGCCGGGCCGGGCCAACTGCATGCCAACCATATTTGGCATGGGCCATAGGCCCAAGTATTGCCGTCTGTTGAGCAGCGCCGGCAGCGTGCGTGTTTTATGTCCAACTGCCAGCCATTTATACATTATAAAACTATATGTACGTTTGTACATTTATCCAAGCAGACAGACAAGCCAATGAAGATGGAGACGCAGCTCCAGGGTCGAACCATGCCATACCATGCCGTCCACAGAGAGAACAAAAGTATTAACAGTACTCAATATGCACAATTCCGATTAATAAAGTATTTTTACCATTTCAGTAGTCTAAAATTTGTCGTATTGAATTCTTTAAGACGGTTTCAAGAGTTCAATTTTCTAGCTTTGTGCAGCAGTTAAAAACGCATTTTGTTGCGATTTCACAGGCTACACAAAAGTCAGACAAATAAGTCATTCAATAAGTACTTGAACTAAAAAACTTTTGCTTACCAGATGTGCGTAAATGAAATGAAACAAACAAAAGTTCATTGAATAAGATTTCTGAGATTTTTTGAGATCATAGTGGATTTGCTTCTAGGTCACTTACTCATAAATTTGGTATCTCATTCTTTTTTTTTTCTACGTGTACCGCACCGCACCGCACTGAACCGTTCCGTTCCGTTCCGTTCCGCTTATGCCTCATCTCGTAATTCGCCTTGGCCATTTTTGGTGTTCTGCATTTCATGATCTGTTGGATGCTGCCATTGTTTCGCATTGTTACAACTTCACAATGAGGCATTTGCTGTTGTGTCTCCAAAAGTTAAATAATTCTCATCTTCTCTCTTTCTCTCTTACTCTATCTCTCTCTCTTTCTATCTGTTTTGCAGGCCTGCGCACCGCGCTACGTATTCCACTCGATGACGCCATCGTCGTCGCTGCGCTATGATCCGGTCGGCACCTGCTTCACCTCGCACAACTTCAAGCAGTTCCATGAGATATCGCCGTGTCGCACAAGTAAGTAGGTCGCCCAGAATTAGACCAGTGCTGGTTTCCCTTCCCCATCCCCTTCCCCATCCCCTTCCCCATCCCCTTCCCCATCCCCCACACTCCCGCAAATCAGCAGCACTGCATGTGATTTGTAGTAATTTGACCAGGGAATCCCTTTAAACGCAAAATCACACAAGCAACCAGAAACAACAAGGAAAGTGATTACCACATGCATACGTATTAAGCCAAGGCCAGGCCAAAGCATGGGTGTCAGATAACCATTAAGGAGGCCATTTCGTTTTCATCTCTTATGATATTCGCCAAGTTTTCCAACATATCGCATTAATTTCATTTGATTTTGATTAAAATGAATCAAATTTACAGCAAACAAGCTAACGTACACGATTCGTTTGAATACTTATACAGAATAATAAAAAACATTACATTCAAAATTGTTTCCATAAAAACTTTTCTTTGATCTATACTTCTCACTGCCAATTCAATAAAACACAAATAGTTTATCAAATGTAAATTTATTTCTCTATACGATTTTGATTTTTTTTCTCATAAAGTGTGAACACATTTTCCATATATATATATATATATATATCTTAATGTCAGACTGATCAGTCCTCTGCTGCGATTTTCCTAGGAAAACAAAAAATGTCTTTTAGAGCACATGGAAATCAAGAATCGATCTTATTGTTTTTAAAGTCACTGTCTATGATCTATATTTACTGACAGCTTTAATTCTGTAAGCCCAATTCTCTGAAGCCAATTGATTTCGAAGAGATTGTTTATGTATGTAATATGCTATTGACAGAGTCTTAAAATCATCGCCATGTTCTTTTTTTATTATTCCTACCATATTCGACTAGGCTGCACAGGCACATGAGAAAAGATTTATGGCTCATAACAGACTGTGACTTGAAACAAATATGTATACCCTAAACTAAAACATGTCTATTAGTGTATTTTAATGTCGTGAAAGTGGCAACAAAATATTTTATATGTGATGTTCATATGGGAAAGCATGCTGAACTGCATTACGTATGATATTTTTGGTAAATTCGGAACTGGCTGCCAATTTGTTTGCTTAGTCATATGTAGCGTCTATATATGCAGAGGTAAACGTATATACATATATATATATATATATATATATACATATATATATGTATATGTATACATATGTATATATAGCATATGTATGCCCCCACATATAGCTGGACATGTAGACACATATGGCACGACCACGAGCTTATTTTTAGCATTGACAGCAGATGCAGAGCATATATATATATATAGACTTTCATCGCGTAGACGATATAGCATACATACATATTTACGTATAAATGTATGTATATAGAGGCTGTACATATAGACACGCATTTATACATGTGTAGCTTTAATCTATGATTCAGTTAATTAAGAACCAACCGATCAATTTTTGGCTATGTGTGAAACATACGTGATTCTTATATATACATGAAGGCTTGTTCAAATCAATTACAAAAGCTATTTATTATTTTTATTTATCTCTTTAAATATAGAAGGCATAATCTTTACTATTGAAATAGGTAATTTTGCCCGTATTGCTGAGATTCATTCTATACTTCTTGCTTCTCGTAATGCCTGATTTTTACCTGATTTTTTATCACAAGTGTCTTTTTTTAAACACTATTTTTTACCAATTCTAACTGTTCGACGAACAAAATGCTGCAGGCAGTTGACATTGACATGTTTTAGGTGATCTAGGTATTTTTAAGAGCTGGGCCATTATAATTTGATCGAAATTAAGTAAGTTCAATTGCAATTGCTTTAAATATTTTGATAATTAAATTGATGCTAAATCAGTAATTGCTTTTAGCCGACACCCACAGAGAAATATGTATTATTATTTAGAGTTTGAGTTCATATTATTCATGGCATTAAACATTAACTACAAACAAACAATTCAAGCAGAAAGAGCTTGATTAGAGCTTATTCATTTTTACTTAAAGATGATATTAAAATCAGACCTTTTTTTGTTATAATATTATAGACGAAAGATAAAATACGTGTTAAATATATCATGTTAGCTGGTTTCCCTCCGGACTTCTATATGTATGTATATGTAAAGTTTGTGGTATACGAAGTGAATATCTTTTTAAACAATCAACTTCTGGACTAAAGACAGAGTGTAATCAAAAAAAAAAACGATATTCGAAATGTTGTCGAAGTGGAAGCGATGAGAAGCTATTTCTGTGTGTATCGAAACGATTGCTCAATTGCTGTTGCCTCTGATCGAACCGAGGCCAATTTAATAATTCTGAGCGCATTGCCCGGCGCTGCCTGATTCCCATTGCTGTGTTTGTTGTTATTGTTGTTGTTGTTATTGTTGCCGTTGCGTTATTAATGTTGTCATTTCTACAGTTGGTGCTTTTGTTGTTGTTGCTGTTGTTGCTGTTGTTGTTGTGCAATGATTAGCAACAGCGGCAACAGCTACTCATCACATGACAGTTGGGCTAGCACATTCCGACATCACTGAAAGCAATAAATACCAACTTAACGCACAAAATACCAAACTAATAGTTAAGACGAATAAAGAAAAAAATAAAATAAAAAAATAAATAAATACAGGAGAAAAAACTGAATAATTGAGGAGGAGGCAAAAAAGAAAAAAAAGGGCATACATTCAAACAAACAGGCGGCGGCAAGACAGCAAACGGACCAAGAGAGCCACCACAATCGTTGAGCGGTGCGCTGAGAGCTGATTTGGTGTCCAAGTGTGATTCGAAAACCAAACCCATGTCCGAGCTGAGCCGGTGTCCAAGTCCAAGTCCGAGTTGAAGTTGGAGTTGGAGTTGGAGTTTCAGTTTGAGTGCGATTCCGATACGACTTCTGGTGCCCTTGCGCGCAGACTAATTGTAATTCAAGACGGGGGCGATTTTATTATGGGAATTACTACAACTGCACAACGCACAACGCACAATGCACAGGCCCATGTTGCTGTCTCTCTATGCGAGTGTGTGTGTGTGTGTGTGTGTATCTATGTATGTGTGTGTGTGTGTGTGTGTGAGTTTGTTTGTGTCAACGGTGTGCCTTAAAAGTTGACTTATGAGAGAAGGTTGCTGCGCCGTGGACAACAGCAACAAGCACGGCAGCAACATGCTGATGTTGCTGTTGTTGTTGCTTTTTATGTTGCTGTTGCTGTTGTTGTTGTTCTCGCTGAACGTTCAAATTGAAACACTTCGGAGACAAATTGTTATCGTTTAATTTGATCAAACGCACGATCTGGCTGTTGATTTTGTGCTCAGCTGCAAAAAAGAAGAAGGAAAAAAACAAGTTGCTGTTGTTGCAGCTATTGCTGCTGCTGCTGTTGCTGCTGCTGCTGCTATTGTTGTTGTTGTTGTTGTTGCTGCGAGCATTGCGTGATTTTTATTTGGTAGCAAACATTCGCGGACAGTTGGTCGGACAAAAGCACAAACAAAAAGACAGCCAACCAAAGGATGTGGAGCTTGTGGTCACCAGGTTGTAGTTTGCTTTTGCCTTTTTTCTCTTTACTTGTTGTTGCTGTTGTTGTTGCTGTTGTTGTTGCTGTTGTTGTTGTTGTTGCTGCTGCTGCTGTGGCCTTTGGCTTGGGCCTGTCGTCTGCAGGCTTTTGTTTGGTGATCTGCCGCTGTAGTTTATTGTATTTTCATTTCAACGTCCATCGTCTGGCAGTTGGCAGTTGCGCCAGCTCTAAACTCTCAGCTTTTTTTGTTGGTTTTTTCTTCTTGTTTTTTTTTTTTTTTTGCCCCTAAGGCGCGAGCGCGCTCTAATCCTTTTATGTTGTTGGTTGTTGTCTGTTTGAATGTTTGCCCCATCGCCTGACAAATCACTGGCGCAATTTATTGCATTGCTCTGGTAATTATTTGCAATTTATTGCCCCTCCCTGCCCCCACAACTACACATTTTCTGATACAATTTCAATCCATACAGGCATAGTAAGCATTTGCCTTCAAAAAGAAAAAAATCAACCCAAACTGTAACTCTTTATTTTGTTGCTTTCCCTTCTCTTTGCAGACTATTGGGGATACCATCGACAGGGCTCGTGTCAGGCCGGCTTCAGTGCGGCCGTCAACAGTGTAAGTATCATTTAACAGGGTACATCAGCTATTGCCATGTGTCTGCCACACGCTGAAAAAGCCATTGCATTCTATACAAGTCAAATAACTTAAAGACTTAAACCTAGTCAGATCATAGATCATCTAAAGTGCCCAATCTTAGTAAAAACAAAAAATATGCCCAAATATTTAGAAAGTTTTTTCAACAAGCTGAAAGTATTTAATTCTATTTGAATTTTATTTATTATTATTTTTATACATTTTAGAAAGGTTGATATAATAATCTTATACATATTGTATTTATGTTGGTTTTGAGTTTAATTTGCGCTTCTAGAATTTAGAAAATCGCATGGACAATTTTGAAAAATTGTCAAAATAATTAGATAACTAAATATAAATTCTGAATAGGCACCAACTTAAACTATTTGAATATCGACAGAGAATTTCAACAAAGAGAAATTCCATAAATTACGGGGTATTTAAGAAAGTCAAATGTTTTTACCTGTCGCCAGTAATTTTTTTGATTTTTTTTTTTTTTGCGCATTGAGTTATTTTATGCCAGGGCGATGGTGATAGGCTTTTTTTTTGGTCTTGTATAGGTGCTTGGATTTAAGTTTTGGGCTTGGTATTGGTATTTTGAATATGAGTTTGTGGCTTGGCTTAAATTTGGCGTGAGCACGTTTAGTTGGCACCTTGTTGCTTGTGATCGTGGCATAATATTTGCATAAGCAAACTCCTAAGTAAATTCACATTTCGCATTTGCAGAATGGATCGCGTTTATTCATCGGCGCGCCTGGCAGCTGGTATTGGCAAGGTAAACTGCACGTTTTTAACCATTTACCATTTACATTTAGTATGAAACAAGGAAATCAATATAATATTTACATATAAAGTCAAGTTCTATTTAAACTGTATGTATTTTGAAATTGTTGTACTCGTACTACCTATAAATACAACAGCTACTCTCATCCAATGTATTTAGTTATAGATAGACCTTTAAGTATTTAATTCCTAGCCAAAGTGAGCCCAACCCCACCCAAAAAACACACACAAACACACACAATGTAGTTTTTGGTTTGATATATATACATCCCTTAATTATGATTTTATATTTTTCCTACTTTGAAATAGTTGCAAAATGTTGCCTTTGATTTTGCATATAGTTCTTTGTTCCCGCCCACTCCCCACCACTTTGCGGTTTACCCTATATATTTGAAATTTTGCATACGAAATCTCTTTTTGTGTTAATTTTCAGTTTTAGTTGTGTTTAATTTTGAGCATCCTTAGAATTTACTACGTCCCTAACCTCAAAAAAAAAAAAAACAAAACACAAATAATCCACAGATTAAATTAAACCACACAGATATAAAATAGCATAATCTTAACCCGCAGAATAGTATTTAATTAAGCTTGAAACTAGTATGAAAGTTTTGGGCCCATTACAATCTCGGAATATAACATTCTAGAATTCTTGATCTCAAGATCGAAGCGTAGCCATCTTTATAGATCGTATTGAAATGGTAGAGTCGAAACTTAAAGTTGTCATAACAAACTGGAAAACAATCGATATAAATGCATAAAGTATTGAGAGATAATCATTTTGATAAATTAATGTTGTTAATACCACAGTCGAAACATTCGATAGTTTTCCAGCACTAACATAGTATTTTTATAAACTCTAGATGCTTAAGATATTTATTGTATGTGTCAATCTGTTGTGTCAACATTTATGTATACACTCCTGAAATGCGCTAATTAAATAGTTATTTAAGTAATGATTTTTTTCTAGTGTTGTCGAGTTGTTGTTGTTGTTATCATCCAAAATTATTACACAATTGGAATTATTGTCGTTTAGTGTTGTCGCTGCTCGAAAATCAAAACAAACTCATTCAGCTAACTATTTACCATCTACAACTCGACAGCAACTGCTGCAGATATCTAACCACATGTTAAGTTTATCGTGTAGTCAGTTGAACTATTGATTATTGATTATTGATTATTGATTATTGACTATTGTAATGTACTTGTAATCGTAACTATAATTGTAATATTTAACTGTAACGATAACTACAACTATAACTGTACCTGTACCTGTACCTGTACCTGTACCTGTACCTGTACCTGTACCTGTACCTGTACCTGTACCTGTACCTGTACCTGTACCTGTACCGTATAACGCGTCATCATTTCCCACTTGAATTTTTAGTCGAACTCTTTATTTGTCTCATTTTGATTAATATGTATTATGTATTCTCTTTTTATTCTCTCTCTCTCTTTTTCTTTTTGCTCCTATTCACACTCTGCCTCGGCGCAAAATGCATGCAATTTTGAACCGTAAAAACAAACAAACAAACCAAAAAAAAAACAAAATAAAAATAAAAAATGGCCTCTATGCATTCTGTACCGAACGCCATGACCTGTGTCTGTTGTTCAACCCAACCAAAACCACAACCAAAACCAAAACCGAAACCGAAACCAATACCGAAACCGAACATAAAATACACATCAAACCTAAAAACTCGATACCAAAACTTCTGCTATTATTATTCGAAACACTGAATACATAAAAAAAAAAGGACAAACCTACTCAATACCGCCCGATGCCGAGTTTCCATATAAGCCGCCTTTTTATCAGCCCTTCGGCACTGGAGGTAATAATAATAATACGCAAATACGCTTCTCACACCGCAAAGCTCAGCCAACCTTATCTACAACATTGATCAACATTAACCCTACAGCCAAGTGCCTAAAAAAAATGAAACAATAAAAACTGTACAAATTATCTGAATAATATGAAAAAGGGCGAAAACTAAAAATCGCTTCTTCACGGAAAAAACAGTCCTACCCCAAAAACTCCACTTTTTACATAATGGTGTGTGTGATAATATTAAGAATACGAATTCATCGAATTCATCAACAAGGCGCTGAGACTGTCAAGTCGGGTCAGAAAGTTACCGTTAACCATAACTTTTGCCCCTGTCCACGATTTGACAGCGTTCGCTAAATTTGTCCACACCCACCGTAAATCCCTCTCTCTCTCTCTCTCTCTCTCTTTGTATCTCTCTCTCTCATCATCAAACGCTTCGCTAACAACGAGTGCAACGAGGGCAACGAAAACCGCACAAACGTTCCACAAATCGTTCCCGAAATGCCTCGTCACGCCCCAGAAGCACATAACTGCAGCATTGGTTCGTGTCACCACTAAGCAATGCTACAAACCAAAGTACCACGTACTTAGTACTTAGTACACAGTGCATAGTGCATAGTGCATAGTGCATAGTGCATAGTGCATTCACTATATAGGTAGCAAAAATCATACCAATCATATATGGCAAAGTAATCACATTTGTACATATATGATCTACTTATCAATGAGAACGGTTAAGGCAACAGTTACTTGCCTGAAATTAGGAAATGTTTTAAGTGCATTCAACTATTTTGTGCTGCCAGTTCGCTTTAATAAAATATTATTATTTTATTCATTGTATGTTGACAAGTTGTTGACAAGTTGTTGGCAAGTTGTAGAACTAAAATTGAATTGTTTATATTTGTGAGTCTTGCCATCATCGGCAGGGAGGCTTAAATTCATTGATAATGAAATTCTTGTTTGTAGAATTTTTTTATTTTATTTTTATTTTTTATGGTCCCGAAACTCCCAAGTGTAAGAATTTTCTAAATAATCTAAGTTCGATAGTTCACATATTAAAATAGTGAAGAATTTTATTTCCTGAAGTCAGATATTCTTAATTTAAGAGTCCTTAATTGAAAAATTTAATATTTGTCATTGAATACTTGTTTTTTGTAATGTGGACTATAAAAAATCAACAACAATCTTGAAAATATGTAAAATATTTAATTTTAAAAATAAAATTTTAAAAGCATAAAATTAAAAATAAAATAGTAAATTAAACGTTTAAAGCAATAATGTGAAATCTTAAAATATGATAAATGAGGGCTTGGGAAAATCACAGAAAACTAATCGCAGCAATTGTTAGGTGATAGTAATTAACAGAAGTTAAAAAAAAAGTAATGGGAAATATAACCGAAACTTATAAATAAGAAAAGACAAAATTGTATATGAGAGTTTAAATAAAAAAGAAAAAAGAAACGAAAAGAATAAACAATAAGGAAACTCTCTGACTAACTGGGGAAGATTGATCACAAACTTTCGGTAAATGGTCAAATTTAGTATTAAGGAAAGATCGATTTCCGCTGATAATATAGGAAAATGGGAAAAGAAAGATGATTACTATAAATGCGTGAATCTCATATGAGGCTGACATATGGTGCTATACGCAGTGCGGATAAATTGAATTTAGAAATGGAATCGCTGGCGGCAGAGTAGATGCTAAAGACTCACGAATGGTGTCCGAGGCTAGTCTGGACACAAAAACTGCACCTTTCACATTTAGCAAGCATTTTGTTCTCACACAGCCAACAATTAACAACTTGTGGCTGTAAAGAATCTTCGGCCAGCTTAAGTGTGCAAGGTTTTTTTTTATTTTATTCTTTTATTGCAACAGGCCATTTTGACAACTGGGGTCAAACAAACACAAAATGCAGAAATTAGATTGTGAAAGCGATTAAAAACCAAAATTCAAATTTAGGTCTCAAATTTGGTGAGCGGAAGAACATTTTATTTAGAAATCAAACCCGTTTTGAGATGCTTAAAAGATTAGCAATCACAAATAATAAGTTAAGTTACGGCAATCACACTCAAACTGGAATATTTTACGCAACAAATGCTTCTTTTGTTTTGTAATTGCCGTGCTTCTGAATAATGTATTAGAATTTCTTTAAATTAATATATCATACATTGTATATCTATTCGGGTTGTGCTTGAATTGAGAGATGTACTTTTTCTCTGAGTGTGCATCAAAGCTTTAAGTACGAGCGTAGTGCAAAACAAACGCTATAAAGAGTCAGGATGTATGACTTTCACTAGTAAGGACCTCTTGCCTAAACCGTTCCCATACAAACATACACACACACACACATACGTACATACATAAATATTATACTAAGCTTTAGTTCGAGTATTTGCAGTACATAAAGTAATGGCTGTTACTAACCGTAATTCCTATGGGCTGAGGACATGTCAACCAAAGCATCCGTCCCAAGCATGCCTCACCAGGGACTAAGCCTAATCTAATCTATCTATCTATTTATCTATCTATCTACTATTTTAGCGATAGTACAATGCGTGGCTTCTTGTAGTTATCTAGAAGTCATCTCGTAGTCACTGTAGATCTTGAGAATATTAATTTTGTCTTGTACTATTGTTGCTGTTGAGTTTGTTTGCTTTCTTCTTCTTCATCTTCTGTTATTATTATTGTTTTTGTTTTTATTTTTGTTTTTTTCCTTCCGTTTTTGTAGTTGTTGTGTTGTTGTTTTTTTTTTAATACTTGTCATCAGGCATGCCGCTCTTTAATCGTAGTTAAACAAATCTCACATCTCACCAAATTGATCTGCAAAGCGATCTTCTAAACCGAACCGAACCGCACTCACACATTCAAACTCCGATATTCACAGGTCAGGCGATTTCGCAGGATGTGACCAAGCCGGAGAATCAAGTGTTCTCCACGGCCGAAAGTTCATCGGCCAATGACGATTCGTATCTGGGTTACTCAATGACCACCGGTGACTTTGATGCCGATCGCACCGAGGATGTCGCCATCGGTATGCCACGTGGCGCCAATCTCCTTGGCAAGATCGTTGTCAATCGCTGGAATATGGCCAACATATTTAACATAACGGGTCGCCAGATCGGTGAATACTTTGGCTACGCACTCGCCTCCAGTGATGTCGATGGTGATGGTCTCGACGATCTGATCATCGGTGCACCAATGTATACCGAGCCCGGCAATGTTGAGGGCAAATACGATGTGGGACGTGTCTATGTACTGATCCAGGGCGGCCCATCAGCGGTAAGCCATTAAAACCTACACATAGACCACAATACGGTTTCCTCTCTTTCTCTGAAATTTGCATTACACAAATATAGTAGCCGAAGTAAAGTATAAAGATACTGAAATCGAACTCAATATTTTAGACCAGGGTTTTCTTCGCAGTTCCTGCAAAAAACAAATCAATGAAAAGCAAAAGCAAATTGAACCTTAAATTAATTCTTAAAATTTTAATAATTCATAATTTGTTTTCTTTCCCACTCTGCGCATTTGGCGTTCAAAATTAGCACATACAAAGCGATTTTGTGCGCATACTTTTGGCAAGACCTGTTTTACGTACCTGCAAAAGTTGCACTCAGAGAAAAAAATGGCTTGATGTGTGAAAAACCTCCATAATTGTGGCTTCAAATGCAGCCTCAGATTTTTCAGAAAAATCTATTATATTGATTATAGAATATTTTCTCTTTAAATGTGAAACTTAGCCTTAAAAAATTGCAAATGCTCTTTAATTCTAGTCGCTACATTTTTGAGTAAAAATGTCAAAAGATATGAAAAAAATTCTTAATAAAATACTCGCTGTTTATAATAATTGAAAAGAGAATAAAAAAATAGAAAATTGTTTTTCTAGTCTATATGCGTTAGATATATATATTATTTCCGAATTCTAGGAAATATTTATTTGGCTTAATGCAAATCCATTAAATTGTGTAGGCATTTCTATTCTTAAGAAATGTATTTGATAAGTTCAAAACAAATTTGAATTTCTAAGGCGATTTTCTTAAAATTGCAAGAATTAAGCTCATCAAATGTTGCTCTTAGTTTGGTGAGTCTAGCCACAATATCAACATGGATTGCTTTATGCTTGCTTTGAAGCCTTGCTTACTTTTGCTGAAATTTGGATTATGCTATTTACAGTCGGACCACTGGACGGTGGAGCATATACGCGACGGTTTCCATACGAAGGGTCGCTTTGGATTGGCGCTGACCACGTTGGGCGATGTGAATGGCGATGGGTATGGCGATTTTGCTGTCGGTGCACCCTACGATGGACCCGAGGGTCGTGGCATTGTCTACATTTATCATGGATCCGCACAGGGTCCGCTAACGAAGCCATCGCAGATCATTAAGGCCGAGCAGTTGGTGGAGTCGGCACCGTATCCGCGCACCTTTGGCTTTGCACTGTCCGGTGGCGTTGATATGGATGGCAATACGTATCCAGATTTGGCCGTTGGTGCCTATGCCTCCGATCAGGTATACATCTTCAAATCACGTCCCGTGGCCGCTGTCAATGCGGAGACGGTGTTTTCAAGCACAACGAAACTGATCAGCCTGGACGATCGCAGCTGTCAGCTGCAGCGGGACCACAAGAAGGTGCCGTGCATGCCGCTGAGCACCTGCTGGAGCTACACCGGTCGCTATCTGCCCAATCAGTTGGACTTTGAGGTGTCGTGGCTGCTGGACGCGAAAAAGACTCGCAATCCGCGCATGTTCTTCTTGCGCGACGAGGGCAAGAATATACGCAACCAGACCATACGCTTGACCTATGGCCAACGGTATTGCTTGAACGAGACCGTCTATCTTATGGATAGTGTCAAGGATAAGTTGACACCACTCGAGGTCGAGGCACGCTACAATCTGCGCAGCAGTCGTCCCCTCGAATCGTTGGTGCGACGACGTCGCGAGGCCCTCGAACCGGTCATCGATCAGAATCGCGAGATCATTCTACGGGACTCGATCAACATTCAAAAGAACTGCGGACCGGACAACATCTGTGAACCAGATCTGGCGCTGACCGTCACGTAAGGCAAACTTATCTATCAAAACTGGAAACGCTGTCATTTATCAATTATCGTAATGTCAAATCTCTTGTAGTGCTGTGGAAAAGTATCTGTTTGTGTCCGGCGAACCGCTGACCATTGAGGTGCTCATCAAGAACAACAACGAGGATGCTTTCGAGGCTGCCTTCTATATGACAACGCCTAAGGATTTGCAGTTCACCAAATTGCAGCAGCTCGGTGAGAAGATCGATATGCCCATCACCTGTTCAGCTCCGGATGGCAGCAACAATTACACCCTCAAATGCGACATTGGCAATCCCCTCAAGGGTGGCAATATGGTAAGTCTCTCTCTCTCTCTCTCTCTCTCTCTCTCTCTCTCCCTCTCTCAATCTTTCTGTCTGTGATTACCAATGGAATTGGATTGCATTTTTTATCGGTTTTTTATTTTATTTTTGCAGACACACTTTGCTGTTAGTTTTGTGCCCGCCGAGAAGCATACGAAGACTTCCAGCTATGATTTCTACTGGGAGGCGAATTCAACAAATCCGGAGAGAAAGAACTCGAAATTCGATAATATTGGTAGCAAAAGCATTGGCGTCTGGGTGGAAACGGATCTAACGATCAAGGGTACCTCGCTGCCCGACTATCAGGTGTACAAGGCGGATGATTACAAGGCACCGGGCAATGCGACCATCGAGGAGGAGATCGGGCCACAGGTGGTGCACATCTATGAGCTGCGCAACAATCTCAGCTCATTCATTGAGGGCGCCATCGTCGACATCTATTATCCATATCAAACCGAGGCCGGTGATCCATTGATGTATGTGCTCAATCAGCCAGAGACTGGCGGCAAAATCCGTTGCGACATGATCGAGGTCAATGAGCTGGGTCTCAAACTCAACGAGAAGCAAAAGAATAAATCCTATCTGCATGCTCAGGGCGCCATCAGCAATTCGATGCATGTGGATGCTGGTGCTGGTGCTGGTGATGGTGCTGGTGATGGTGGCCACTTGGAGATACCGCATGATGCACAAACTGGGGCCACTGTACGCGTCAACGTAGGCACCGACAATCAGCGTCGGCTGACGCCTAAGCAAAAGGAGCTGTTGGAGCGCGAGGATGCCCAGGATGTTACCGGTGATGCATCCTATGTGCACTTGGATCGTGCCAACAATGCCGTTCGCCAACAAGAATTCAGCAGCAGCGGCAATCGTACCGATTATCAAATTGGCGGCGGTCCAAGCCAGGCCGAGCTGCGTGGACATAGCACCCAGGGACACATACAAATGGCCAGTCCTCAGGTGATCACCAGCTCCAGTTCGAGCTACCAGATGCGACCCCAGCAATCGCAAAATAATCAGCAGCTTTATTTGGCTGGTGGCAATGTGGGTGACAAGTCGATGTATGGCGGACGCAGTGGAAATTTCCAAACTGGTACCTTGGATTTGGGTAACCTAAATCGTGGCAATGTGGACAATGAGCTGCACCAGACCCAAATTCAATACGGACATCCGGGCAGTGCGCAACATCATGTGGTTTACAGTTCCGGCACCAAACCATATTATGGGCGGGAGAACGAAGACTTCTACGATGAGGACAATCAACAGCAAAAGGCACAAGCTCAATCTCAATCTCAATCGCAGTCACCCGTTCAGCGTCAGTGGAGCACATCCAGTTCGAGTTCGACGCAGCGACGCTTTAAGCGCGACAAGCCAACAACAATTGAGATGAGATTGGCCAATGGCACCTCACCGTGCCTGGGTGTCCAGTGTCGCCGTCTGCGCTGCTATGTTCAGAATCTTGGCTATGAGGATGCGGATGCCGCATTTGTGGCGATACGTGCTCGCATGGTGGCAAGCACAATGGAGAAACTGGCGCCCACCGTGCCACTCAACGTGTCCACGCTGGCTGTGGCAAATGTGACGCTATTGCCATTCATCGGTCGACCCATGGAGATGATTGTGAAGACGCACGAGATCTTCTACAAAGCGCAGCCGGAGCCACTTCAAGTTCCCGATGTGGTGCCACTGTGGGTCGTTGTATTGGCTGCCTGTGCCGGCGCACTCATCTTTCTCCTGCTCGTCCTTCTACTCTATAAGGTCAGTTGATTATTCGGATTCTTACGGATTTTCACAACATTTGCATTTCTTTTTTAAGATATTGATGTTTATTGATCAGCTTAAGTTTATTATTTAACGCACTTGTCTCAGTTACTCGTCTAAATTGAATACTCCCAAATTTATAACAAATTGGTATCAAACATTTGCCAAAAAGTAATATGTTCCCTATTACATTTTTATAAATTCACTTTTTTCTTTTTTAAATTTTATTGCTTAACAGTTTTGTATTAGTTGCTCTTATTTCATTTAAATCCAATAACCGTTACCGTTTCAATCGCCTGTGCAGCCAATATTCAAACCAATTTGTCTTTTCAGTGCGGCTTCTTCAAGCGCAACCGGCCCGCGGATCATTCGCAGGAGCGACAACCGTTGCGGAACGGTTACCATGGTGACGAGCATCTGTAAGGCCTTTGCTGCAGCAGTAGGAGGAGCAGCAGCAGAAACGGAACCAACACACAACACATACGAACAATTAACATCGCACTAAACAACGTACTAAAATAAGAAAACCCCAAAAACAAGAAACGGTTCTAAAAACAAACCTAACTAAATAACGAACGCGCTTAGCCAAGTTTTAAACCGCGCGCGCGCTTTTTAAAAACGCCCGCCAACGACAAAAGCAGACAACAAAAAAAGAAACCTGCAAATCTATACAAATTAATGTGCGATGTTGCGATGAATTTTTTTATAAACAAAAAAAAGAAAAAAAAGAAAACAAAAAACAAAAACACGTAAAACTTGCCTAGTCACAAAATTGAGAACTTTCTGATGCGAAAAAAGTTAAATGATTTTTTTTTTTCGTTTGTTTTAATTATTATTTAATTCGTTCAATGAAACCTTGCAAATTTGATGAACTTCTCCATCGAGTGCTACTTTAATGTGTACTAAAGATAAAACTATATGGTAAGTAAGTGTGACTGTGTATGCGTGTATGTAAATGTATTTGTGTGCGTGAGTGCGAGTGCGAGTGGTTTTTGAGTGAGTGTTTTGAGTGTTTTTTGCTAATGTTGAAAGCAAGACCACAAAACAAAATCAAAAACAAAAACAAAAAAAAATGAAAAATTAAGCTAATTAATGTGTGAATTTTACTTGTAAACAAGAAATAATAATGCTGCCCGCAGAGAAGCTTCGAGAAGTGTCATACTGCCACGCCCACTGGCGCCAGCAGCCAGCAGTAGCATTAAAATAAATCAAATATTAGGTGCTACTTTAAAGTTTTTATTTTCCCACCTCACCCCTACCTAACCTCCCTCCTCCCCTCCCCTCCCCACCACTCCTCTCATAGACACATATTGAAAGTTTTCAAATTGTAGGCGTGAGAAAATTGTTTGCCAAACTCAAAGTTTGCCAATCGTAAAATCTGCAACACCAAAATGGGTTAATGCAAAAAAGATACAATGTGTAATGTTTTTTTCTTCTTGTTCTTCTCATAATTGTAAAAGTCTTTGTGTATATACTAAAAAAAAAAAAAAAAAGCGAGAAAAAATCGAGAAAAAACGGAAAATGAACAATTAATTCGTTTAATTAATTAATATGCATTTATTTCCATACTACACCGCAAGAAGCGCAGATCGTCTTCTTTTGGTGTACTCTCGAAATAAACTTTGGGTAGTGTATAATAAATATATATGTAGGCTTTTGCTTGTTGTGTCTACCTATTATTTAAGCACAACTCGCTATTGTTTAATTTATTAACTGTACTTATATAAATGCGTATGTATTTTATTCTTTTTTTTTGCTAATATATGTATTAAATTTAATTTTTTATTAAAAAAAGAAAAGTTATCAATAAAATCAGGGTCAAATTGTAAAAAATCATCAGCGAAATTTTCTTTTGGGACAAAATATTTCTTTCAGCAGGAAATTCAAAATGAATCGGAAAACAATCGAGCCTTATCGACGCGATTTAAATGCTATTCAAACAGAGTGACGGTACTAATCGACAAATAGTTATCAATTGACAAGACTATCGATAACAACGCTCACTTTGCGTTTACGTTGCTCTCGTGTGCGTTAACGTTATTCACAGAGGTTTGTGCATTGGCTAATGTCAATAAAATTGTTTAAAATAAAAGTATTTTAGGATTTATTGTGGGACATTTCAAGCAATTGCAGCTATTAAATATTTGCCGTACATGTTTTTCGTAAAAAAAAAAAAACACAGCACGCTGTGTGCCGACGACAGAGCAGAGCTCGTAACAACTGCATTCGAAATTTGAAGCGTTACACGATATACATAGAACGGTAATTGTGGCGTTCATTTTGTTCTACATTTCTCTTTAGTAATCATTGAGAAAGCAACGTTGCGCGACGTGTGCCGCGGCGTAATTGGCGAACGTTGACGTTGACGCTGACGTTGTTATTGTCGTTCAGTTAGTTGTGCGCGTAAAACTGCAACTGTTTTCTTTTCTTTTCATTTTCTTTTTTTTTTTTAAGTCAAACACAAAGCGAATATTAAATAGTGTTTTTTTTTTTAGAATGAAAGCCAAACTTAACTAAGCGGCTCCACAAAAAAATGTTTGCCAAGATTTAACAACGCAACAATAAAAATAAAGGCAAATCGAATATTTAGCGTGTATTCAAAGAGTGTGTGAATAATATGTTAATTACATGTTGCTAACTGATAGCAGATCTTTTTTTTTTGTTCTTTGTAACAATAACAATAAAATAATTAACGAGAGTGAGTGCAACAACAACAACAACAACAAATACAAGAAGGTAAAAGCAAAAAGTGCTTAAGCTCCGCTTTCAGGTGCTTCTACATATGTGCGTGTGTGTGTGTATATATGTATGTGTGTAATGGAATGTAAGAAGCACGAAACATCTACAAATATGGAGCGAGTACAGAGCAAAGAGTGAGAGAGAGAGAGCACTTCCAAGCCGTAGTTATAAAGTATCCCTGTATTTGTAGGTTCATGTGTGTTTGTGTATGTGTTTGTGAGATATGCCGGCACAACCGGTTCGTCAAGTCACTAAACCAAGACCAGCAGCACCACCACCACCAGCAACAGCACCAGCAACAAAAACAACAGCAATGAGAAGAAGCTAAATTGTAGAAAGAGAGTAGAGCCAATGTGAATGCTGCGCAGACAGCAATGCGACGGCGACGCTTGCGTCGTTTTCATTGCTTGCGATGCTGCCAGCAGTGCATTCTGCTTTTGATTTTGGTTCTCTTGTTTTGTGGTGGTTGTTGTGCAGCTACCGTCTCACACCCACACAGCCACATACGCATATTCAGGCCACATGTGCTGCGCATTAAACGCAAAAACAAAAAAAGAAGAAATTCCCATAATTAATGCGTAACAGCGTCGACGTCGACAAAAGCAGCTGCGATGATCTAGGGATGTGCAATAACCGTTAAGCATAGTCACCACACTTATGAATGTATATATATATATATGTGTGTGTGTATGTGTGTGTGTGTGTATGTGTGTGTGTGTGTGATGTGTGTGTGTGTGTATGTGTGTGTGTGTGTATGTGTGTGTGTGTGTGTGTGTGTGTGTATGGATTCTCGGTTAAACGCGGATCTTTGGTCATCTTCTCAGACAACGACGACATTTCCGCTTCTTTCACTGCTGGCGCTGCTGTTGTTTTTACCACCACTTTTGCCTTTCGAATACCGTTATTATTATTTTTTTTTCTATTTTTGTACTTTTTTGTTACTTGTTCTTGTCATATAGCGACTGAGTTTACCTTTGCCTTTGCATTTGCGCATTGTGCTGCACACGCACGAACCTACCCCGACCCCCACCATCGCCCACACACCCATTCCCTCCATCGTTTTAATAGCTATCTTTTTCCCGCATCATCGAATCGACTGCCGAATATCCGCTCGATTTGTACTCGTTTTGGTTTTGTTTGCAATGCCCTCTCGCAAAAGCGTTCGACAATTTGGTTAGGAAGTCTGGCAACGCTTAAGTGAAGATGCTGGAATAGATATATCAATTATTCAATAGCAATCATCTATTCATTTAAATAGTAATCATTAAATTAAAAAATAGCAAATTACGTTCGAAATTTTTTTAATTCGACTCCTAATCTATACTTTTTACAACCCAAATAACCATGTAATGCAGAAAGTAGGCCTCGTAAGTGGAATACTATACGACTCCATATAATACCAAGACAGATTATTGTATGAATGCACTTGCATTACACCCCCAAATATGGAAAAGAGTCAGTAGCAGTTAGATATACATATATATATATATATATACTCAAAATATAGAAAGCTCAATATATCTACAATTTTATGACTTATCCGAGGATATATAACAATTTTAAATATAAAAAAAAAAAAAACATTTTATTTGTCAAAAGCATTAATCAAAAGAGATAGTAAAACAGATTAGAAACCAATACCAATATAAGAAATATGTTATAAGACATCGGTAAAGAGTTCGCTACTGTTTATTTGTATATTATTGCAAAGGAGCAATAACTAAACTCAAATATTGTCTAGTTTTGTCTGCTTATTCGGCAAGGGAGAGTATTCAAATTACGGTATTCCAAGACTAAGTGATCTTTTTTATGTGTGTCGCCATTGTGTTGCCGCACATGTATGTGCATATGTATGCATGTGTGTAGATATGTATTTGTGTATGTATTTATGTACATGTAAATATGGCAACAAACCGCACCTTTTCCCGTTAAGCGCTTGAACTTGTGATTTACGCTTCAGCTAACATCGAATGCTGCTTTATAAATAATCAGTCAACTTTCATTATATTTGGGGGGATGTTTGGAAAACTTTCGACATGTTAATGTACTTTTCTGTTGGAAATTGAACTAAGTGCATTGAGATATATCTATATCTATGCACAAATCAGCAAGCAAATGGTAATATTATTATTAAATATATCATTGTTATTCCAAAAGGACAACTACAAAGTAAAAATATTACAAAATATTAAAATGTATAAAAAAAACTCTGATGCTGCACAATATTTATTGTATCAACTCCATAAAAGGAAAGCATCTGTCATCCTTTGATTGATTTATTACTCATGTTCTTGGCTGTAGAGTTTTCTTAAGTGGTCAAAATCATATATTGTTTTGTGTGTGTGTGTGTGTTTGAAGGGTTTCTTATCTGTAATAAATCAATGCACAGATTGTTTGCATAGGCTCTTGAGCTAAATATGGAAAAAGAAAGAAAATCTGGCAACCTTGAAATATGTATGCATTTATGCATGAAGAACGAAAAACGTGTTGCAGCGTTCTATATAATTTAAATATTGAAGTTATATTTAGTGTTGAGGGAGCCATGTTAGAAAAATGCACTCACAAATGAATAAAATATTGACAAAATTAAAAAATTATAATATTAAACTAATGTTGTTGTTGCATGTTCCGTTATCAGCGATTGCCGATCAAACTTGCATTGCCTTGTGCACAGCTGAGCGTAAACTGCCGCTGCCGCTGCCACTGCCACTGCCTAAGTTGGCGTCGCCGTCGCCTCTGGCTTTTGTAAGTGCAACTAGTCGAAGTGTTGACACATTAATATTTCAACAACACCAACAACAACAACATTGGCAGCAATTCAGAGCTCTGTCGTTGGGCAAGCCGAGCTGTCAGCATGCAAGGTTATCAGCCATCAGCTATCAGCAGCGAAACGCAGAGTTTCTGCCATCTGCTGCCCCTTTCAATAGTCAATTATTGGTAGTAGTAGAGTCGCCTTGGTAGTTTTTTAATCTGATTAATCTCACAAAATATATGTGGTATTAAGTTACTCGCATTTCGGACTACTATATCATTTAGCTGGCATAGGAATAATCGGTCGAAAGATAAGTTTTAGTTTGTTAGAATGTTTAGTTCGCAGCTAGGCCTCAAATAGATACCATTCGAAAAATATTGGATTAAAGCGAAAAATTCTTTTCAAATAAATAATTGGTTAAAGCAAACATTTTATTTAATATAACCAAAAATAAAAATATTCAAATATTTCGAATACCAAACAAAAATATAGGTGTGAGCAGTGCAACTCTGGTTTGCCAGGGTATTTAATCTTCGGCGTGCCTAAGATAACCATTCTTTCTTGTATTCTTTTTGTTTTTTGTTTTATTTGTGTATTTGTAGTTTCGCTGAGGCAAGTATCTTGAAACACTTTTGATAATGGGCGACGATGTTCGGTGCGCCATTATTGACAAATTAAATGTCAATAGCACAACATGAACAACCTCAGCAACAACATGGTAAATCAACAAATGACGACACTGAGACAGTAGACAACAACAACTGGAATGAACATTAAATACCCTACACTATTCAATCCAAAAGTGATATCTTTTATAATGGTTTCTAATATTTCTCAATTACAAGGTGAATTGCAAGTTGTTTATAGAAATTAATTGATATTTGTCTTTAATTAATATTTTAAGTTTCAATTTTTACCCAGCCGAAAAACTATTAGTGCTGATTATATATATATATATATATATACATATTGTTTTTAAATTTGGAAATAAAATAAATTATATTTCCTTAGACATAAAATTAATTACAGAAATTAATTTATGAAAACCAGTTGAATTTTTGGCTTTTATTATTATTTTTAGTTTTAATTTGTACCCTCGATGCGTTACATATTGCGTGACAAAACTATAATACCCTCTTGGGGCGCTGCAATATTAATTAACTGCTCGACAATGCGACAACGCGATAGGTGGACAGCTTGACAGCTTGACAGGTGGACAGTGGACAGGCGGACAGACGGACAGGTGTGCAAATCTGATAGGCAATTACGCTCGACGTCGAATTCAATTTCTATGCTTTTAATTTTATAATGTTTAATGTTGAATTGAATGTTTTGCATGTTAATCAGCTTGTGTGGGCAGCGTGACAGTTCAATTGAATTAATGTGTGTCCAACTTGACATCGGTTTTTTCTTATTGGTTATATATATATATATATATTTGTATATATATGTCCGGCTTCTGTGACCGCCAGCAATTTGACATATTTTACCAAATATGGTCAACTTCGAATGGAGTTTCACGAATAGAATCTGTTATGGTATTGAAAAGTGAATGCCGCGTGGATATCCGCTGAATGTGTGAATACATATGGCGCTAAGTAAGTGGATATTAAAGCCAAAATTGTATTTAATGAATATTTTCTGTAATTCTAATCAAGAGCACTTTTGTCTGTTTAAATCTTAAACATTTGAATTTAAGAATAAATATACAAAACTTATAATTATTAGCATATACATATATACTCTCATCGTATTTCTAAACACAAGACATCTGAAGCGCATCTTGAATTGCGTCTCAAAGCATCCCCAACCATTCACCATTCGCCATCCCCCATCGCCTCAATGTGCTGAAGGGCAAGCAAAAGAAGCAGACAATGCAAAGTGCGCAGCAGTTGAACAAACGCACAAACTTGTGCGTGGCAGAGAGTGTTGCAACTTTGCCCTGCCATTGGCATAAACAGAGCAACGCAATAACATACACAAAAATAGCAAGCAAATTCAGGCAGGAAGCTACCCAAAAAGGGAACGAAACCCGTTCGCACAATACGAATTAAGCATTACAAATACGAAATACAACCCATAAGCCGATTTTTGGATACCTCTCCACTTCCCCAAATAAGCATATGTACATACATACATGTGTGTGTGTGTATGTGTGTGTGTGTAGCCCACTTTTACAGAAGTGCCGCTGCGGCAGTTTGGCTTTGATGAATGTCATCACCATTGTTGCGACCCATTAAAAACCGTCTTGCATTTGCATTTTCTTTTTGTAATTCTGCTTTGCTTAACTATTATTTTGTGCTATGTTCAACTCAAGGCACAAAGTGGTCAAAAAAAACCACAATTAAAAAACTGCAAAATTCATTTTAAAAACCCGGAAATCAAATATGTAACATATTATAGCGGATGAACGGCTTAAGATGACTCGAATAATGCAATTAATATTAATATCTCTACGCCAATATTGAATATCCAAGTGGAGAACACGCTATTAACCAGAATGCTCAATTCGACTGAGAGGTCGACTGAGAGATACTATCAGCTTCGCAACAATAAAAATCTAGGGCAGCTCATGTTTTTTCTATTTTATTTAATGTGGACTAAAAACAGACCATAAATTAAAAAAAAAAGTATTGCGATATAAAAATTATAAATTAAATTGAAAATTAAAATGAATGTAACAAATTAAATGATGTACAATTAAAAGTGAATGAATTAGTTGAAATTTAAAATGAAAAAAGGAATAGTTTGTTCAATATGAAAATACGCTTTGGCTAACAGAAAATGTGTTTCTTATCTTATGGTGCTTATATTTTTTCGTTCATTTTCTTAACTTTTTCATGCATTTTCTTAAATACGTTGAAAATGGTGGTTTTACTAAGAATCTCCCGCTTCTAACAACGTATTCATAAGTTCCTTAAACTTACAAATATAAGTAATAAAAACATTTCTTGTGAGGGTGGTGCTATTATTTATTTTCAGACAGATTTGGTGTGACACATGGTGAAAATATCAAGATGAAATAGAATGATATCATCATACAAAACGCATGCTTACTGTCTGCTGTTTGTGTGTGTGTGTGTGTGTGTGTGTGTGTGTGTGTGTGTGTGCGTATATGCATAAGTATTGGGCTTATACCTATCAGCAACCGACTAACTGACTTATCTGGCTGTTACTCAACTGCCTGACGACGTCTTTTGGGCCATAGCTTTTAAAGTGGCCCTTGGATCTGTAGAGATAGGTAGATGGGTAGATAGTTGGGTATTTGTTTTATTTGCAAGACGCTCACAAATATAACGTGTGCAAATGTTTTAATTAAGTAAATGGAAGGGAGACGAAAGGAAAAACCTAGAATAGTTAATTTACTCATTTACTCATATATGTATATTTGGCTGGGCCAACAAGTTATCTGAGATTGCCACACAAACTAACGTCGAGATAGAGACATTCTTTATTGCTTCGTGCCAATGAATAAAAATTGGACGAGAATTAAGCAATAATCGCTATGCCGATAAGATAGCAAGCTCTTTAATGGTTACCTCAAGTTGCTCGCCTTAACTAACTTGGTTGTTACTTTCATTTTCACTGGCCAGGGACGGGTGCGTAATCCGCAAGCCGCAAGTTTCAAACTGACCAACACTTATCGCGATCCTAGAAGCTTTAATGGGATCAGCAATGAAATGATAAATCATTCAAGTGAATAACCGACTCACCGACTCACCGACTTCAAATTTAGCATGAGACATTCGTTCGAAATGGTGGCACGCAGAAGAAGATATTTGCAACCGCATAGATAATATATTCAGTCTTGATAACGTCGATATAGCCATACCATCCAAATCCGATCACCTAGAGCCTTGAAACTTGGAAACTTGGAACATATACTGGTCTGTGCCCACGTCAAACAAAGTGTCAAACTTGCAATTGGTGCTACGTCCACTAGAGGCTATCAAATCGATTAATTTGATAGTCGCTAATCAACAAACCCATATATCTTCCACCATTTCAATGAATTCGACTAAATTTGGTTGGTAGGTTGTCGGCGATGTCCTTCCGCCCACCTCCGCCGCCACCAGACCCCGGTCCATCCACATCGGAAATGAGCATATCTTCCGTAGTTTTTGAGTTAGAGCCATCAAATTTGTTTGTCATATTACTGGTAACCGCCGTTAATTATGAAAAGTATGTGAAAATCGATTAAACCGCATATCATCCACACTTTTAAAGATAAAGTCACTAAATTTGAGTGCAGGTTACTAGGAACGTCCTCTAATATTTTTTCGGACACGTCCACTCACGCCCCCAAAAGATAGAGCCACCAAATTCGAAGGTAGATTACTAGGAACCTCCTACACAGATTGGTGATTCTTGGCTACAACAACCCCGTTCTGGGGCAACCGTTATTACTTATTGGTTTCAGAGTATTTCACAGTCGGTTACATCTTACGCTGCAACATTCTCACTTGTTTTTTTTTTGTATAACAAAACGAAAATCAAATTCAATTAATGCGTATTCTGAACAAAACTGCAGATGCCCTCAGATTAATCCGATCTGTACGTAATCTTCGTCGTGCCTAAGATAGTAGATCTTGTTATCTTTCATATATGAAATGTATAATATATGTTAAGCATTACGCTTCGTGTTCCGACATTCTACACAAACTTTACCTCAAATTGTTGATAACATTTTCTAGTTGAGTACACTAGTCCAAAGCCAACGTCTCAACACAACACAATCTCCACTTGTCCAATTGCTCCCCAATCTTTGTTTGTTCCCCAGCTGACGTGGGTGGTTTTTTCGCCATATTCGCAGATCAAATGACAAACTGGCTATAAAATTACAAACTGTAAACTATTTTAAGCGCTGCTGACCAACGGAGCGCATCACTTGATGCCCCCAATGGCCTGGCAATAATCTGATCCAATTTAAGGTCGGATGCATGAATTTGGAATTTTGAATGCAATAAGTTGAAATCGAGGAACATTTCAGCTGCAGCCTGAAATTATTATCGTCTTTAATGCTATATTCAGTCATCTTGCAAATTAAATATTATCAGTCGACAAATGTAGAGCATTTGTATGTCAATGGGCAATTATCATTTGAAATATCAGTAGTCTACATTTTTAATTGCTTGCACGTCTTTCGCTAATTTTGCCAATTAAAATTTATGCACATTGGCAACTAGAACCAAATCCCAAATCCACTTTATATAAATATGAGAATTGCAAGTGAAAATCTAGAAAAAAAAAAGATAAATAGTAGAGAAACAAAGACTGTCGCCCGAGTTGGTTCGCAAATTGGCAGCAATTGTTGTCAATTTAAAATTGAAAAGAAGTCGAAATGTTGACAGGAATGCTTAAGCTATATATGTATGTAAGTGCTTATTGTATGTATGCAGACATGGATCTGTGAAGTACGCACGTAGGTACATGTATATATATGTATATATATGTATATATATGTATATATATATATATTATATATTTTCACATATATATATGTATATAGGTATGCATAAGTGGGCGCTATCTAAGTGCCATTTTTTACTTATCTGCGATGCTCCATAAAATGCTCAAGTATATGTGTGTGTGTGTGTGTGTGCATTTATATATGTATGTGTGTGTGTGTGTGTGTGCATTTATATGTGTGTGTGTGTGTGTGTATGTGTTTGGATGCCTTGTATATCATGTCTCAAGGTAATCTTTTGATAATCAAGTGTTACGTTAAGCTCGCTACACAAGCTGATAAAGCCGACAGACTACAAGCTGTTACTACTACATATATATAAGTGTATGTGTATGATTATCAATTGCCATATACACAGCATACATACACATATATGGTATTCATATAGTACATCGGCCAGTTGGGCAATTGACAAGTGTTTGAGATTTAAATGATTTATGCGTTTTCCTATTATTGCAGCTTAAGCTGAAAATGCTTGTAAATTAGTGGAGATTCGGAAACAAAGCTATTGAGCTATTACCTGAGCGCTATTTAGAGAACCTGGACATGGCCCTGAATCAGGGCAAATACAAGCCGACAATCTGTTCCGTCGATGAGGTGGACGATCGCAGCTATAAGCTGCACACCGGCCAGCAACAGGATGATGAGCGCAATGATGGCGGCCTGGGCAGCAAGCAGCAGATCGAGGGCAGCGAAACGGCGCCGCTGACAACCAATCAGCAGAAGCTTCACATGGACGATGCTGGACTCACGCCCAAGGAGCTCGAGGCGGCACGCAAGGAGGCGCTTAGCGATGCCAGTGCTGTGGGCGGTATTACGCCCATCGCAAATACACCAAACTCGACGCATGCATCTGCAAATGGACTCAGAGGTAAGACAGATAAACAGACAGAGAGAGAGCGAGATAGAGAGAGAGAGAGAGAGATTTCAATTACAATTCCACCCATATCGTTGTCACTATTCAAACTTGCATTTTTAACTGCATAAATCAGTTCTGAGCCAGGCAGATTCGATCTGATCATTGCATATTTCAAATTAATTTGTATTCGTGATAATAATTCAGATTTAAAATAGATTCTGGATAAAACCAACATTTGAACACAGTTCAACAGGCTATATTTGATATTTTAATGATATAATTTAGCTTCATAAGAACAATCTGTCTTCTTTTCGATTTTTGTACTTCAGTAAATCAATTCACAAAGCATTTAAGCATACAAATTAATGAAAAGAAACTCTAAACGTATCGCAAACAAAAAGCTTATGTTAATGCTATAAAGCGGATAATGCTAGACCATAATGTGGTTTTCTAAAAATTGTCTACACTTGGAAAAAAATCTCTTTAAAATTTGGAGAAAAAAACGCCTTAATTTTGGCGCCATTTGGTAACGCTATTATTCAGATAGTATGTTTCTAAAGGAGAAGGTAGTATCTTTCAAAAACTAAGGTTTTTCGTTTCTTACTCCAGTGTAGATTTTTCTAAAATGTGAAAAATTATGTTTAATTTACAGGTTTTTTTTTTTATGTGCATACAGAATTCGAGCTTTAACTTTTTTGTTACTTAGCTTATTATTAAATTCTTAATACTCCACAATAGAAGCATTCTAAATTAGTTTAAGAATTCATATATCTTTAATTGAAAAGCTTTACATTTTATGGTGATTCGAATTCATTTTTTTCTGAATTTTAAAAAGTATTTGACTAAAAATATGTGTATTATTTCTACTTTTTAGAAACTCATATCTTAAGAAAAGAAAACATTCCTAACAAATAGAATATACGTAGAAATTATTTCTTATCACCAGAATAACTCTCTAGTTTTCAGGATGATTTTCGAAATTTCCGTGTGATTTTTTTTTGAGTGTAAGCTCGAATAACGAATGCTGTTTGAATATTTGATACCTCAATTCTGGCAGTCTGCCAATTAATCTCCTTTCTGTTTAGTAGCTATGAGTTGTCTTTAAGATAAATGCAGATTTGAGCATTCATTCATCGTAATCATATTTCATGCACATCTCATAATAATTTCATGCGCCGCATTATCATTTGCTGGATTATCTGAAGCTCTGCTGCTTCCAGGACGACGCTCCTTTGACGCACTGATGAGCCTGTCGCGCAAGCGTCGCATCTTGTATGTGACCACAGCCTGCCTCTGCGCCGTGCTTCTGGTGATCATCATCATGCTGCTGGCCTTCTGGCCGGAGGTGCCCTTCCATATGCGAGCGCCGCTCTGCCTGCAGCGGGAGTGCGTCGAGAGCAGTCGCCAGCTGCTGCTCTGGGCCAACACAACGAAGAGTGCCTGCCATGAGACATACGATTGGGCTTGCGGTAACTTTGGCCGCGAATACGCCGATGGCGATTTCTTTGTGATCAAGCGCGGCGAATGGAACTACAAGACTTACAATGAGTATGAGGGTAAGCGTTTGGCTATATCTCAACTAATCTCATCGTAACTTAATCAATTGATTTCATATTCCAGAACTCAACGAACTGAATCGCTTTATCTCCATGCTACCCAATGCCGCCGAGGGTGCTGTTGAGTCCACCATAAGCAGCCTCTATCGCAATTGTCGCGACATCGATGCCCTCGACAAGAGCCAGTCGGATCTACTGCTCAAGCAGGCTATGAAATCTGTGGGTAAGTAGCCCCGACGACGACTAACAGCGGATTGGTTAAGGCGTCAACTACACAACCATCCCAATAGCCAGGCAGATCCCACAGCTACAGTTCTGTGCACTGCTTTGCCAACTCCAGGGCAACTCCAGATAGTCTCAACGTAATTCACAGTGCACAGGGTGTTTTACTTTGTGGTTTTGGTTTTGCCTTAGCCATTTCCCATTTGCTTTCCCATTTGCCCTTCACCAAAGTGTCTGTTATTCTGTGAGTAGTCTTAGTCCTCCCTTAAATTCTCAACTGATCAGATCAGATAAGATCAGATTTCACCTGCAATGCTGACATCGATTTTTTGTATTTTTAATATTTGTTCATCTGAGAGCGATTTTATTAAAGAATTTGACGAAAAAAAAGTTGTTTAGACTATTAAACTATTGTAGATAAAAAAAAAAAAATCGTTAACTTCTGCTGAAAGCCGACTAGTGGCTAGGTGGCAAGTACGTGGAGGACTGAGCGGCCTTGTGAACAGTGTTCAGACCAATGCCGCCAATGCCGCCAATGCCTCCAATGCCTCCAATGCCTCCACTGCCGCCGCTGATGAGTCCATGGCCAGCACCGGCACCGGCACCATAGCTTCCGGTGCTCACAGAGCTGCCGCTGCTGCCAATTTGACCACTGGGGCCGCTGCCGCCGAGAATGCCGACGACAGACTGTGCGGGTGCCACGCCTCCATCTGTGTGCTCCGAGCTGCCCTCGATTTGGTCGTATTCGGCTATGGATGCAAAGTGTGTTTAAGTCAAATATGCCGATATATATTTGAATAAGTTGAATCGCTCTCGAACTTACCCTGAATCTGTTGCTGGGCATGCTGGGCCTCTGCGTCTGTCTTGTACTTGATGAAGAAGACCTCGGGCTTGCTGGGAATTGTGGGCGCTGGTGTTGCAATGTCGTTGACCTCCAGTGTGGAGTCCTTCTTGCTGAGCACATAAATGACAGTCTTCTCCTCCTTGGGCGCATACTCGGCCGACAATTTAACATTGGCGCTGCTCGAGGATGGCGCCTTGATGAACACAACGCGATAGTTCTTCTGTGGACGGCCAATCACCAAGTGCTTGACACGCTCCAGACTCTGATTATCCTCAGGTGCGGCGACGGTTATGAATTGTTTGTGCACAAGTGGCGCCTCAAAGCCAACTTGTTGGTCAATCTCCTGCTGTTGCTGATCGCTGGGCGCCTGATATCCAGCGAGTCCGCCAAAGCCAATGTTGGGCGAGGGTCCAAAGCCAGTAAAGCCGCTGCCAGAGGAGCCGCCATAGCTGGCGCCGCCAAAGCCAGAGGAGCCGCTGCCAAAGCCAGAGGAGCCGCTGCCAAAGCCAGAGGAGCCGCCATAGCTGGCGCCGCCAATGCCAGAGGTGCTGCGTCCGCCATAGTTGGTGGTTGATGAGCTGCTGCTGCTATAGCCAGAGCCAGAACCGCCAGAGCCAGAACCGCCGGAGCCAGGGAAGTAGCCAGAGCCGCGCAGTGAGCCAACGCTGGCGCCCTGGAAGGCGCCCAGTGGTCCATATGTAGCCACATTGTTGCTGCTGGTGCCGGGTGTAGTGAGGAATCCTCTGCTGCCGCCGCCCGTTGTCGTCAGAGTGCCAGAGACGCCGCTGCCATAGTTGTAGCCCTGTGGCTTGGCTTGAGCCAAGACCAGAAGCGAGCAAAGAGTCTGAGAGAGATAGAGAGAGAGAGAGAGAGAGAGAGAGAGAGAGAGTGTGTAAGTCCAATATGCTGGTAATCCTTGGGTTATCCTTGTGTTGCCTTACCACAAAGAGACGCATGTTTTAAGTTGAACTTGGTTTGAATTCAGTTGCTGATTAACTGTTGCTGCTCCTCGCTGTCGTTTGGTCTTTTATAGTCGGATATCAGTAGGCCCCAGAGCGATTCCGCTATTCCCTATTCAGAAATACTTAACATTCAATCGACAAAAAAAATATTCATATTTCTGATACTATCGTTGCTGTTGTTGTTGTTGTCTTCGGTGGTATTTCTTCTATAATATCGCGGCTAATTAATTGCTCAATTATTTGGCTATGCGAACCCCTGACATTTGACTCGATGCTCAAAGCTTCTCTTTCGCTCTGTCTCTCTCGCTCTCGCTCCAGCTATCTCTGTCGCCCTCACTCGCTCGCTAGCACCTCTTTTTTATCTGGCTTCCTTTAATGTGACGCGTTGATTGACGATTGTTGTTGTTGCTGCTGCTGCTGCTGCTGCTGCGCTGCTGCTGCGGCCATAAATCATTGCTTCAAGTGATAAGTTTTCAACTCTTCATCATCCAACGGCCATTGACAACGCATCGGCATTAGCTTAAGTAAACAGATTAACAATCAAATAACAATGAAATAAAAAAACCAACGACATTAGTTTCCGTTGCAATCTTTGCAGCTAAATGCAAATTCCTTGAGTTTTTAAAATGATCGATTGATTTAATCATTTAAGTGCAGAATTTTGTATTCATTGCTTAAAGTTGAACAAGGTGCTAATATTTTAGCAGCTCAAAATAACATCTGGCTCATATATAATACTAAATGTAAATGTAGCTAAAATATAAATAATTACACAATTGAACTATTTGCATACGTACACATATCATTCTTACATCTAATGGCTAAATGTTTCCCGACTAGTACATAGGTTTATTAATATTAGAAAATATATCAAATATGTATAACATATAGCTGGCAAAGAAACGATTGAAATATGTGTATATACTATTTAAATAGATTTTTGTGATTCTAAGCGCCGGTTTAATTTTTGTGTAAAATTAGTATTAACATCAAGAGAACAAATTAAATGTTTTTTATTTTTTTTATTTTTACACTCTCACTTTAATTTGTCTACTTCTCACGGCTTCTATTCTTACCAATCTTCTTTTTCGATTGATTACATTTTTTCTTCTTCTTTTTTTATTATTAATGAACGCAATTTATTGGCTGTCTGAGTTTAAATGGTTAATATACGAGTTGAATGGTTGTTCTATCTTGTTTTCCAAACAAATTCTCTGGGATTTTTCTTAAACATTTTACGCACAACACTTCCGCAATGGGATTTTTGTTTGACTTGACGGGCTGTGCCTTAACTAAAAAGTATTAAATTATGCGTAAGCCCCAGGCTAGGATTGAAAATGTCATGGATTACAATTTTAATACGCCCGTTGGCTAAATTTAATGATACAGATTCAAGACTCTATTCCATTGACGCAGACAATTAAGTCATAGCCAATAAGCAGGCAAAGCTTGTTTGCAAAACATTCAATGACAACGCACACATCGACAAATACATTCAAATGTTCATTGGAGGAAGTCGATTCAATTAATTAAGGGAATTTTAGGCTGATTTGTGTTTTTTTTTACATATATATTATTATTATATTAAAAGTTTCCTAATTCATCTAAGGTAAAGTCTTATTTTGTAACGTTTCGAAGGAGAGCTCTCCGATCATATATATATCATGATCAGCATCCCTAACCGAGTCGATATGCTATGCAAACTAGTTTCAGCTCTAAAGCTATTTTGATGCAACTTGGCATATTATATAGTTGGTATTAAGTTAAAAATCATTATAATATAGCTACCATAGGATCAATCGGTCGATAGCTGAGTTAAGTTAAGTTGTGAGATCGAGATGGGCGTGGACAAACAAGCCACCTTTTCTAATTGAACAATATTAAACAAATGTAGAACAGTACTGAAATTAATAAAAAAAAAAGCGGATTGCGCGATTATCAGAGGCGATTATCAAGAGCATATTTATGCATACAGATAATGCTTGCGCCCGATGATAGTAATGAGATCAATTTGAGAATAGGTTTTCGTCTATAACTTGGATATTTCTTGTCCGATCTTCATGAAATCAATTATATGATAATGAATATTATATAGCATTAATTGTGGAACGCAGACAGTTTTATCGATGAAATGAAGCAAACTTGATCTGCGCAGGGACAGCCTTTATTCAAATTTACAGCTCTTATAGTCTCTGAGGTCTGTGTGTTCATATAGACAGACAGACGCACCTGGCTATATCGACTCGAAGGTTTATCGCAATCAAGAATATATATACTTTATAGTGTCCGAGATGCTTTCTTCTGCCTGTTACAAACATTTGCACAAAACGTTTTACCCATTCAGGGTATAAAAAGATAATTCAAATTCAATTATCTCCTAGTCTACAAGGGTATGCAATCTTCGGCGGGTCACGTTTCATACGGTATCAAATCAATCAAATTATTAAAAGATTCCCTAGAATTTTGAGCAACTCATCTGAAGTTGTCTTTTTATTTTTATCTCTCCATTTTTCTTTCGTATTCAGGAAATTATTTCGATAATTACTGTACACTATTTCCTGTGTGTCTCTCGTAGATTTTATTGATAAGCCAAAAAATATATGCATAATGTGGCGTAGTATAGAACTACTAATTGAATGGATGGAATGCCATATGACTGAGCTGGTGGGCCGAGGTTCAATGAAGACATACTGGTCACAGATGTCGCGACTTTGGCCTGGTCTTAGGTAATGGGCTGACTAATGCTATTTGTAAATCGAAGCATTTCCATTTTCATTTGATAAGCGCGGGTCTGGTGGCGGTACGCATCTAAACAAAAAGATGACTCGATTATGTTGGGTCATTTATATTTTTGGATAGCGGCTAATAACAGAAATTCCAAACATCGCAACGCATCGCAACATCTTATTTTTATTTATTTTGTATTTATTTATTTATATATTATTGAAAAATTTCATTATAATTGGCATAATTTGAATGCGCTTTGGGGCGAGCTTTGTCGGTGGCTTGTGCGGCGGATCTGCCATTTGCTTAAGACCACATTTTATATGGCTTGAATGTTATGATTTATGCGAGTTAGCCACCTTGAAAAAGCTGATTTAAATCAAGTCCACCAAATTACTTATAAGTCTCTGGCGGGAGATTTTTTTTTATTTTTAATAGTCACGTATATATTTCAATTAGGCACCGTGTGGGTCAAATGGCTCAGCCCAAAACGAATGACTTAGAACACAAACTTCTGGCCGGGCCAATCAATGCATTTGTCCTTGAATAATTCGCTTGCATAACTTTTCCTCTATTGTATTTTTCTCTTTTTTTGTTTGCGTTTTGTTTTGCCATGTGTTTTTTTTTTCTTCACTTTTGCGCATTTGAAGATTAATAGCTGCCAACTGGTGCGGTTTGGCTGCCAATCACAAAAAGGTCGCCCGGTTGATGTCCAGATATGGTCGCCGCTTTCAATATCCCATTAATTAAATGCAAATGCAAATAAATCTAAACAAGCTGCTTGCAAAGAAGCCAATAAAATAAAAAAAAGATGCATTGACGTTTTTTTTATATTTTGCAAAATTTATGCAAATTAAAAGTCAGGTGACTCCGAGCTTAACGAATCAGGGAGCCCCTGCTGCCGATACAGCACAGCTTACACAACTGTTCAAATGATTGTAATAATTAATATATTAATAATTTCGGTTTTGTGAATGAATTGTTCAATGTTTCCATTGTCCTCCACACATTAAGTGGAGGACTCGAGTTTTGATTCTTACACAAATCAATGTTATATTTTTCTATTTTAAGTAAGTGCAAAGTTCTTTCACTCTTTGAAACTTCAACCCTCACTGATACAAACTTATTTAGAAAAAAACAGCTGCATAAAGTTTAAAGAAAAAACAGCTAATTTCTAAGATGTATCAATTATAAAGTATATATTTTTTTGATGTATTTATTTAAATTGTCCACATGCTCGGCAACTGCCTCGCTTGACACAGGGTCAAAGCACTTTGCAAAAAAAGGAAAACATAGTTTTTGATGTATAAAAAAGAAAAAAAAATCAGCAGGAGTAGCTTTAGTCGACAAAACTCGACCAGCAGATACCTTGTGCACAAGTGTTCATCTATTATAACCGACTAATTGCCGTGGTTAGAGTGATTCCACTTTTGTTGCCGCTCAACAATATGTGTATAAATATACTTAATGTAATCGGAAATGTTTCTCTATGCTTGTCATACACTTGCACAAGCTTATAATATCCGTTATAACAATCCATTTGGTTACAGGGTAAAGGCAAAAAGAAAGACGAAAAGCACACAAAACACAAAGCTAGCAAAAAAGAATGCGCGATGAACTTTTTGTTACGATGATTTTGTTGTTGTTGCGTTTACTTTGTATTGGATGATTGGGGTTTTATTTGAATCGGTTTCGTCTTCATTTTTAACGCTCATCGTATTTATGCAAATGCTGCTACCCAGCAATGTTAATTAGATGTTTAGTGGTGCACGTGCGTCGATCGTTAAATCGACACCAACCGAAACAAATGTTATCCGCCCTCTTCAGTTCAGAAGAAACGTGCCGTGGGTTTTTGATATGCATAGCCGTCTGCAGCAGCTGGTGGTTGACTAGCTGGAATAGCTGCGTCCACTGCACCGACTGCTGAGTGCACGGCCGCCACATATGGAGCTGCATGTTCCGTATTACCGCCCAGTTCATCGTATTGCGTTTGGATCTCACGCTCGGCAGCGGCCGCCTCCTCGTTCGTCCTGTATCGAATGAAGAAGACGTCGGGCTTTGTGGACGCTACCGTCTGCTGCTTGGGGGGCTGAATATCGTGCGCCTCCAGCTCCGGCTGTTTGCGGCTCAACACATAGATAACCGTCCGCTCCTCCTGTGGCGCCAACTCTGCCGTATATTTAACGGGCTCGCTTTGAGCACTGGGTGCACGTATGAAGATAACACGATAGTTGCGCATCGCTCGTCCAATTAGTAGATGCCTTGTGCGCGGCTGCAGCTCATCGGAATCCTCAGCAGCCGATACGCTGTAGAACTGTTTCGTAATAATTGGTGGCGGTGTCGCCGCAATACTTTCACTTGTCGCCGGTGGCAGATAGAAACGTGACGGCATCTGCGTTTGGCCGAAACCAAAAAGCGATGCCGAACTGAGGAATGCAATTAGAGTGCCGAACGCGATCATGTTGTTGTGGATGCCACAAAATGTGTGTGTGGCAGCTGATGTGCCACGGTCACTTTTATCTACTTTTGGGTGTTTGGGGAAAACCACAATTTTTGCACAGATTTCATTTGTTTTTCTTTTTGTGGCCCAATTAGTAGGTGGAAAACAAAAGACTTAGGCAACAAACTTGCCGCAAATTAATTGTGCGTTTAATATGGCCATTGAGTGAAAACAAAAGAGTCGTTAAAAAAAAAACATTGTAACCACATAAGATCTTTAAGCATTTGTTTGTAAAATGCATATGAAATAATACGCAATCCGCGAATTCGGAGCTAACGTTCACTTTATGTATTCCTTTAAGATGGGAAATGTTTTGAATTCTCCATTGGATTTGTTTGGCGCGAGACTAAAGCATCTCATATAGATGTAGGACATGTCTCACTTCACATGGCTCATTCATATTTAATCGTCGACCAATACAAATCTGACTATTGCTCAACTTATATTCAGCACCAGTCAACGCCTACGCACATTATTATATATATATATATATATATATATATATATATATATATATATATATTATTTTTTTTGACTAATGAGCTTGCCCCGAGCTCTGATCTAATCTGTGTGCTTGCACACTGATAAATTCACAGCCCAAAAATGTTGAATTTATGTTATATACTCGTATTAGTTTTGGTGCGTTGCGCAGCCTCGTTGCTGATTAGTAGATTAATTCGTTTTGGCTTGGCTGCGTTGTCAACAAGTCGAGACAATTAAAATATTAATAGCGGTGTTTCTTTTTTTGTTTTATTATTATTATTTTTTTTTTTTTTGAGAATTTATACGGCGGATTGACATCGATTCCGATTCAGGCCTCGATGCGCATCGATTTGCATAAATTGACGCGTAATTCCCACACTCTCATGTCGCATTTGGCAAAATGGTACAACTAATTTGATTTATCATCGGTTTTATTAAGAAAAATTGCTTCGCTCAACAGCTGGGCGGCATGAAAAGTGATACAGATGTCGATGGTCTTGCAGATAGCTTGTCTCGCGAAGGTTGTTCCATCTGTCATTGCGTGTCTCGTGTTTTCTTGACACAGTTCAGTCTAATGGAGCGCACTAAATTATATTCTTTAAGATGCAAGCAAACAGTCTGTTCACAATACCAACAACATTTTTAAGCTTAATTTGCCTTCTTTAGCAAACAGAAATGACATTGCACAAAAATTAACAGTTTTGCTTAAACGTTTTCGGACTTATGCTAGACAAAAATTTAAAACTAAATGTATTTCTTCATCAACAATTTTTTATTTCAGCCAAATCTGTTAGGAACCAATAATGTTGTTTTATATTTCTTATTTAGTATTATTAGTCGAGTATTTATGAGCTAGAATATTAGTTCTCTTATTCCACACGCAGAACAATTTTATTATTTTATTTAATCGACAACTGTCCCTGTTTTGCGAATATCGATACATATCGATTTCCGATAGCAATAAAAGCCACAATTTTAAGGCAGAGCCTACCAATTGATATATAATATCCCCTAACATATTGTTAATCAACTGAAAGATTCTATAGGAAATATGCAAATTAGAAGTGAAAATGTATTCTCATATTGCTCTCATTGCTGTTATAAGGCACAATTCTTTTCTGTATGCATAAATATGCTCGTGATAATTAATATGTTTTATGGATATGCGCGTTTGTCGCAATCGTCTGATTTCAGTTCGGGCAGCTGAATATAGTTTATTTTTAATCTGCAGTGCCTGCCTGTGCCTGTCATAATAAATGACGTACTTCCACGCATGCTTACATTTGAGTGTGCAAAACTTTCTAGGGATATTTCGCAACAAATCTGAAATATGTTAAAAGCTGGGTTCAGGCGTATATCGTAGCATTCTTACTTGTTGTATATAAATCTTTAACATTTTAAGTTCCTGGCCTTAATTTATATATAGCATTTTTCGCATTTAAAGTCAAAAAGAGTAAAACGATTCATAAGTAAGGATAAGCCTCGAAGCGACTGAAGAAGGCGTCCGTCCAACACATTAAATACACAAACTCTGAAGAATCTTAGGTAATACTAATCATTTTCAATGGCTGTGAAGACGGCACAGCTTCGATTCGACTCGATTCGGTTTGTTAAATATTCAACTGCTGGGTAAATGCAGTCAATTTGTCGACCGTATATATACGACAGTATCTGAACACTTTGTAAATGTCTCGAGTTGCCTTAACCACAAATGCAAAATTATGCAGCTTGATTTAATCTCACTTTTTGGTCCACTCCCCGAACGTCTTATTTTGGCATGCGGCGTCAGTTTAACGATCGGCTGAAGAAAAGATGCTCCGTTTTATTCAATTATAATTAAATTTGATGAGCTTATTTTGATTTCTCACTTCATTTAAGCTAATTTTGAGCCATTTCAGGCGCCGGACGCTTTGTTGAGTGTCGCATTTTGGACGTTTAAATTTGTTGATTTGCATTTGAGCATTTTGCTTTGGGCCGCTTCGGACCTTTTTATTAGCTGCTTTACTTGTTTTGAGCAACATTTCAATTTATTTATGGCATTTTTATTAATTTTTTAAATGGCATTTTATAGCGCGGAAACTACGCGACCTTACCAATGGAAGCATCTTTAAAAAATGTTGCGTACTTTTTAAATATACAGTTCATTTATTCTTCTTCTCTTTCAAAAACAAACAACAAAAACATAAAACAAAATCATAAAACAAAAACATTAAAAAAAAAAAACAAAAAAAAAAGTCAAGTACAATAAAAGTATAAAATATAGTTGTGCTTAAAACTAAACAACATTTAACAAAACGGGAAAGGATAGAGGTGTGCGGGTGTGCCGGTGTGCTGGCAAATGAGTGTCCTTTAAAGCCTCAACGTACTGGGCAGATACTGAGCGCTGGGATGAGTGCTCGGACGACTGGTCTGGCGATAGTTGTAGCTGCCATCGGTATTGTGGCCATCGAGACTGCCAATAACCGATGTGATTGGCGCATTGTTCTCCTCCTGGTACTCGTTAGTGCCGCCCAATTTATCGTATTGTCCCTGAATCTCCTTCTGTGCGTGGTTGGCCTCCTCGTCGGTCTTGTATTTGATGAAGAACACCTCCGGCTTGCTGGGCTGCGTTGGCGCTGGTGTTGCAATATCGCCAGCATCGAGATCGTTATCCTTCTTGCTCAGCACATAGATGACGGTCTTCTCCTCCTGTGGCGCAAACTCTGCCGAATATTTCACATTGCCATTGTCGCCTGCAGGCGCCTTGATGAACACAACGCGATAGTTCTTCTGCGGTCTGCCGAGCACCAAATGTTTCACTTTGCCATCGTTGCCGCGATCCTCTGGCGCTGACACCAAATAGAATTTCTTATTGATTATCGGAGCCGATGTGGTGCTGGCCGGAGGCAGATATTTGTCAGCGGCATGATTTGACAGCGACAGCTGACCAGGATTCGGCAATCCAACGCCAACGCCGCCACTAAGTAAGTCGCTAACCTGTGGCTGCTCATAGCCGTACTGAGGACGTGCCTCGGCCAGGATCAGCAAGGTGGCGCCGATGACGCAGCCCAGCACAACTTGAGACGATATGATGCGCATTTCGTATAATGTGTTTATATGTTTATATGTTTGTATGTGTGATGTGCGTCTGTGTATTTGTGAGTTATCCTTGTGTGTTTGTGTGTGTAATCCTTGCTAATCGCGTCGCGTTCGTTTTGGGTACGTTTTGGCTTGAATCGCTCTGGGGCAATGGTTGCATTTCTTGCCGCTCCACTTGACTTATATGCGCTGCCTCCCAAGACGATGCTGGCTGCGCTGCCGGCGTCATTTGTTGGCCACTTGTTGTTGTAATTTATGTAAATTGCCAGCGGCGTTGCTTTTGGTCATCGCCGCAATAACAATCCGACTATTCAAGATTCAAGATACATAGGCCCAAGCGAGAGTCGCTGCCACAAATGTATTCAAATCTCTTTCGAATGCACAAAAACAAAAATATATCTCACAGAAGCGGCTTGCGACCTGCGTTGACTCGGCGCCAACAAGTAGTTTGGGGCGTGGCCGATTCTTGTAGCCATGGTTTACATTTCAATAATAAAGCTCATAGATCTTGACAAAAGCCCCTTGCCTCTTTCTTCATTTGCTTTTTGTATGAATATACATATGCATGGAAATATATAAATATATATATAGATATATATATATATATATACATCTATAAATTTGTGTCTTTATTTTGTCAGTTTTGGCATTGAACTTGACTGTTTCGCTGTCCTCACAGTCGTGTGGATTATTAATAGATTCATAGATCGTCGCCAAATATACAGAAAATTTGCCAGGTTTGTAGGCTTGTTGGCCGTTTGCATCTTATTAAACGGCACCTCAACTTTAGGCCTCCAGTTCAGCACAAAACAATGGCCCAACATTTGTATAGCCAAACTTGTTTGCTGGGATTTTTCTTCTGCTCGCCCCAGAGTAATACTGCTGGCCTGTCCATCAGTAAATTGATCGATTAACTTGCAAATTCGCAACTCAATATGAATGAATCGATCCGATTCAATACAAAATCAAACGACGTATACAAAAATGAATCATTTCTAAAAAGGTTGAAGGCTATCTTCAATCGAATTTTCGAAATATTTTTGATTTACATTATCACAATCTAATTAATTCTCCTAAGAACTATAGACATGTGTAAGCAACTGTATTATTATTATTATAAGTACTTTAGATTATTAAACGTGTTGAGGATATATTTGTATTTGATATTCGTATTTTTATAAATTTATCAGCTAATCTTTGATAAGCAATTGACTTTAGCTCTTAAAGTGTGGAGTATTGTTTTTGTTTTAATTCGATGTGGATCTTATATTTAAAGCCCAAAGAAAATGGTTTCCTACATGATTAAAATTACACAAACCCAATATACCAATATATCCAGTTCAAAAACTAGATGAAACCTGCTTGATAGTTCGGGGTGCATGCTATTATCAAGTTCAACAAAAAGATGATGAAACTAAATCTATTTTAATGTTAACTTCTTATTTAATATGAAGTTCAACTGATAGCTATGCTAATGAATTCATTAAGAAATAAATATATTAATGATAAAGTTAAACCCTTTATTTATACCAAGTTTCCCAATCGCAATGTCTTTTAAATATAAATAAATCTATCTGTCTATATTGAGCATTTGACAGTTGGAATTTCCAAAGCGCAACCATCATGTCTACATTTATTTTTATTCTTCGGCTACTATGGCTAAACAATACTTTATATGGTGGCCTCCTAAACCACTCAGCAACCACAATAGATATCTGTGTGTGTATATGTGCATACATGTATGTATTTGTGGCTGATGAGTCAGCCCGGCCGCTTAGCGAGTGCACAAACCAACGGAAGCATGCGACACATTCACCTGGCCTGGTCTGGCTTGGCTTGGAGGTCGCCACAAAGAGTGCCATAAAACAAAATTTGGCCAAATGTGGAAGCAGAAGAATTTGCATATGGGCAAATCGATTTATGAGCTCACTGGCTGACTTGCTGACTTGTTATTGTTATTGTGATTGATGATTGATAAGCAGAACATAAACCTAGCAAAACAACAACAACAACAACAAAAAACAAGCGCTGAAACAAATGTCAACTAAATATCGGTAAACCTGTTGGATATATTGGATGTATATATTCACTAATTATAATTATAATTATAGTTTAGTAATTAGCAACGATATGCGTGATTCAAAGGCGAACAAAATGATAATTATCAATTAGGCATTCCGTACCCATAATTTCATATCTCAAAAGCCGACAAAAAAAAACTTCATCAAGAAATTTATGTAATTTTTTATGAACGTTGACAGTAAAAACCGAGGGACAAATTTTTTACTCATCTCAATTCGAATCGATTCGATTCGATTCGATTCGATTTGATTCGACTGGCAACAGATCGTATCATTTATTTAGTAGGTGTGATTATCTTTATGCAAAGATCGCGAGGCATTAATATGCAGATGCTTTCAGATATAAGATATGCATTTCTATATCCAATATACAAATTATCAAATACGAAACTAAAAATACAAAATACCAGGTAGCATCTGCCAGCGGTTGTAATCCATATATTGATCATAAATTTTTGATTTAAGGCGTTGTTATACTACTCGGGGCGTGGCTCCCATCCCATCATTGCCTATACATATACACACGCATACATATGTGTACATATATAAGTGTGTGTGTGTGTGTGTGTGTGTGTGTGTGTGTGTGTGTGTGTGTGTGTGTGTGTGTGTGTGTGTGTGTGTGTGTGTGTGTGTGTGTGTGTGTGTGTGTGTGTGTGTGTGTGTGTGTGTGTGTGTGTGTGTGTGTGTGTGTGTGTGTGTGTGTGTGTGTGTGTGTGCGTGTGTGTATTTATCTGTACATTTGAATACTGTCTGGTATTTTAATGCGTTGCATTGGTGAATCGACCTTGCAGCACGTTGCTGCTCTCCGAATTTGATTTCGAATTGACTTTGTTTTTGTATCAGTATCAGTATCAGTATTAGTTTATTTTTTCTTATTTTTTATTTATTTAAGACGCTAATTTATTTGCCATCGATTTCGCTGATGGTGCTTCACCAAGTCTTGCTCTGTCAATTTTTCTATAGTTTTCAGTTGCTGTTGTTGTAGCTGTTGTTGTTTTTGAGTGCTGCAGTTTCAACAATTATGAACTGCTTGCCAAATAGTCGACTGGTCGGAGCGTGGTGCGTAGGGTCGTGTGTGTGTGTGTGTGTGCGTGTGTGTGTGTGTGTGAGGAGGGTGATGGAAATGCTTTTAGGCGCCCGCTTATGCAAGACAAAATATTTCAGACGCGCTGACATTTTTCATTAATTTCTGGTCAACTTGCTAATTATATTAAATTGTTCTATATATTAATATTTGATTAAGTTGGCCTTTCAACTGTATTTTTTCCCCTCAACTTTATTTCACTCACCCGCAAGGTTAAAAACCTTGAAATAATACTTCAAATCATTTTTTATGAATGCTTAAAGAAATCCTTAACGTTTATTAAAAAAAAAATTTGAAAAAATAGGGGGGTTGGTTTTGCATAGATTCGCAAGATTAATCTAGAAGAATATCGCAAAAGTTACATTTAACAAATTCTAGCAAAATAATCACCGTGGATTATTCAATTAGAAACAAGAATCGATCGAGTGCGTGTCCAGTCAGATTTTGACTGGCTCTGGTTAGTTTCTGGGTGGTGTAGGTGCAGGGCAGAGATTGCAAGAGCTTAGTACTTGACCGACCTGATTGGCTTGGCGGGCAGATAAGTGGTCTGGATAACATTGTTGCCAATGAGACCACTGCCACCACCGACACTGGTTTGGGTGTTACTGCTGCCGCTGCCATCGAACTGCAAAGCACCACCTTGGTTGGCACCACCGATGATGGTATCGACAATTGGTGCACCGCCAGTGCCAATAATGTTGACGCCACCGGAGCCATCGGCCAGAACGCCAGAGGCGCCATTGTCACCCAAGCTGTTAATGACCGAGGAGGCAGGCACCAGACCCTCATCACTGACCTGCGAGTTGCCGCCCAAAGCATCATAGTTGGCTGAAAGAGTGTGAGAGAGAGAGAGAGACAGAGATATAGGGAGAGTTGATGGATGATGGCTCCAGGTGGAGGAGGCATATTCAACGACTAAGGACTCACCCTGAATGATTTGCTGGGCATGAGCCGCCTCCGCTGGTGTCTTGTACTTGATGAAGAACACCTCTGGCTTGTGGCTGACGGGACGCTGTGTAACCACCTCGGCACTGACATCGAGAGCATTCGATTTCTTGGCCAGCACATAGATGGCTGTCTTCTCCTCGACGGGTGCAATATTGGCAATGATCTTGGCCTTGCTGGTGGTCGATGCGGGTGTATTGATGAACACCACACGATAGTTCTTCTGTGGCCTGCCCACATTCACATAGCGCACAATCTGCTGGTCATCGTGATCCTCGGGAGCGGTGTGCAAATAGAAATGCTTGCTAATCACCGGTGGCTGGAAGTTGGCCAAATGGCTGATATATTTCTCCTGTTCCTTGTAGTTGACTTCCGGGCCCGGGTGAATGCCAGCCAGACCAATATTATCGTTCACAGTTCCGCCGCTGCCAACTCCGACACCGTAGTTGCCGTAATCACCGCCACCACCACTGGAATAGGAGCCGCCACCGATGCCGCCACCGATACCGCCACCGATGCCGCCACCGATACCGCCACCGATGCCGCCACCGATGCCGCCACCGATGCCGCCACTGGAGTAGGAGCCGCCACCGCCACCGCCATTGGAGTAGGTGTTGCGGCCGGTATATTGGACACCGTTCACGGAGCTAACCTGCGAACCCAATTGACCCACCGATGGCACATTGCTATAGTAGCCGCTGCCCGATGCCGTTGGCTGGTATGAGCTGCTTGTGGTGATCAATGGGGTGGACACCACACCGGTGTTGCGGCCAACATCATAGTGGTAGGCCTGACGACTGAGATCAGGACGCGCCGTTGCGCAGCCGAGCACTGCTGCCAGGCAGGCTAAAACCTGCAACCGGATTTCGGATGTTGACTCGATTGAACTCTAATCCTTTTGCTTGTCGGAACTTACCACAAACTTATTCATGCTCACAGTGGACGCAACAATTCACGGGAAAGCGGAGGGATGAAGCTTAGTAACGGAGATGCTGCACTAGATTGATGCCCTGTTTGAAGACGGCGTTCAGTTTTTATAGCAAGGCGGCCTAAGTTAGATGCCTTTAATTGAAGTTAATTAATTTGCTCGCATTGATTTGCAATAAATTGTTAAAAATCAAATATCAAACTATAACACCACAAATCCGGCTGGAGACTGAGATTTATGTTTAGTTTTTTTTTTTTTTATTATTATTATTTCTTTATGCTTTGCAGGCGCTAATTGGTGCTGCAAACAGCATCGCTGACACAATCGATCCAATAGTGCCCAAAATGCCGCCACCATTAGCTGGCTGATGCCACCTGACCATGTCCAAATCCAGATGGAGCCAAAGAAACTCCCAATTGGTGATCAAGACTTAAATTAGTGACTGATGACATTAGGTGGAGGCCACTTAAGTTCTTTAACTTATTTGATGACTGTGAATTAACTTAACTACCGGATAAAAGGTGGCTTATTTTGTTAGTAGTGGAAAGAAAAAACACTTAACAAAACCATTATTTCTTCTTTGGCATCAAATAATATTTTATTTATGTAATTCTTTACCGGCTCGACCCAAGGAGTTTGTGGGCAATCTGACTTTCAAATCTGGCGGAAGAAATCGCCAACAAGTCACCCAGTTCGTCAAACTTACTCACTTCTCGCAGCTATATCTATATATGTGGTGGCTTGAATATTCTTTCTTCTATATACAGATAAGCATATATTTTGGTAGGGCATACACAGTTTGGTTTTAGAAGTTGCGTTTCCGTTACTTGGAGTTTTTGGTTTCTTTTTACGACTGCAAGACGAGTTGGAGAGAAGAAGAGTTGGCCTGAAATTTCGAAGACGTTGCAGCCAAACATTTTAGCGCTTTTAATTGTTAAAAATCCCGAGATACATACACACGTACATGTATGCATAATATATTTATAACGATTATGACTTGTATATGCATATTGGGCTATCATAAGTTTTGATTTTTATATGCTTTTCTTTTTTTCGCCAAATTTCATGGCTGTGCTCATCTCCGTGGTATTTGATTAGCACTGCTCGATATTTATATATTAACAAAGCGATGGGTCATTCGCCCACAGACCGGACCGGATTACCGCATGATACTAATTTCAAACTCTCAACTTCCTATTCCGTCCCGACATTGCGGATGCATTTTGCAGGTGGCTGGCAGGCGTTTGCGGCAACAAATCGCTTGCTGAACTGGGAGTACAAAAGCGCCCTGAAGCATCTGCATGCCAAATTTGGCATCTTTCCCTATTTTCGCGTGAGCGTGGAGAACAGCTATAATATACCATACGATTACATAATCACCCTGGACGAGGGCGAGCTAGGACTGCCGGACAAGTATTTCTATGGCCCCGATGCCGACGATGAAGTGGTGCGCGGCTATAAATTGCTCCTGCGCGACTTTGCCATTAACTTGGGTAAGTGACGTCCTCCCCGATCCCTCCCTGATCACCGCCACTTTCATATAATGTATTCATACACATTGCAGGTATTGTTGCTCGTGAGGCGGATATCTTTGCAGATGATATTTTCCACTACGAGCGCCGCATCGTCAATCACATTGAGTCGGCCAAGGGGAGCGGGGATCGGCAGCAGAACAAGCTGCTCCGGCTGTCCGATCTGAAGAGCATCGCGCCATCGGTAAGGCCCAACCACAACCACAGCGTCAGAAAATCTATGTGCTGCAATGTGATTTCCCAATTACTATCCAGAACTAGTTCCTAATTAACTCTACTAATTTCGAATTTGAGCATGACATTTTGGCATGTCTTAAGCCACAGAAAGTTGCTTCAACTTTCCGCGCAACTGGTTTATAATCTACACGTGTCTTTCTATACATAACACTGTGTATATGCTAATTCCAAACTATAAACATTTCTCATCTACAAGGCTTATTTGATCTTTAAAAGATCTATACTTCGTTTGCAATAAAATATATCAAAAAAGTCCACATGATACGGAGATCTGCAGCTGCTTAATTGGGTTTTTCCTGTTAAATATAACAAGAAAATAGTATCATGAAAAATTATGTGTTTCCTGACAAAAAAAAATTTCCAAAAATATCAAACCAATTTTTAAATTAAATAAACAATTTTTGCTAAATCTGAATGCCTGTCTTAAATGAAGTTCACTTCAATTAAACAAACGTAAGGCATAATCATCTATCGTTTTTAATAATAATTAACGGTGGTATCAATTGCGCTACAATTAACATAGTTTTATGACTCATCTTAATTAATCGCAATACATAATGCTTGGCATCAAAAATGCTGTTCTAAATTCATACACAGTATCAATGAAAATGTGGAAAAATGTAGTTTTTTAATGACTTAATTCATGCAATTGAATTCTATTTTGTACAGCTGCCCATTCTGGAGTCACTTCAGGCCATTTTCACCAACACAAAGATCAGCGAGGAGACGGAAGTGATGGTGCGTGATGTGGAAGTCTTCCATGCGATATCCAATCTGATTTCCACATCGGACAAGAAGTGAGTCCGTCCAACTGTGAATTGAATAATATTAGACGTTTGTATATATTTATTTTATAACTCGCTCTGATTTTCTCTGCAGACCAATTAACAACTTTATCATTTGGTCGCTGGCGCGTCAAATGCTACCGCATCTTTCCAAGGAGTACAGCACGCTGGCCGAACATTTTGATCATTCGATTTATGGGCGGACCGCCAGCTATCCGCGGTGGCTCTACTGCAGCAAGGTGGTGCGCGACTGGTTGCCATTTGCGGTGGACGCACTGCAGCAGCAGCCAGCCAAGCAGCAGTTTGAGGCAACGTATCGCAGTCGGATCGGCGATGCTGCTGGCAGCCTGTCCAAAACTGTTGGCAATGAGAAGTTCCTGCAGCTAATGTTTTACAGTTTGCGTAATCAACTGCAGGATTCATTGGCGCAGGCTCATTGGCTAGAGCCGACAGCCCAAAAGTTTCTGCACAAGAAGCTAGCCGAGATGCGTCTCCAGTTTGGCATACCCAGCGAAGTGCTCGATCAACCCAAATACATTAGTGACTACTACAACGATCTGCTGCTGAGCAATCTGAACTTTGTGGAGCATTTGGTTTCCATTTGGACATTTCGCCGATCGCGCATGGAGGATAAGCTGAAGACATTGCCAATGCTGGATGTGTAAGTAGTCGCAGTCCGTTGCCCCTTTTGCTTGAGAACAGCAGATAATGATTATTGAATTTTGAATGTTTTGGTTTGCAGCATTGTGTCCGAGATGTACACCAGGGATCATCCGCAACCCATTGCATACTCCAACAAGCTGAACATGCTGCTCATCTCGCGAGTACTGGTCAACAACAACTACTACGACTATCGCTATCCTGTGTACGTATTTTCTGTCTTGTCATCTTTCAACATTTGCTTACCGTGCTGCAATTGCAGGTCCGTCAATTTTGCACGTATTGGCACTGACATCTTGGAGACGCTGATCGACAATTTTGCCACATTTCTGCTCCAGTTCAATGCACAGAGCTCGGAGCTTAGCGACGCAGTGCCCGAGATTGAATATGCCCAGCCGGATGTTAGCTGTCTGACAGCCGGACAACCGCCGCGTCTTGGGCATGAGTTGCGCGCCCTGTCAGCGGATGCGCTCAAGAGTTTTCATGTAACGCTCAGCGCTGCTCGGACCGCAGCACGGGCATTGAGCAGCTTTGTGACGGCTATCGATGCGGGCAGCGCCATCGAGGGTGCCGGCATCGATCAGGTGGCCACCTATGATGCGCTGGGACTCACGCGACGGTTGCGCGTGCCCGGCCTGCGTTCCTTCAATGAGAACGAGCTCTTCACGCTGGCCTACATGCAGCAGCACTGTAGTACACCGATTGCGGACAAGGACTATGCACGCATCAAGCCCCACGTGGAGCGACAGTTGGCCGAGCGGTATCTGTAAGTTTTGTCTCCTCTCTCATACACTCAGTCGTTGCTCATTGTCTCTGTCTCTTTCTTTCTGGTGCAGTTTCAACGCCACTTGGCAGCATATACAATTCCTGCCACGCTCCACAAACTGTGCCGCCTCGGAAACCAGCTGCTCCAATTTGCTGTGAGGGGCCAAGTACATGCCGCATAACTCTGTGTACTCGGTGTGTAGGATTCCTTAGTTCAGCCACATATTTATTGTACTTTTTTTACATCCAAGCACAAACACATCCACACACACACACACACACACACACACACACTCAGAGACGAAGAGTTATGCCACACAAAAATCGCGCAAAACTTAGTTTGTAATTAAGCGGTAAAGTTAGTTTACATATGTGTAATAAGTAGCATTACGTTTAACAACATTTGTAACACATCAAGCGACAACAACTACTTTTGACATCACTTACACCCCACACACACACACGCACACACGCACACACATATATACACACAGACACACACTTACACTGACAGCCATGCATTGTGTACTTTTAGACACATCATTGAAATCGCGACAGTTCGTTGTTTAATATTGAATGTAATCACACTTAAAATACATATGCCTAATCGACGACATATTCCATAGTTCTGTAGTGCGTAATATAGTCCTACTTAGCCGATAAGCGCATTGACCACTGTATAAATTGAATTTAATTTCTAAACGTTCTTCAAAACAATAAAAAGAACACGAATTTTTCCAATGAAACACGTTACGAGTATTATTGCATACTTTTAAACAGGTCAGAAGGTCTGATCACAATTTACAATTGATTATTGCATTCAGTGCTGTGTGCTTTTAGGAGCTGCTAAGATATGCTAAGGTGGGCATACACACTGGTGGCCAGATACGTGTCAACACCAACCAGATGCCCTGCCAGAGAGACGTGACAACGCTTCCTCCAGAGACTAGCCATTCACCCGCCTGAGACGGCTTTGTGTATGCAACAGAAAATACAGATTTTGCACATTTACAATAATAAATGAAATGAAATAATTCAATAAATATGATTTGTTTAAAGGCCAGATTTACACACGTTAGCAGAGCTGCCATATATTTGAGATTTTTTAACGTAGAGGGAACAAAATTTCGATACCAATTAAATTTATTAGATCGGAAGCAGATCCGAGCGGAGATATTGTGTTTGAATATATATACAGAAGATAAGATAAGTTTAGTTGTTGGAAGTATTTAAAACTGCTAAAATAATCGATAAGAAATAAATGAATTACAAAAATTATGACAAGTTAAAATTCAAAGTGAATTGAAATGCATTTCCAAGACTTTGAATGACATCATATTGCCAGAACTGAACAGAGTTTTGATTACCGAGTCCATTTTGGTCATATTATCCTGCAGACTTAAATCTTTATTTTGCCAAGAGAGTGGAATTATGATTCATGGTAAAAGAAGTAGGCTTTGAGGTACTTTGAAGTATCTTTGATTGCTACTAAGCTGTTTTATTTATTATCATAATCGTCAAATATTTATATACATTTTATATAGTGCACGTAAAATTTTACTTTTACTTGTAGGGGTAGAGTATCCGTCATAGGATTAGATTAGTTGGACCGATTGGCCAAATCAGTGGATAAACTGGCAATGCTTTGATGGAGTTCAGCGTTTATGTTTTCCATTAGCTGTGTGCTAAAAGTGTTGCTTATGCTGTGTAAAGGTTGATGTGATTAATAGTTTGTCGAGGAAGATGGTGAAGAATTAGTTATAATTATTACTTGGCAAGCATATTCCAGGGTGTTGAACACTTGGGATCGCTATACAGGCAACTTTGCTGGCATTGCTCCTGGAATTGCTGTCGCTGCTTAAGCGCATCGCTAAGATCATCATCATCATCATCAGGAGATTGGTCAAAGCACCAATCCTCATCAATGCCACTATTATTGATGGCGGCTCGAGTGGAATACAGCAGCTTGACCCGCCTGCGTGCATTTCTTTCGGCAATTGGCCTTTTCAGTTGCTTCAATTGCAGAGACTTCTTTAGCACTCGGTTGGTCATCTGCTGCTCCGTCTGCCTCAGTTCGGTCAGGCGATGACGGAGACGCCACTCGATTACCAGCTGTTTCTGCCTGTCCAGTTCGGTCCGCTCTTTCATTGCCTGCAGCTGGCGCACCTGCTGCTCCGGTTCAATTTCTGCTGGCTGCTCGTGTTGCTCCAGTTTCGTTTCGATAATGTCGGGCACTGGCTTCTCATCGTCGAAGTCCTCCACCGGCAGTACGGATTGAAAGATCTTGCCACTGGTATCGAGCAGTGTCTTAGGCGCCTTCTTGTGTAAATCGTTCGTTTTGAGTTGCTGCTGATTCTTTTGGCGCTCCTTTGGCACGCGATGCCCAGGCAAGAAATTCTCGCGATACGGCGATTCACCGGGCGTCAAAGCCAGCGGCCTGGGGATAGGGGACAGGCGGACAAAATTAGATTTCGAATTGGCGCCAATAAATCAAAGCCAGTCCATGTTCACAAACAAATTCAGCGCTTGCCATTTGGATGATTAGCACAACGCACAACGCACAATGCCGGCAAATTGCATCAGCCTGATACGCTGCCAGTCACAGCCACAGTCACGTCATAGTACAATATCCCATGGACTATCCCAACAGTCCCAACAGCCCCAAACGCGCTTTATTAAGTTTCGTATGGGCTGCCGACACGCAATTCCCCCGCAGTAACCCTCCCCCCTGCCCCAAGAGCTGCAAGTGTCCCATACGAATCTCAAGGCCAATGTCAAAAAAAAAAATAGCTAAGCGTTTTGCATATACCCTTTCCTCGTGCCGAGTCTCTAGGTTAGATCAGATAGATTAATCAACTACCGTCCACTTCTTAGATTGTTATTTAAAGAACAATTCAATCCCTAATAACAGATTATTCTAAAAATTATAATCTTTATATAAATCATTTCTCTGGCAAATTTTTGAGTGGGTTCGATATTTATAGTATAAATTAGTTGACGAAATAACGTACTACATAGCTAAGTGAGCCTGTTGACATCGGTTTTTGTGTGAGCTTGTGGGAGGTAGGCAAGTGAAGCGACTCCAAGTGGGTGCTAGTGTATGTGGACGGGTTTACTGGGGACTTACGGGCTGTGGCTATGCTAATGGCATCGAATCCCAGTGCCCCTTTCACCTCTGTCTCCCACTGTTTCTCCCTGCCCTGCTGCAGATGGACTGAGACAGTGCACGGAAAATAACATGACACAATCAAACTGGGAAAATGGAGGAGAAGCCGCTCCGCAAACAAACGCAAACCGCCAAAGAAGAGTTCATTAATAAACACTGCGTCGAGTCAAGCGATGAGGCAACCTCTGGAACGGTCGTTAGTAGGGGCCCCGTTGATTGAGGGGCGCCAATTTATTGATCAAACAAATGAAGCGCAGCAGCAGCAGCAGCAGCAGCAGCAACAGCAGCAGCAGAGCCAAAGTATTAATAGTCATCGGGTCCGGCACGTTAGTGAGCCCCAAACACAGACTCAGGCCCGAGTTAGAGTCAGGGTCGGGGCCGGTTTTTGTTATCGATAGATTCTAAAGGGCAAAACCAAAGCGGTCGCATCACTCAAAGTAACAACGACATCATCATCAAAGAAAAAATGAAATTTCGCACACAAACGTCCAAATTTGGACTACGTTGAACCTACGCCAAGTTACGAAATCCATATTTCTAAAACCTTTTTCTTTGTTTGCAGTTGTTATGCTAAACTGGTTTGGGTTGTGTTAAGTACCGGTTCAAATTATGGACAACTTTGTACTCAAATCGAGCACAAATATTGCGCACATCAGATCGAGATCGAAAATCCTACTCCAGAGTACGAAATTCTAATTCCCAGATCGCTTTTTATTGTATGCAATCCCGACGGGCTTGGGATGAGTTAGGAACAGGTTATTTCATATATATATAGTTAATATTTCAACTTGACGGCTTAATTAAGTAATGAGAACTTGGTGACATAACCAAGCTATTTAGCTATTATTTTAAGTGATCAAGTTATTATATTAATGCCAATACTACCTTAAAATAAAATCAAATCCGTTTGAGTCGAATATAAAAGTTCTTTACTTAAGAACTATAACAATATAAACGAATTCTAGGTACAAAATGCTGGCGTAGGTTGTGGTTTAATCATTATTTCAGATATTTCTACTTACATTCAAGTGTGAATTTAAAGCAGCGGTTTTCACCGAGTGCACAGGCAACAGCAATAACAACAACGAATGACTAAATGTTATGCCCTGGCATATTTTTATTTATTTTTATTTTTTTGTGAGTGTTTTTTTTTCTTCTGTTTTTGCAAATTTTATCTCAAAAAAGTGCAAAAAAAATAGGAGGGAAAACAGCGTGAATTACAATTGCAAACAGTTGTCGATTAGAGGTCGTCGTATTTGATTACGACAAATTCTCATATCAGGCGAGCGCAACTACAAAACAGTTGCCAAATACCCACCTAGAGCTAACCTCAGGTGGAGAAGGGGCTGCGGCATGAGGTGAGCTGCTACGGCCACAGTGCCACCGCCAATACGCTTTAATCGCAATGAGTTCAGCATCTTGGACACCAATCAAAGTCTACGAGTACTATACGGGTAAGAATCTTAGAAACTACGACGTTGATGAATCTAATGCAAAGGAATCTTTAAAGAAACAACTAGTTTTCTTATACCAACTTCGACATTGTAAGACACGATTTTAAGAATTATTTTCTGTTTATATTTGGCTGGGAAAAAACAAGAGCAAGTTTTATACAAGTTGCACTACTTGAATACCACATCAGAAAGACTTAAGAAATGGAAAAATGATTTCAACCGCAACATTTTCTGTTTTTTTCTACCTAAACTTTGGATTTGGATTTGATAATTTGTATAATATCATTCACGAATAATATGCAACAATCAGATTGAATAACCGGTGTATTTCAGACGCGATCGCAAATGCACAGGTAAAATTTATTACCTACAGTTATTTGACGTTGGTTGAATCAGCAAAAAAATTTGAGTGTATATGTGCTACTTAAACAACACTTGCTGACCCCATAAAATGTTTATGTACCATTCATGTATGTATGTATATATATGTATGTATGTATGTGTGTATGTATGTAGATGTAGACATACATATATACATTTCATTATCAATATGATAAGTGAATAGAGCCATTGCTGTCGGTTACCTGTCTCTGCTGCCTGCCTCTCGGCTTACTCTCAGCTCTAAGGCAATGTGGTTATAGATCCATACAAACATACATACATATGTATATAAATCTGAAATGCAATCGGTTAAGGTTGAAGACTGAGATTTATAATAATAGTAATAGTTATAGAGTGGGCGCGCACTTGATAAGGGCCAAGTTAGAGGCGACTGTCAGACAAGATAAGGTCAAAGTCTTGGACTGTCAATTGATAAGTCAGGTGACCAACTAACCAAATTGCGCCTAAGAGCTGCACAACAAATGGAGCCTTGCCCTCAACTATGTTGTGTGTGTGTGTGTGTGTGTGTGTGTGATTTGTTCGTTTTTTGTATGTAGGTAGCACTTAGTGGTAAATACTTCTAATCGCAAACTGAGGGCGACAAACAAAAACGAACACGATAACAACAACAACAACAACGAAAGTCTTAGGCTGCCAACAGCAGCAGCAGCAGCAGCAGCAGCAGCAACAACAAAATCTGTTGGTTTTTTCGGTTTATTGTTTTTCTTTTTGCAAACGCAAGCGAACTTGGGAGTCGCCGCTGCGAACAGTGTCGCCGCAAGCGAACTTGGGAGTCGCCGTTGGGTGAGTAACTCCAAAGCAGAGCGCTAGCGATGGCGTCAGCAGCGCATTGACAGCTGACTGTTCCACGACCGTTGTGTGGTAGAGGGAGAGAGAGAGAGAGCGAAAGAGAGCAGTAAAGCAGCGCAGTGGAGTGGTGAACAGCGCGAGCCGAGGTGTGGTGTGATGTGAGGTGAGGTGAGGTGAGAGCTACCGTCAAACAATAACAATGGCCACAGCCGAAAAGGCTGCACAAAGAGCGCGCGAGAGCAGCTGACGCTCTCTGAGAGAGCGGCAACGGTGACGATGACATCATTTACAGTTGCTGCTAATGCTGCTGCTGCTGCTGCTGCTGCTGCTGTTGCCGCTGAGGCTGCCAACAGCAACAGCAACATTCTGGGTGGGAAGTGGAATGAATACTTACAGCATCTGGTGTGTGGGATGCACTGCATCTTTTGATGGATCACCGGCATCATCATCGTCAACATCATCATCATCATCATCATGATAATGATCATGATCAGTGACAACCTGCTGCTTCTCCTGTTTATCGCTCTGCGAAATTGTTTCGAGCAGCAATTGAGGATTCTGTGTCAGCGGCACACTCAACACCGTCGTCGTCGTCGTCGTCGTCGTTTCGTTGCGGCGAGCGCTGTTCAGCGGCGACACTGCCGGCACGGGCGGTGGATGCTCCATTTGCTGCCGCACCCACTTTGCCGGCGCCGGCGGCTTGCATCGTTGTCGTTTCGATGCTGCCTCGGTCACCGGCACCGTCGCCTGCCTCGGCTTCACTGCATCATTCTCAATGCGCGTGAGCAACAGCTCCAGCTGCTTGTGCGCCGCTTCCATTGGCTCCATTGACTTGGGCTGTTGTGGCGATTTGGATTTGTTGGATTTGCTCGGCTGCGTCTGAATTGCTGACAGCGTTGATACGAATGAAATGGCCGAGTAGCTGCTTCCAAATGCCACACTCGATCTACGCAAGACTGGACACTGCACCGGCTCCCGAACGGCTCCCAAGCAGCGATTGCGCTTCTTGGCATTGTCTTTATTGCTCTTGTTGCCTTTGCCATTCGGCAGCGTCTTGGCGCTCGAATGGAGTTGGGATTTGGGCAGCGTTGCCGCCTTACCAGTTACCTGAGTATTGCCAACCCATTCACGCTCTCGCTGCAGCTCCAGCTGGCGCTGTTGCTCCCGTTGCTGGGCTGTTGTTATATTGTTGCGGCGCCTGCGCGCGCTTCCCTCCGCCAGCGTCTTGTTGTCCATTTGCTGCTGCTGCTGCTGCTGCTGTTGGTGTTGTTGCTGTTGCTATTGCTGCTGCTGCTGCTGCTGCTGCTGCTGCTGCTGTTGGCGTCGACGTCAACGCTGTTGTTGCTGGCTTCACTGCTCGCTGGCTCGCTGCGTTTCGGTTTCAGTTTCAGTTATATGCTCGACGCTCGCCGGTTCGGTTCGGTTTTCGGTTCGCGGTACTCTGTCTCTCTCTTCACTTCACTTCACTTCAAAAAAAAAAAACACACACACAAAAAATTAAAAATTCTAAACTTAAATTTGAACGCAACAAACAAAAAAAAAAAACAACAAAAAAAACACAATGTAATTGTAACAATTTGTTTAATATTTATTGTTGTTTCTATCAGCACTCATTTCAAATACTGATTTTCTCCGTTCTCCTATCTGTCTGTCTGTGTTTTACTTTTTCTTCGACTTTGACTTTTAAATTGCCGCCTCATTTGTTTCGGTTGTTGCTGTTGTAGGCTCAAAATTCAGAGAGTTTTCTGCCAACTCGATGACAGCCGATTACGCAGATGAACATAAACATCAATGGTCTGTAGTCCGTGGTCTGTGGTCTGTGGTCTGTCTGATGAGTATTGCGAGGAGTGCCTCTAAAGTTGCAAAATTTCGGTTAGTCTTAGACTACTTCGGACAGCTGAGATATGCTTGTGAGCTGATAATTCTGTTCAGGATAAATACATACATACGTACATCATGCATACGTACATCAGTATGCCTAGCGAACTAATTCAAATATATTATCGAGTTGGTGTTTTTCAAAGCATTCGTTCGACAGCCGCTGATGCAGACGCATCGTTATAATATATACATATATTAAAAGCCGTAAATATTATTTTTTGTTTTGTTTTGTTTGGTTCTTTTTTTGTTTGGCCAAGTTTCCAACTTGCTGGTGAAGCAAAGCAACACTGAATCCAAAATCAAAACCCCAATAAAACCAAAGTAACGAAGAATCAACCAGAAATAAAATGGTAAGTGATTATGCAAATCAGTCTAAACAATAAATTACAAATCGATCAAAACAAATCATATGGGAGGAATCCCACTACACAAATGTCGCACAACCGATAACGATCTCGATGCCCCCGTTGTCTCTATTCAAGCTGGTTCGCCCCGCTGCTGGGGCATGTGGGCGGTTGCCGTACCAAACAGCAAACAGGTTGCCATTGCGTATACGCCGCATTGGCAACGTCCCAAAGCGTTTTCTCGTGGTGTTTGAAGTGTCTACTCCAAAGTTTCTGTTAGCAAGCAAGATTCATAGCGCTTGGATTTTTGGTCTGTTAAATAGTAAAGAAAATCGAAGAAAAAAATAATAAACTGCCAGTTATTTATTTTTGATATTTGTATTTGTATTTGTTTGTTTGTTTTTTGTTGCTACTTTTTATGAGCTGCCTACCAAGCTTACCAAGCACACAAAGCGCGTCTCCATATGGGCTGGCACGCCTTATTAGTATTTATGTTAATTGTCATACTAAAAATAACAATAACTAAAAGATACACACATCGAAAAACAATTCGAACAAATATTTCTAAAGTTAACAACCGGCCTGAGCCTACTCCTCCAGTTCACGGCTCGTTTCGTGGGCGAACACGAAACTTTCCCAAAAATGTAGAAAAAAATGAGATGTATGTACAAACATATATAAAACGAAACTCTTGACTCTTGACAAATGTTTCGCAAGTGCCGGCATTTGATGCCGTTCATGAGAAACCAAGCCGTTGATCTATGCATTCGTAGTTGAGTTGAGAGCAACGCCCACGGATCTGCTTGGGAAAGCAAAAATGTCGCCGCTGGTCGGGCCAGTTAGAGTCGGATTCAGACTCAGACTCAGACGCAGACTCAGACTCACATTCAGACTGAGAGTCGGACTGAGAGTAAGAGTAAAAGTCAAAGATCCAGATCTAACGATGATCGCACCAGAACTCGAAGCCAAGCTCTGATCTGACATCATTCAGAGAGAAGAGCATTCCACGTCTGAATTTGGCTGCGAATTGATGCGAATAATTTATTTAATTATCACTTTTACTTAACATATTATATATTTGTATTGTGTATGTGCTATATGTGCGCAGTTATTCAAGTCTTTTACTTTAAATCAAACACTTGATCTGGAGCTAGCGAAACATATTTAAATTATAAAACCAGGTCACCAAAATATCAAGCAACCCTTCAATTTCTTAATTTCGAAAAACGCATGTTGAATTAGTTGTTCTACCTTTATTTGATTCAACATAAGTCTTCGGTCACAACACATCACATGTCTTACCCAAAGAATTATTCCGTCAGGGGACTTAACTAATTTCAGCGAAGGAAACATATAATTTGATAAGCAAAATTTTGATTCCAAATATATATATGTACATACATTACTATATGCTGTACCTATTGAAAGTATGTATGTATCTGGCAAGTGGAAGCGTCTCATGATCAGCATCAATCGGGAGCACTCACAGATCTCCATTCAAAATGATTCGTTTTAATTTAAGCACGTCTACTATACGTGCATTTTATATTTCAATTTGCGATTCTGTCCTCAATTTCCAACCGAGCAAAGTGTAATGAAGACATACTATGCACAATGTGAGATTTGTTCAGATAAGAAAAAATGAAATGTAAAATTTGCCAAATCGCCACGAAATGTATTTCATTCGTTAGTTTTTTTTTTATTACATCTGCTCCAGAAAATATGTTCGCACTTGTGCAAATTAAGCTATTCATAGATTTGCTAGTTGCTATCCTCTGATTGCTTTCGGAAAAAAATCAAAAATGATCTTTACATATAATAATTTTTATATGTCAGGGTCAATGGCCATCGTTAAGTGATCTCTTAAGAACTACAGCAGTGAGGCTCACCGCCCCACCACCACCCACACCACCCACACCACCACCCACAACGCCACTGCACAGTTCAAAAGGCAATTACTTATACGTAATGCTGGCCAAAAGCAGCAATTTGTTTGGCTAAACATAGCGCCTCGTTGATTGACAGCTTTGATTGATGGCCTTTGCCCAATGGCAGCAGCAGCAACAATAGTCCAACAGAACTCACACACACACACACCCATACAAAGAGAGGGACCGGGAGAGAGAGAGAGAGAGAGAGCACGGAAAGATGGATGATGATTCATGCGTGCAATATTTTAATTATCGCACTTGAATAAGCAAACTACAAAATATAAATTTAAAAAAAAAATCAAAAAACCAAATGCCTTATTGCGGTTTCTACGATTCTCATTGTTATTGTTATTATTGTTGTTGTTGTTCGCTTTTCAAGGGAAAACTGTGCCGGCTAAATTGCTTTCGCGTATTGTTGTTGCTTTTCCTACTCATGCTGCCCTTTGATTGTACCAATTAACTGATAACAATAATAATATCCGAAAGCAAAGCAGAGCTGACTTGTGTGGCTGATACAAAAATATAGAAAGCAAAATGCATTATAGAAAGAAAACTTGATTGCAGAATTATTTATTCTAGAATACAAATAAGAAGTCTGTTAACGAACTTGAATTTCAAATTCATTGTGCTTAGAATAAACAAACTCAAGCTACTTTCGATACGTGTTATACTTGAATCGAGAACATTTCCTTTGGTTTATTATAAATAAACTGAATCTACGAATTCACTGTCCAAGCGTTTTGTATATGAATCGAGAATATATTCCTGGTATTTTGTTGATTTTTCTCTGTATATGAACACAATTTGAATTCAACACACAATTGCCAGCATAATTGTCCCTTTTGTAATTATAATATAAACACACTAATATAATTAGCTAGTCGCTGGTAAGCACATTATAAACGTTGACCCTTACAGCTGCATACTTATTCGAATATTCTATATTCCTGGCTATCTATATAAGTAATTCAGCTCGAATAATTTCTATAATCCATCCACATCTCATTGCTTGATTTACCAAATTAATATACTTTTAATGATACATTTATTGATTTGGACACTTATGATCCTAAATTAAATAAAAATGATTAGAATTATTAGATAAGTGAGTATTTCTATACCTTTACTGCTGTTCAAAACGATATTGGTTGGGATCAGACTACCATATCTAACCTCTTGACATGCTAAGCAATATTGATATTGATAACAATTATTAGATAAGAGAGCATTTATATGCCCATGTACTGTTAGAATCCAACTACCATATCTTGCCAAACGGTGAGGGTATTTGCCAGTCGTCACACTGAAGATGACTGTTGATTCTTCTACTTGAAATTTAATTTTATTTTTTTGTTTAGTGTTTGGTTTGTTTTTGTTTGCTGGCCATTAAGCTTCAAATATTTCAATGAATTGTGCGCTGCTTTAGTTGTTTGTTGTTTGTGGCTGTTGTTATTGTTATTGCTGTTGTTGTTGTTGTCGTTGTTGTTGTTGCTCCTGCTTTTAGTATTACCGTTTTATGCTATAGTAGGGCTGTTCGGACAAACTTTCTTTAAGTGTGTGTGTGTGTGTGTGTGAGTACCTCTTCCTCTCTCTCTCTCTCTCTCTCTCTCTCTCTGTGTGTGTGTCTTTCTCTCTTTGGATTTGCGCTCATTTGTTTAATTCCATTCTAACTCCAGCGATGATCTAAGTGAGACGTCGTCGTCTTTACTCTTGCTGCTGCTGCTGCTGTTGTTGTTGTTGTTGTTGTTGTTGATGTTGTTGGTTGTTGTTGTTATTGTTGTTGCTACATCTGGCGTAAACTTTAAATAAGCAAGTAAAGCAACAAGCGCAACAACAACAAGAACAACAACAACAACGGCAACAGCAACAGCAACAGCAAAATGACCCGCAATTGCTAACCGAAAAATTAATGTGCGTTTAATTTGAGCAAATTAAATTTGGAGAACGCTATATATACATATACACACACACATATATATATATATATATATATATATGTATGTATGTGTGTGTGTGTGTGTGTGTGTGTGTGTGTGTAAACACTAAACACAAACATGTGTAGCAATAGCAGTGGCCTCAACGCCACTGTGAAAAGTGCAGCGTGTAAATTGGTCAAATTTACGAGCTGCTGCCATTTTTCATTTTTATGAGCAACGATTTTCATTAAATGCGCCCGTTTGCCACTTACCATTTATAATTTACCGTTTGGCTTGCGGCTTTCGTTGCGGTGACGCGTTCTTTTGTTTGCGCCAAGTCGTTATCAGCGTGACAATCAGTTAACGCCTGCAGCGACACCCCAGTTTGGTTGGGAACAGAGCTTTCCACATTGCCACATTGCCACATTGCCATTGCCACATGCCCATCCACGTCGCATCGTGGGTGGCCTGAATAGTTGACCGGGTGACGATTATGGCTTGCCATGGACACCTGACAAAATGTGGAAGATGTACGTGTCGTGAAAAAATCGCGCCTAACGTCCGATTGTAATTTATAATGTATTTAATTTGACAAGCTATTCATCTTAATGCCAAATCCAGCAGTTATGTAATATACATGCAAAGCATGTGCCATGTTCAGTTTGCAGCAAGTGTTCTACAAATATCGTTACACAGATACTTCCAATATATTATAATAAATTGGAGCTAAGTATTTAAGCTCTTTTCTATTAGATCCTCAAGCAATAATAATGAGAATATATTGTGAATAAAACATGGTAAAAATACACATTTAATTTTAAGTATTTTTCATCTATACTTAAAGTCCTCTTCATCTTATTATCTATTTATACAATTCCGGTTTGCATTCGCTCTGCCTTTTGAACCAGACTTTTTCAAAATCATTATTTTAATCAATGTAATTGTTAAAAAACTTAAATTCATAGCGTACATGTTTGTGTGTATTAAATTAATCTTTTAAGTTGCTGAATTGAATGCAGTCTTGAACGCATTTAGATCGTCAACAGTTATTTTTTTTTACCCACATCTCTTAGTTTAACTTTCCACCAAAACTCCGCTGAAATATGCATAGCATACTTTTTGGAGCAACGCAGAATTTCGAAAGAAAATAGAGAAGATCGGAAGTGCCAGTGCCCTATATTAATTTGAAGAAAAGCATATATTATACACTTAAAGAAAATCATGTGATGTATATTTTTTGAATTGTATTTGATGACATAACTACTTGAGTCAATCACTTGAACAACCGCATTACTGTGTAGATTGTAATGAAAATGAATAGGCAATTTGGTTATTTGTTGCGATAAGTGCATAATATATTATTGTTCTTCTTTGTTCTGTGGTCAGAAATTTTTGCATCAAATTACGCAAATTTTTTGTTGTTATTTTTGTTGTTTTTGTTGTTGTTGCTGTTATTGCTGCTGCAGTGGTTTATGAACCCAAGGCACAACATCTCTGCCCCTTTTGGACATTCGTCCATTCCAAGCATTAAGCTGTGAAATTATATTATGAAATATTTGAATGCTTTGTCGACGTGATTCGCATATTAAATAATAAATTGTAATTCTATTCTTATCTCCATTCATATTCATACAGTCGGAGACGCCATCAGTCTGTCACAAGTGCAATGAGGTCATAGAAAATCGCATCATTACGGCCCTGGGCAAGAACTGGCATCCGGAGCACTTCGCCTGCAAGGACTGCCAGCGCCCCATCAAGGAGGCCACCTTCAACATACAGAGCGGGGAGCCTGTCTGCTCCGAGTGCTTTGTCAGCAACTATTCGGGCACCTGCTTTGGCTGCAAGCTGCCCATCTTGGAGGTAAGTACACAGAGAGAAAATCAAGCGTTTTTCAACTCAAAATCAACTTAAATCAAAATGTTCCAGCCAACGATTCGAATACGTAATAAATGTTGCACACTTGTTTCTAGTAATTGTTGTCCTTGGTCTGCGATCGTTTCTTATAATAATATAATTTTATATTTGATTGATTTTACTATTATTATTAATAATAGTATTTAGTTACCTATCCTAACGCAATAAGTCTTAAGCTATTCACTTGAATGACGAACGCTTGATTTGAGGTAATTCCAACTTAAATTTGGTCCGTATTTGTTCCCTTTCTGTATTTGATGTGATCGCATCGCATCGCATCGCATCGCCTTGCATCGTATCGCTTAATTTGTCACTCCCAGTCCCAGTGGCAGTCACAGAGCCAGAATATCATCGACATAAGATCAACATTGATGACATCGTCATCGAGGCGTAGTCTGTTTGCCATAAACTTTGGCGCTTTACGAGCGTCGGCAGGCGGCGATTGTAATTAATATTGTCAACATTTGTTTTTATAATCTATGGCGCTTGTAATACATAGGGAACTGATTATATTTGACTCGCACATACCATATAATAGATGCACGTAGTATAAATACTATAGTATCGTCAGTGTCAGTAAATGTGAAGTGCTTATATAGTATGATATCTATTTATACGAGTGGAACAGCTAGCTTATCCAGCTCTTGAGGTTGTGCACAGTAAATGTAATAATTAATGGATGAGTCAAATAATTGTCGGAACGTTTATTTTTTTATATAATATATCCACAAAGTGGGTGAAAAATGTTGAATGCTGGCAGATGATGAAATCTTGAATATATATATACTATACATACATAAATAATATATTTAAAACATATCAAAAGTCAATTCCCAGAAGAGTTGCATCCAGAAGATAGTGAACCTCACCGAAGTGTATTTTCTGGAGTATTACATCAGACATCTAAATGTCACTATTAATTTACAAATCCGACTGACTTTCCCTATGGGAGGGAGCTATATGATATAGTAGTCCGATGCTGACAACAGACAGACGGACTTGGCTATGTACACTCGTCCAGTGTGCTGATCATCAACATATATACAGATGTATATATCTCGAGCCTCTGCAAGGCTATAAGCCAAACGATCAATTGCAGATATTTTTCATTATGAGAAATTTTCCATTTTCGAATGCATATCAAAAATGTAAGACGCAGTTAAATTGATAGTTATCCATGGCTGGAGACGGTTTGAGTGCAACCGCGCGTTTAATTTGACAGTGACTCAAATGGTAAGCGCCTATTGGAAAGAACATGTTTAATTCGACACTTCGAGCTGAAAATGATCGCTCTGCCCACGAATCATCGTTTGTGTTTACTTTTGAGACAAGGTCGTCAAACTGGGACTGGGTGTGTGCGATTGATTGGCTTCGATTGAGATTATGATTATGCACATAGGTCATATAAATGTATGTATTCGATGTGATTGTTTTTACATCAATTTTGATAAGTGGAATCGAGTATATTGTTTGTGCATTTATTTATTTATTTAACTTCGACTATGCAAAATCCACAAATCTTAAGTTTATTACGATAAAATGGAATGATAAGTAAGATAAGCTCAGCTTTAAAAATATAGTAGCCTTGCTGATAATAGTTTGTTCAATATGATAAGCGTTTTAGTTGGCTTCAATGGCGAATGCTACAGTCATCAAATGCTAGCTTTTGTTGTTATCGGAAATCGATTTATATCGTGAGTTATCACTTAAATTTAACATTCTTGACTTGCAGATGATATACGATAACTTATTTAACGAACTTTACGTTTATAGCTGTCACCCACTCAGTTTTACCCACATTTGCATTTCTGTTGCAGCGCACCATCAAGGCCATGGACCAGTCGTGGCACGAGGAATGCTTCGTTTGTGCCGGTCCATGCAAGAAGCCATTGGTGGGCACCTCCTTCTACGAGCGTGACGGTAAACCCTATTGCCGCATCGACTTCGAACAAATGTTTGCGGCCCGCTGCTTTGGCTGCACCAAGGTCATCACGGAGAATGCAATTGTTGCGCTCAATGGCAAGTGGCATCGGGAATGCTTCAAGTGCAAGGTGAGTGATGATGCCTATATACACATATGTATATATATGTACACACATATATATATATATATATATATATACAGACAAATTACATTACTTACTTTCTTATTTTCGGTTGCAGAAGTGCCAGACGCCCATAACGGAGAGCACGTTTGCCGTCGAGGATCAGAAGCCACTGTGCGCTGCCTGTTCCGGTTAGGCGGCTATACCCCTACTCGGCATACCCTTATTCCCTTCCCTTACACCCTTTGCACAAGCACACACACACAGCACACACAAACAGCACACACAAACAGCACACACACACACAGATAGACACATGCAAGCACACATCGATGTATATTAAAGATGTTTATGGTATTTGTAGTTTTCGCAATTGTTGAACAAACTTAAAGCATATAACAAACTTCTAGAGTTTACACACATGAAATTCGATTGTCAACTCAACGTTCAAGTTCAAGCTAACCAAAGGGCAAAGAGTCCCACGACACTCTCTATCTCTCTATCTCTCTCTCTCTCTCTCTCTCTCTGACCCCTGTTTACATGCTCCAGCAAACCTCCTTCGTCTGCTCCGCCACAATTTGCTGAATTGGAATGCAAAAAGAAAATAATTATTTATAAGATGCATTTTACATGAAAAATGCATTTGAAAAACACCTGCCAGAAGGAGGAGTGTGGTCCAGCATGTGGGTGTTGTTGATGTGTAGTTGGGTGTGGGTGTAGTGAGTGTCGCTTTGTCCGCGTGATTAACCGTATATAAGATTAAACTATATAATTGTTTTAAGTATTTATACTACACAAGAAGAAAAACACTCGCCTGTATCACACTCTCGCTCTCTCCCTCTACCTCTCTCTCTATCCCTCTCTCTCTCTCTCTCTCTCTCTCTCTCTCTGTGTCTCTCTCGCTCTCCAACTCTGTCTCTCTCAGCCTTACAACGTATACCAACCATGTTATCTCTTTCTAAATTGTATTGTGATTCTCAAGCTCTGCAATATGTTTTATGTCAAATATATATGAAAATTAATCTTGAAGTCCAGCATTTTACTCAATAAATAAATAATAAAAAAAAGTAAATAAATAAATAGTCCTTAATGCAATTTCCCTCCTAATTATCCTCATAGACCGAATTTAATTGTTATTGCCTATATTTTTGACGATTAAGGGCGTGTTTTTCTAAATTTAAGAATTAATTGATACAATTTAGAAAAATTCACACTTTTTTTCGATGATGAATAAGAATATATATATATACATATATACGTTCTGGGGTATTTTCTTAAATTGCTTTATGCTGTGCGCGATCGCTGTATGCAAATAAACTGAATATTTAAAAAGGTAGCTAAACGAATTAATTATAATTATCAATTCAAGAACACAGTTGTACTGCTCTCCAAATAATACATTTTATTGATCCTCCAAAATGAGTGGAACACACACATACATTCACACATACGTGATGTGCATATGGATTATTTTAGTTAGTCGATTTTACATAATAATTTGGTTTGTCGAAAATGTTTTTGTTGTCCGATTTTGTTTTGTTTCTCTTGGTTGGTTGTTGCTAATATTGGTTGCGCTGCATCTGAAAGCAAAATCAAGATGTGAAATTGAAATCACAAATGCCAAATGCGATTCAAACGGAGCAACTATTGGCCACATAAATTACCTTTTTATCCAGCATGGCACCCAAGGAGCGGACAAGGGGATCGAGAACCTCGCGCACCTGTGACTTGGTCGCATGCTCCATGGCCTCGAGGAGCTGTTTATGGACGTTCTCACGTTTCTCCTGTCCCGACTGCTTCAGCAATTCCAGTATGTTTGTCAGCTGACGCTGCTGATTCTCGCTGGGCTCCGGCTCCGGCTCCTCGCTGCAATAATCGCCGCACTGCACGCACTCGATGTGCGTGTTCACCTTGTCGATTTTGCGCTGCTCCAGCTGCATTTCAGACTGTGATATTTCGACTGGCCCCGGCTGGGATTGGACGCTGTTCGGCACCGCAAGCAATTTCGACTTGCGTACTTGCAACGAAGCACGACGACGACGCTTCTCTGTTGTCCGCTCCTTGGGCACCAGGCGCGGCTCGTACAGCTTCAGATCGTTGAGGCACATCTTGAGATCGTAGCGATGATGCTGGCCAGCAGCATGATTCTGGCCATGGACGCGCCTCTGCAGGTGCCTGTAGGTCTCGCGGGCCATCAGGAATCGCTCCTCCTGCATGTCCTCGATGAGGGTGAGGAAACTGGTGCAGCGCTGCTGCAGACACTCCACAACCGGATCCTGTCGATCGAGCACACCCTTCTGCAGGCACACAGTCGTCACCGTATACATCATCTCGATGAGGGCGCTCAGCTTCTGCGGCACCTTGTCCAGCAGAAAGTAGCGGATATGTCGCTGATATTTGCCGATCGAGTGCAGCATCAGCGCGTAGACGCACACCACCCGCTGGCTGGCATCGTTGCAGGTGGCACTGTTGAAGCTAGCCACCGGTGTGCTGCGCACATCCTCGATCATGCCACGCAACGGATACAGAAAGTTGCGAGTGAAGCGAACGCAGAAATTGAATGCGTTCCGTTCGCGTCGCTGCTTCTCCTGGCCACTGTGGTGGCTGCGATGCGTTGGCAACGACGATGGCAACTGGATGAGGCTGCCCTGCAGCCGATCCAGTGCCGTAATTAGGCGCTCCTGGGTCATTGAGATCTTACTGTAAATGGCAATCTTCTGATACTTGAGATTCTCCAGCGAACGCGTGCAGATCACGTTGTGTGTCTTGCGGCGCCTCGGCAATGGAATCATTGCCAGCGTTGTCGAGATCTCTCCCAGCGGCCGAACCTTGTCGCGTCCACCAGGTTGGCATTGCTTTGCCAACGCCGGCTTTGCTTTCCTTCCACTCCTGCCGACGGCCGACGACTGTTGCCGGGCAACAACTGCCTTGGAAGTTCGCATCTCCGGCTCCTGTTCCGGTGATTCGCGGAGCGTACAGTTCTCTGTTTCCGATCTTTGCGATGTATAATTCATTGGTCGTAGACTACGCATTAAGCTGAACCACTGCGGTTGCTGATGCAGTTGGGTAGAGCAGGAATTGTCAACAGTGCCGCCAGCACTCGGCTCACTCGGATTATGGGGCATTGATTCAGTGTAGCGCATGTTGCCAGGATGATTGGCATATTCCTGCTGCTGCTGCTGCTGATCGTTGGCAATGGTCGCCGGCTCACCAGAACAGCCTGGCTGTTCCGAGATCATCAACAACATAGGGGGCATCTGGCTCATCATGGACGAGGGTACAATGTCCACCCACTGCGCCTGTGGCTTTCGATAATCTTCATGGGATACGGCAAGCACTTGTTTTATGCGCTGCATCACCAAATCGGTATTCGATTGATTGATGGTGCTTCTTAACGGCTCTTTCTTCTGTTTATCCGGACTGGGAATGGACTGGTGTTTCTGGTGTTTCTGCTTGCCAGTTTGCCGCTGCGATTTGCGCTTGGTTTTCGCGGCATCCTGTGTCTGGGATTGTTGCATTTGTTTCAGCTCAGCGCACACCTTACGATGCAGTCCCTCAATGCACGACTCATAGGTAACCGTATCGGTTTGTTTGGGTTTGATTGGACTACGCTTTGGCCTTTGACCTTTGACCTTCTTCTTGGCTATCTGCTGCGTATTTGCTCCGCCGGTCAAGCGTTTCTGGTGGTGCTGCTGCTGGTCATAATAGGTCTGCTCGATCTGGCTGTCACTGTTGTCATCCGAGAGCTGCTTGGACATTTGAGTCTCGACATCCTGGTCACGTGACCGGACCATGCCGAGCACATCGGAGCCGGTGTTGCGCATCTTATGGAATCGGGGCTTGGACGGCCTATGCGCATCTCGTTCCTTCCTGATCTCATCCCGCTCCGCGGCCCGTTCCATATTGTAGCGCCTGACGGCGTCTTTGATTGAGTCCGGGTTCGCAAACTGCCGTAAATGACGATAATGACAGTTTACTCCCGTTCAGTCCATTACTAAAAACTTACCTGAAACTCGTGGACATACGATTGCCCGTAGAGATGGCGATGTTTCAGCATCTTTATATCCAATTAATGGTTGTCAAGTATGGAAATTGAAGGATTCTTTGAATACCTCGAAGTGTGTGTAGATTTTGCGATGATATACAACGTTTGGGGTGGGATGGAGGATGGGTTAATGAAAGACGGAAAAAAGTTAAACCAGATTAAATTTTGTAGTAGGTACGCTTCCAAACAAATTTCAAATAATGTTTACTTGTTTTACTTGACTTTTCTTGTCTTTCTCTCGGACAACTATCTATACATATATATAAATCTATTCATATTGAAATGTACTTAAATATTTACACCACAGCAAGCGTATACATGAGTAAGTCTTAAAATATTTATTTCAATGGATGGGGCGAGAAGGAAAGACTGTAAAAGTCGCCAAGAAATTCCAATTTATTTCAAAAACATGAAATGGATTTTAAAACATAAATAAACATAATAATTTCAAATACACAGCTCATTTGTATTTCAGTAGGTTAGGAAAGAGATCAAATACTTTTGGAACCAGTGTAATGCGTCGCTGAAAACCACTCGTCAAAAATTATCATTACAACGGTATTATTATTATTGTATTTATAATTGCATCCAATGGTTCCAGTAATAAAAAAGGTCCACTTTTTGAAATTATATTCACATTTGACAAAGTTATGGCCTTGGAAAGTTGTGAATCATTCCAAAGACCATTTTTCGAGGGTATAATTTTAACATGCATTTCGAGTTAGAATAGCGTTTCCGACTTTGTATGCACTTCTCATATAGAGGTCAAATCATGATCAAAATGCTCTGATTTTTGAGAATAGAGTCACTGTATAGGTCAGGACCTGCCGTATAAATATAATCAAATACAAGTACACGGAAATGACGATCCCAAGAGCAATAATTATAACACGACTACGTTGTTAGAGCATCGAGCATAGACTGCTGCCGAAATGCTCCGACAGGTTTATTGAAACTTATAAATTATCTTAAAGCACTAAGCAGACAAAACTAGTATTAAAGCTATCTTCAAGTATTATTATCCTACTTAGGACATATTTACTGCTGCAAATGCGTCTAGAATCATATCCTATTAGTTCAGAGAACTCTTATCGCGGAAGGTTTTATTGCGGTCACGATGGATGCCGCGTACGTGTCTGTTCACATCTTTACCTACCTCCTTGGTTATCTTACCATTGTAAGATTTAACGGCTTGGCCCCTGCTAAAAGGCTAGCCTTTTAAGGATGGTTATATATAAATATATATGTATATGTATATATATTAATTAAAATTTTTTTTAATTGGAATGGATTTATTTAATAATTGAAATACTCGCTAGGGCTCGCTAGACATTTACATTAAATAAATGAAATGCATTCATTGCTATTATTGTTGCTTCTGCTATCCACGTTGCTATTTTTATTGCTGTTGATGTTGCTGTTAATATTGATATGCATTCACAAATTGGGTCGAGCAGCGTCTACCAATTTCTGTTTGGGGTAGGGTTATTTGTTTTCATTGCGGTGATGGAGGCCCTAATTATCGAATGCCACCTATCGATGTGACGACCAGCTGGCAACGCCGCCTAGCTGGCAACAGCCCGTCGTTCATCACATTTCTGATAACAATATCGATCACAAATTGCGATATCAAACAAAACATGTTGCCCGACCTTCTGTAGTGTTTTTTGTGCTGCACGTGTCTGATTCTGACATTTTTTGAACATAACAAGTGTGCACACAACGTCTGCAAATGGGTAAATTTCGTTCGAAATTGAAACGCCATGGCAAGGGCAAGAACTGGAGCAAGGGCCAGTCAGCCGTATCGAATCCGGACCAAATGAAACATCGCTTGAAAGCAAAGTCGCGTTTCTTTCAGCCAAATTTGAATCTTGGTAAGTTGATGCACAAAAAAAGTATATATATATTTATAAATGAGTATTTTATTGCTAATATGTGTGCAGGTGCATCGGGCTCAGCCAACGGACTCACCATGGAGGCCGTGCACAAGCACGAACAGCGCCAGGCGTACAATGCGGAGACGACAACTGTCAACGATGTGGCCGGCAGTTTGATGTCCTTTACGCTGGACGATGATGATGGCATGTCGGGCAGGAGCACTGGCATCGGCAACGGCACACAGCCCGCCGGCACATTCAAGACCTTTCAGACATTTGCCTCGAACTACACCAGCTGCAGCAACATGAGTTTCAAGAAGCTGCTCACCGGCTTTCGGGCATCCTCCGATTTGCACAAGGAGATGCTGGCCATTTTGAGCGCATTAACGGAAATAATACGTGAGCGTGGCGGCAACGAATCATCCACCGAATACTTTCTGCTCCTCATCAGTCAAATCGAGGCAGCCACAGAAGAACGCGACATCATTGCCGGCGTTGCGCTCCTCTCGATGGGCATCAAGTCTGTGCCAGCACCAGTGCTGCGCAAGCGATTCGACCAGACAGCGGCCACAATTCAGCAGCTGCTGCAGCGTTTCATTGATTCCAGCAGTCAATCTGTAATACGCTATGTAAGTAAATGGAATGCGATGAATTCGCTGCGTGTTTTATTCCCATTCATAATTTGAATCTCGTTTGGTAAATTATTCTAACCTTATTTATGTTGACCACTTTTAGTTGATTGGCTGCTTGTCGGTGCTGTTGCGCGCCCAGGACTATGCGACCTGGTCCTACAGCTCCACATTTCAGTACTTTGATGCGCTGCTCGCTTTCAGCATTCACTCCAGACCCAAAATACGTAAGGCAGCACAGCATGCGGTCGTCTCTATCATACATGGCAGCTGCTTCATGATGCCACCACAACCATTTGCTAACGACGAGGATGATGATGGTGATGATGATAATGATAGTGATAAGAATAAGGAGCAGCAAACGCAGCAGCAGCAACAGCCAAAGAACCATCCGGCCAGCAGTCGTGTGACGAAATTCTGCTTGGCCCAATTCAAGCCGGAGGTGCTGGCTAATCAACAGACGACCGTATTGCATACGTTGGCCTTGCTCAAGGATACGCTGTCCGGCTTTCGCACCGAGGACATACGCAACGTTTGTGAGCATCTGCTGTCCATAATGACAGCGGCCAATGTGCTCGTCCGGACCAATTGCTTTCAAGCGTTGCACGCTCTTTTTCTCACGCGCAGCTCGAATTTGAATGCAACGTTGTGCGCCAAACTATTGGCGGCTATACACGAGTATCGTCCAGATCGCAGCGATGTCCGTCAAACGCTTGCCTGGATCACGGTGCTAAAGGAGGGGCATCTCCATTTGGCCACGCTACAGCTCGATTTGTGTATGCAGGCGCTGCCACGACTCTTTGATGTGTGCACCACCGATCTGTGGATGTCGGAGCGCGGCGAACTTGTTGTCGGTGTGTCCAATTGCATTAAAGAGCTGCTGCAGGATTGCGTGGCGCGTGCCTGTGCCACCGAGCAACTGGCCGATCAGCATCGTCAATCGGTTGCACGCATTATTGGCTCACTGCACAAGGTGCTCAATGCCCCGTTCGGCGAGATCTCCAAATATGTTATACTCATATTCTCCATTGTCTTCGAGGCATGCGGCGAACACTTTGGGTAAGTCGAACTATATATACAAATATATATATATATATTTATTTTTTTACATTGACTAACTATATCTTAGAGATGATCTTACAAACGAACCAGGTTTACCCCTTTTTTTCTTCTTTAAATTCATTATTAATTACAAAATTCTTACGAAACTTCTTTTCTACTATTCACACAGAGCGGAACTGAATCCATCGCTGGCGACAATTGGTAAACGCTATGAGAGCCAGGGCGCGTTACGTCTGCAGATTGAGCACACGCTGATTAGTGCCATTAAGGCGCTCGGGCCGGAGCTGGTGCTGAGAGCGATACCGTTGAACGAGCCTGGCGGCGGTGTGTGCCTGGAGCGCTCCTGGCTCCTGCCGCTGATGCGTGAGGGCGCCAATGGGGCGAGCCTGCAGTTTTTCAAGGAGTATGTGGTGCCGCTGGCCCTGAATAGTCTGGCCAATTGGCGCAAGTATGCCACCGAGGAGAAGGACAGCAACAAGGCGCATATCTATGAGCTATTGTGCTGCCAGCTGTGGGGTCTGTTTCCGGGCTTCTGTCGCCAGCCCCGGGATCCGGATTATTTGCGCAAATTGGCGCCAACATTGGGCGATGCCCTGCAAAACAATCCCGAGTTTCGTGCACCCATCTACGATGGCCTGCTCGAGCTGCTCGACGAGAGTCAGAGTGATGAATGCCATGCGGCAATTGGCCAATATGCACGCAATTTTCTGCCGCGTCTCTTCAACATCTACATACAGAAGCCAACCGGCAGCTATGAGGCCGATCAGCGTAAACGCTCTCGACGTCATACGTTTATATATAGCGCGTGCGCCGGCCGATGTTCAGGCGCAGCTCTTCGAGAGCGCCCAGAGTCTGTTGGCGGGCAGCGCTTTGGCCAGTTTCGAGTACGATGCCTACTTTGACATCAATGCGGCAATTGTGCGCGTCCAAAAGTGTCGCGGCATCGAGGCCTATTTCGAGAAATATATGGCGCCCGTGTTGCGCAACGATAAGTCCAAGCTGGTCGCCCGCGATGAGCAAAAGATGAAGAAACAGCAGCGGAAGACCTACGAGTGAGTACAACAATAAAACAGTCTCTCTCTCTCTCTATATATATATATATATATATATATGTGTTTAATTGCACATCTTTCAGATTGCTGCGCGAGCTGATGACTTCCGATCAGCCCTCATGCCAGAAGTTTACGCGCAAAAATTGCCTGGCATTACAGCAGATACTATTGGAGGCCTTCAACACCACGTGCAGCGTCTGTCAGGCATCACGTCTGCAGTAAGTCCAATCATAAGCGACGCTCAAGTTTCGATTATTAACAAGATTATTAACATTCACGTACAGCTGTCTCAAATCGCTTCTGGACTGCCGCAGCAATCTGGCGTACAACGATCAGCTGGTGATGAAGGCCATACCGGAGGCAGTGCTCAATTATAAGGAGTTCTCGACGCGCAAGGAGCAGGTGGCCGAACAGCTAATCAAACTGATTGCCAATCTGTATCAGGAGGCGGGCAAAATCAATGAATTCGTTGACATCCTGACCGCCGGCTTCACCGGCGATGAATCCCTGATAACCAACACAATTCTCGCCTTTCGTGCGGTGCTGCAGCAACAGGGCCAATATCTAACAGTGAGCACACTGGAGTTTGTGCTGCAACAGGTATCTGTGTTTCTAGTGCAGAAGTCACGACACCAGGCCGAAGCAGCCGTCGCCTTTCTCATCACATTCATCAAGGTGATGCCCATACCTCTGGTGGCCAATCACCTGGAGACGATTGTAAGTGCCATAATTTGAAATAGCTACGTCTGACTAATCAAGCGAATCTCTTGCAGATGCGTTCGCTATCGGCGATGACAAAGGACACGAAGCGCTATTGTCGCATACAAATTGGCTACTTCCTGAAGAAGCTGTGCAAACGCTTCACCACAGAGGAACTGGCACGCTTTGTGCCTGGCGACGATGAGGTCACGCATCGTCGGCTCAAAAAGATACGCAAGCAGATGCGACGCGACACTCGCAAAAAGCAGAGCGAGGAGGCACAGGCCGAGAGCTCCGACGAGGAGCTGGTCGGTGATCTCGAGCAGAAGACCTACACGTAAGTGTCAACGTCAACTTTCAATATGAACACAGCACCCAGAACCAAGACTCAATTAACGGATCATATTTGCAGCATCGACGACATTTTGGCCGATTCGGATTCCGATTTGCCAGAGGATATGGAAATGGTGGAGGATGGCTCGGCGACCAAGCAACGTGCAGCCAAATCAAAATCAAAGTCCAAGCAAGCGCGCAGCACCTACATACGCGAGGATGCCGATGAGATTGTCGACCTGGCCGATCTCAAGTCCATTGGCAATGTGCTCAGTAAGCCGCAAGCTTATTCAAATTCCAAAGTTTCAGTATCTTAACTTTCAAACTATTTGCTTGCAGCAAGTGGCTCGGCTGCTGCAACTGCCACGGCAAGCGGCAAACCGCAGTCCAAAGCCAAGCCACAGCTGGTCAACGGTGGCTTCAAGACGGCAGACGATGGTCGTCTTATCATCAGCGATAAGGCGCTACGAGGTCAGGGAAAAAATAATGATGATGACGATGGCTCCGACAGCGAAGACGCATCAGTGGATAGCGGTCATGAGCCAGGTAATAATGGCAATGCCAAGCGTGGCATGGAGGATGACTCCAGCGATGAGGAGGAATTGCATCAGGCAACTAGCGCCAAGCGCAAGCGTCAGGCTAGCGATGCATTAAGCATGCGCTCGGGCAAAACGAACGCCAGCACACGCAAGGGAATACATCGTCCTCTTGGTGGCGCAGCAACACCAGCAACAGCCACTGATGCCATGTCTATGAAATCCGGCGGCGGCGGAGGTGGACACTCAAAGCAAGCGGGCAGCGAGTACAGCAGCAAAAAGGCCAAGGGCGACATGAAGCAGCGCGGCAAACTGGATCCCTATGCCTACATACCGCTCACAAGGAATACCCTAAACAAGCGGTAAGTTTGTGTCCAAGTCAAGATGATGTTCTGAGCTGCATCCAATTAATTGTTGTTACTTGCTTACCTGCAGCAAACGTGCCATGAACTCACGCAAATTCAAGAGCGTTGTCCGAGGCGCTGGATCTGGTGCTGGCGACACATCAACAGGCGGTGGAACATCACGTGGTGGTGGCCGTGTTGGCAAGAGCTACAAGTAGTGCGGCGGCAATTAAGCGGCATCATAAAGATAATTTGGATAACTATTTTGTATAATTTGCTGTTATTTTGCTTAACTATATATATTAATATATATATATTAACTATATATATAAATATGTTTATATGCTGTATAAACTTAAATGAATGTTTGCGCAAGCACGATTGTATCTCGACGAACCTGAATATATAAACATAATATACGCAAGATGTATTCTATGAACTCGCTTGAGGGAGTAATTTAAAATACTTTCTTCTTTTATTCAGCATATTTAATTATCGCAAATATTGAGTGCATTTTGGAAGACTCGTTTTTGAGATAAATAAATTTTGTTCCAACTCAAGATATTAGTATAAATATACAAAATAGGTGTGTAGAAGACGGCAAACTAATATATAACTAATATGAGTTCCATGTGGGAGTTTATAGACAAAAATAGTACATTTAGTTCGAATTTTCAGCTGAAACCAAATTTATGCCCATTTGGTGAACATAATCTGTAAAACACAAAGATGGTCTTTAAAAAAACATTTTATATCATTTAGCCCAAAGATTCTTGAATATTTGTTGACTGTATATCGAGCGCAAGAGATCTTTATATATGTGTATCGAGATCTTTAGCATATATCCAAATTAATTTACCTTTATTAATCAGAATAAGTACATATGTAAGCCCACTTATGTGTTTATTTGACCTGGTTCGTCATTCTATGCACATATGTATTTTATTTAGATGAAGTTAATATATTTATATCAGGTATTTAGTATACGTAAGCCTTGGCACAGTCATGCCCTATAGATGTATTAGGAAAATTCGCTATATAAGCCCATTATATATATATATATATATATATATGTCGAGCTACCGTTTAGTTTGAGGAATAACAGAATTGTAGTCTTCCAATTTTGTGATTACAATTTTGAATTTTGTATTAACATTTAGTTGGAATCACTTTGTTCTGAAGCCAATTATCTTTAAAATTCATTATTGATTAAAGTTAAACAACTTAAATGTTTATATAACACTGAGTTATATATAAGCTTTGGTTGAGTTCTGCCCATTGTTTAAGTGCTCTCGAATTGTTTTTCAATATGCGTGCGCTCCCATTCACCGCTGGGATCCAATCCCAACATGGTCTCCTCAATGAAGTGCAGTTTGTTATTGGCATCGACCAGAATGAGGGAATGGGTACGGCTGCCATATCCGTGCTCCGCGATGTGCACGCTTAAGGCGCTAAGGCCCTGGCCCCAGCTTGGGGCACGTCGCTTCAGCTCCCCATCTGGCCAGAACTTGTGCTTGTTCTTGAGCAGCTGCAGCAGCTCAGCACTCAGTGTGGCCACATCCGAATGGCCATGTTTGCTAACAATCTGTTCGAATTGCGTCTGGCCATGGCGCACCTTCTCGAAGGGATTGTCGGGCAGGCTGTTGCCAAATCCATAGCATTGTCCCTGCTGAAAGGACGCCAACGTTGGTGGCACATTGCTCAACAGTTTGATCTGTGCCGCCTGCGTGGAGTCGCTACAATTAAATAAAGACAATGAGTATTGAAGTAAGCATTGCTCAGAATCAGAATCAGAATCAGAATCAGAACTTCGGCTTACCCAATCTCGATGGAAACAAAATTGAAGGCACTGTATTTGGTGCAGTCGGCCAACAGATGCTGATTATAATTGTTAATGTCGTGTTGCACAGCCGATTGACGCACATAGTCCGCCACGATCATGCCGCGTCCTAGTAAGAAATGTTTGTTATTTGATTGGCGCTCTTTGTTCGGATTGCTTTGGCAGCAGTAGTTCTTGGTTATATTATGCGGTTGCAAAATGTTCTTGTGCGCTTCGAAACAAACAAAAAATGGGTGCGTTATCAGTTATGAGTGGGAAGGGAAAGAGGAGCAATAATATCACTTTATGCCGGCTATCCAAAGGGATATTTGGCAATCAATCTTCTAATCGATTATTAAATATTAAATTATATTAAAGCGATTGCCAAACAATATTGCAAAGCGCAGATTGTGATAAGTGATTTTGCAATGTTTTTTTTTATGTCGCCGCTAGTCAATTTCCAAGCGTGTCCAACTCTACGGTGAATAAAATGTGTATATTGCCAACTAGTTGGAGGGCGGTTAGTGAGTGAACATGAATGTTGTGTTTACCGAATGCATCGCGGGGCTTTGGCTCCCCAGTCAGATTGAGCAATGCGCCCACTTTGAAGGTGCCCCCTTCGCTGCCAATGGCCAGCCATGTGCCACCTTCGCGTCCCGGCTCCAGATCAATGCCTGCAAATTTGTAATTTAACTTTAATTAACTAACACGTTTTAATCAACTTACCTCCGTAGCAGTGCTCGGCATTTGACCATTTGGCGGCTGTTTGTGTGTCGCGGGCAAAGAACTCATCCCGATTGGAGGCCAGAATCAGTTTGTAGCCCGTTGGCTTTGGCTCTGAGTTTACATAGAAGAATATGACGCACATCGTTTGAGGCTTTGAATTTGACTAGTTTCGGTTCACGTTTCACGTTTAATGCGAATACATATTAAGTGGAGCGACGGCAATGGCTAAAGTCTCAATTTCAGTCTCTTTGTTGCTTTGTTCCAGAATTACAAATGATTTATTAGTCAAGTTATCGCCACTTTGAATAATCTTATCCGTTTTGTGTGTGTTTTGTGGTTGCTGTGTGCCACTCGCCCTCTCAATTTACGATTTGCAATCAAATGGATAAATATGGCGATGTGACCAGACAGAAATCAGATGAAATTAGGCTATGGAATTGTGTCAACACAAATATACGTATTTAACGAAATAATTTATTTGTTTTTAATTTGCATTGATCAGCTGTTTATGTTTGCCAACTGGTCAGCAATGTATGTATATCGAAGTCGATAAGACGCATATCGATAATTGTGAATTGTGCTTGCCCATCCCTGGCCACATTGGCCATCTCTCAACAGTCCGGCAGCGCCACGCAACCAGTTGAATGCAACAAAAGGGCGAGCGTCGTACTGATATTCCATCAATTATTTTCCTTTTTTCTTTTTTTTTTCGTGTGTAAAACGTGTTAACATTGTCGCAACATATGCGCAACGGTCGTAAATGCAACTGGGCACAGTTTGAACATGAAATCCAAGCACGCCAAGCCAGGTTGAACAGATATCGGAACAATTTCAAGGCAGACACAATTAAACCAAACACGCACGCACACATACACGCGCAAAGCGTGTATAAACATATGAGGAAAGCATTGAAGAAAAATCAAAACACGACAATAACAACAAACACGACGTGGATAGTGAACAATAATAATAATAATAATATAATTGTTATATCAAAAAACACAAGGCATTTGAAAAAAGCGACAGGAGGCTGGTGAACGAAACAACAAAAACGAACTGTCTTCGTTCCTGCGTCAATCGTGAATAAAAAGAAAGAAAAAAAAAAACTATTGTCACTAAAAATAGCAATAAATACACAGCGAACCCGCTGCCGCTGACGTTGACGTCGTTCGGACGTTGGGTTAGCCAAGTTTGTTGGTTAGTTACCGCTAGCCTGTTGGCCCAGCAAGCAGCGCAGCCGCTATAAACAAACAAAACAGACACACAAAATAAACAATACATAATATATATAAAGTGCAATTATAATATAGAGTTCAGTATTTTTTGTTTTGTTTTGTTTATCAACACACAAAATACAAAATAGAAAGATAACAAAGTAACAAAAACAAAACCCAACCACAACAACAACAACAACAAGACGCGATGCTTTTAAAATGTACAAAAACCAGTGGAGCCGGCGTCGCGGGTTCCGGTTCCAGTTCATCAATGCAGGCGACAACAACGTTTGCGGCGCGCGGAGGAGGAACAGGTTTGTTTTTCGGACTTTTTTTCTTCCTATTTTTGTTTTCTTACATCTTTTCTTATTTCTACATATTTATTAACTTTACTTGGCACTTATGTACCTTTACCTTAACAGATACACAGGCACAGAGACATATTTATGTTGTGTCTATATGAGAAGCTCGCAGATAAATGATTTTCATTTTGATAACGACACATTGCAACAAGAGCAACAACAACAACAACATCAGCTCTTGTCTATGAGCAACATCAATAATAGCACTAATAGACTCTTGTTCGCCTCTGATTGACGCAGCGCAGAGAGAGGCACGTGTGGCCATAATTGAGAGTGTCAACAGCATTGCACAGTGTCTTAAATCGATCACTTTGCGAATCACTTAACTTTTGTGGATTTGGCCAGTGATGTTGTCCCACTGTGCGACATTGTCTGCAATGTTGGCAGACATACATATGTACATGGATATTATTCTTGGATTGTTGGTGGCAGAGTGGAGGTAGACGGTGGGCGTAAAGTTGTTTGCTTATCCCACTCGACACACGTGGCAACAACAACGAATCTGAAGCACTATACTTTCAACTCAATTGAATCTATGAATGTATGCAAGAGCATAAAACTTGACATTTAGAGGCAATCAAGCAGTGAAAACAATATTGTGAGCCACAACTTATAAGGATACTTTCCTACCCACGACTCGATTAAAGTTTTCTTCTTGTTGTTGACTTCCGTTGGGGGAGTGCTTGTGGGTGGTGGGCGGTGTGTGATGGGAGGTGGCGTCGCTCAACCTCCTTGCTATTGTTGATTGCTAATGTTAATTGAATACAATTTAATAGTTTGTACAAGGTCGTGCCAGGAAGTGGCCCCCTGGTGCGCAGAACCAAACTAATTCCTTGACTGTCTGATACCAATGCCAACAAAAACAACAACAACAACAGCAGCAACAATGATTGCCTTCGCAACTGAAAAAGAACATCCATGTGGCAAAGCTGGCAAACTCTGGGGAGTGTCTAATTCACTTGAATCCTTGCCATGTATCCATATACATGGGCAAGCCAAGGGAATTGCAGTTTGGCGGCAATCCTAAATTGCTCTTCGCTTTAATAAATATCTGGCGATTGCGAAGCGAATAAATTAATAGAATTCGTGTTGCGACGCATTTGTATTTAACTTGTGATTTCGATTTCGAACTTGAATTTTTTTAGTGCATATATAATAAACTGCATCGTCATGATTTTTGTTCTTCAAAAGTTATCGAAAGCTTAAGAAATTCACTGCTTCAGTGTTTTATCTGGTTATCGATACCGGTTCCGGTTTGACACCCTGCCTGTCATTTCATTTGATTTTCAACATTGAGATTAAAGATAAGATCGCACGAGAATTTTTCTAATATTGGGAAGCTCCCAATCTAAAAAAAATATGCATCAATCAAATAATTATTTGATCTAAAAAAAAAAATTAAGATCCATTTAACTTTGTAATTAGTATTACTCACTACAGTGCTCATTCGTGATACTAAATTCAACAGTAATACAAAGTAATAACCAGTTGTGAAATCCTGAGTCACTTTCTGTGCGGGGGATTTTTCTATGTAGCCTGTTTCGTTGTCTCTGATTGACAGCTCTGCATTCTGCATAGTTCACATAAAATTCTCACATACTTTAACTTTGCTTGTATGTGTGTGTGTGTGTGTGAGTGTGTGTATCTGTCTCTCTATCGGTAATTACCCGCCAAGTCTCGTGACTAGACTGAGTCAACAGTCAACATCAGGCCAACAGACGACGCTATTAACCTCCACAGCTCTACGGTTTGTCATCTGCTTATTAAATGCAATTTTCTGCTCTCTAGATTAGTTAATGATCAAAGGGGCGTTGGCGCGGACTTTGCCGTTGAGCGTACCACCTGCATAGATACCCTGTTTCTAATGTAATGTTCAGTAATCAATAAACTAATAGCTGCGACTAAACATCAACTGGAACAGTGCCTTGGGCTTTGATTTTATAGAACCAGAAACCAAATACTAAAATCATCATCAATCATTCATCGTAATCAAGAATCTTCAAATCTTTCGTTACGCATTTTGTTGCTGTTGTTGTTGAAATTACGACTCGATTGAAGGCTTTTGCAAATTAAAAACAATTGTCTGGTCTTGAAAACTTTATTCCAAATTCGCATTATCTCCAACAGTCTTTAAGTCAGCAAATTTAAGAATTGCTTTACAGCTTTTCGTGTTGCACTGTTGGACAGAGTATTAAGCAAGCGGTAGTTGCAGCTTTTTCACTTGTTTCCATTTGAGAAGAGAGTATAATAATTTCAAGTTGGCTAATAAATCTAATTGTGTATACAATTCTGCCCCACACAATTATATGGTTCTCATTCTCTCTCACCGCCATTTTGTTCTCCTAGTTCTCTCTAGTATGCAGTGTACACATCTATATGCATATGCATATACAGCTGCGATGAAAATGATAGTTGTGCTTCTCCTTAAATGGTAGTTCTCAATATTTTCAGACTCCGTTTGATTTCTTGATTAATTTTAGTTTTCCACGTATCTTCTCACGCTCATTTTATATTGCTAAAAGCGAGAACTCTTTAAGAAAACTCTTCAATCTTAATCAAAATTCTGTTCTACAAATGACAATGATTTCAAATGCAAATACAATCGATACTTCACCGGAAAAATATTGTGAAAAATATGTGCTGACAAATTCTTAAATTGTACTTTTATAGGAAAAAAGCATTTGCAATGTGACATCGAGTTTTATCCATAATTTTTTAATTCTATTTTCACTGTTTGTTTTTTTTAGTGTCTTGTAAGTGTATAGTGCTATTATTTTGGCCGCAGCTGTACATATACATACACCTCTATGTCTGTATGTACTTGTTTTCGGCGAGCCCACCTCAATTAAATTGTTGTTGTGCTAAACTGGCACTGGGAGCCGTTATGGTTGTTGTTTTTGTTGTTGTCGTTGTCGTTGTTTTTGTTGTTGCCATCGTCACACGAAAGTCGGCAATGCATCATTAGATATTCGCATATCTTCTCTTCTTGCTGCCTTTTTATTATTGTTGTTTCTATTATATCTATTGTATTTGCCCCCTCCCTCAAAGTCAACGTCAGCAAAGAAACTCGGTGTCTAAACAGAATGATTAGTGATTGTTGTTATTGTTGTTGTTTTTACTGTTGATGTTGTTGTTTTCTATTAGGTTTTACCTAGTGTTTTTGCGACGAATGCATTTAATACTCTAATGTGCTTAAAATGAATCCAGCTATCAGTTACCCTATCAACACAAATCTACACTCACAAATAGAGACTAGAGAAAATATATTTTTGCTAATCTCAAAATTACTAAATCTACAATCTTTCGATTTGTATTTTATTCACTTTTGATTTTAAATTAAAATCTTGTTTACAGTTAGATATTGGATTTTTATTTGAAGTACCTTAGATCTTGTACCAACCCTGATATTATCTTGAAATTAAACAAATTCTGTTAAAGTCTGTAATTTAAACCAAAACGAATTTTCATTGTTTGTTCCTATTCTTGAAGACAATAAATGTTTATACTTACACAATTAATCGGTTATGTTTTTAAATTGGATTTTTATACTCTGAACCCATTAAGAATGGGCTAAAAAGTTAAAATAAGATTGTAATACGTAGAAGGAAAGATTAGTTACTCCATATAAGTATATATTTTCTTGATCAGCACCACTAGCCGAGTCGATCTAGCCATGTCCCTCTGTGTGAGCGGATATCAGAGACTATTAAAGTTAGAGTCTTCAAATTTTGAGTTTATTTTTTTATTATCGATAATTGCGCCTTTACGAGGAAATCGATACAAATCAATATTTCCGCTATCAATAAAAGACACAATTGTATAGATATTGATTTAGTCTTATGCATATAGTCTGTTCAAATCTTGCCTTAGATATTAATACATATTCGGCATCAAGCTTCGATTTGTTCAAACAAAACTTTGCCTCAAATTCACTCATCTTTTGTCACATAAACATGTGGTCTGCTTGACAATTTTACATTAAACTGTATTTGGAGCTTGAATCGCTTTCAATATATTGCATGCATCTCTCTGATATAATATGCGCCAGTAATTGTTGTTGTTGTTTACATGAACATTAAATTTCATTGCTTTGCTCGATTATTATACGTTAACAACAACAACAACGACGACAACAACAACAATCACAAAAACAATTGTCTAAAATTAAAACGCAACACTGCAATATGTTTCTTGGAAATATAAAAAGGCAGCCAGACAACAATGCAACGTGGAGAACACAAGGGTCACTTTTACTGAACTCACCCCGTCAACAGTCTGTCTATTACAAAGGCCAATTGGGATTGGATGCCCCGGAAATGCCTCTGAAATGAAAAGCTGAATATGTAATCGATGTGTTGATCGATGCAGTTTTGTGAATCCCGTCGTAGCCGGTTTTATAAGCACATGCCAACTGCGAGGCGTTCGTTTTAATGAGTTGAAAAACTCATTTGAATCAACTGTGTAGGATATTCAGATAGATGCCAAAGAGGAGAACAACTCTCCTGTAAACTCTCTCTTCTTTCGCCGAGTGACGCAAACGGAAGTTGTAAAATGTTGTGACGTCAATTGTTATTAATCCACACTTCGGTGCTAATTTGTTAAATTAATTAATAATATTAATGAAATGACAACGACTTCGAGTCGATTCAGATTCGAAAAAATAAAACAAGTTGTTACCGAAAGCAACTAACACACACCTCAGTCGAATAGCTCACCATGCTCGGCTGCGTATACCCTGTAATCAAAATTCAAGATATTTTCTCTTCAAGTGTATTATTTATAAAACTACAAATTTTAATAAAAGTTCATTTGTGGGTATAAAGATGTTGTGCAACTGTGTGTAATAGTCGCAATTTGTAAGATATAGCTCTGTTAAATCTTCAGCGAGATCGATTGTAAAACACGAACCTACTAACCAATTACACAGCAGCAAGTTCAAGCAGTATCTAGTAGTCGAGCTCTCTCGACTAGCGCATTCTTATTAGTATATTATATATTATATACATGAAATTTGGGGAGCTTGTAACATCAACAAATAAACAAAGTGGCAAGCAATGCTTTAGGTGTATACTTATCTATATACATATATATATCTATATACATTTATATATCTATATATATATTTATCTAGTATTTCTGTTGCTTGTTGTTGTTCTTGCTGCCTTTTAATTTGGCCAACCTTGAACTCATGTCAGATTCGTTCATCAAAATAATAACTAATATAATCGAAAAGTGTCGCCCCTTTTTTTAAATATGTACATAAATTATCTTTAACATCATCCATCTAGTACTGAATATTTGTGTATATATTGTTCTTGATATGCTTGTTCACAGTTGTTGTTGTTCATCTTCATCTTTTGTTGCTAAGGGGTGTTCCACACTCTAGCTGGAGGTCCTTGAACTCGTCCAACACACACAAATAGATTCACAACATGTTTTGCATACGCATGTATTTAAGCTCAGAGAAATTCAGCGTTCTAAATTCAAGTGAAAAGTGGCGAACCGATTTCATTTGAATTACAAAGTGTCCTTTAATTTGGTTTTACATTTCTATTTTAGAAAGTAAAAGTCCTTAATCAGAGATAATCAAAATGACGGCGCAACAATTATTTTCGCTCACTTTCACCAAAATCTATTCCACCCCACGAGTACTCGACTAATTCGAGTAGATTACTTTATTTACTTGCCTCTTTAGGCAAAAGCCAACGCGACGAGCCCCAAAAAAACAATAAAAATAAAAGTAGAAAAAACTCGAGCAAAAGAAAAGAAAGTAAACGCCGAGACGCGTCGATTGGGCCCAGCCTTCAATAAATACCAAATCATACCCGCCCCCTTCACGGCGCACAGGCACAGACGGGCATGGCACGGGGCGGGGTGGTGGGGGCATTATAATAGGGGCACAAACGCATGCGACGTCAATTTTAATAAGCACAGCAGACTAACTGCCAGTTACGTTGACAACTGGCTCTCATTCTCTCTCTCTCACTCCTCCTCTCTCTCTCTCTCTCTCTCTCTCTCTCTCTCTCTCTGTTTATTGTTGTGATGTCTGACAAGAGCTAACTGCCCATCATTTAGATATACATATGTCGAATGGACAGTTGTTGCTGTATTGCCAATACCCTGTAAAAAGGTTACGTATATATATACCTATATATATGCATATATATATATATACATATACATTAACACCTTGTCAGCATCAACATGTTAATTGCAATCACAATTAAAGCTATGTTCACTAAATATTGATATTGATTTAATTGATTTTCATTCTTTCGCATTTTATGTTTCAGTAACCTACAATTAACTAATAGAACTAATTGAATTGAATTAATTCAGCTGTTAACTGATCCTGAAATGATAGATTAGATCTGCAAGTGATTTTTGGCGTTGCATTTCGTTGCATGGATTTTGAACGAAAGTCGTGTTTACAAATGTGGTATTCGAGAGATCAAATCATGATCATAACAGCATTGAATGTGAGGATCGGTTTAGTTACGTCAGTGGGCAACCTTGCACTGAACTTAACATCGTTTTGGCATTCTTGTTTTAATTCAATATTAAATAATATGCACAGGATGTCTTTTAGTCGAGCACTGCTGCAGTACCTGTCGATCATATGTACTTTATAGAGATGAATAGCGAAAAATGTTCACGTGACTCTGAATGGTGGGTGTGCAGATATGCATAGATCGCCTAGTCACAACTGATAAATGTGTATTTATTATGCATACATATATGCACATACACATATATACAAAGGTACATAATTGTGTTTAATATTAAGGTGCACACCCATTTAAACGCAATCAATTGGATATATGCCAAGTCGCATCAATACGGCTGAGAGACTGCGAAACTGACCATACCGATGATGATCACGAATGTATATACTACATGGAGGTCAGAGAAATCTCTCTCGATATAATTTAAAAAGAACTAAGAATTTGAGTTGATTTAAAAAAAAAGAAAAAACACGATTATTGCTCTTGTTTCATAATGAACACGATTTACAGTAATTAACTGGTCTTATCGTTTTTTCTTTGGCACGTTGTGTGGCCAGTATTTGGTCAGAATTACGCATTTGGATGACTCACCACACAGAAATGTCGAAGAAAATAAGTGCTAAATAATATTTAATTGGCCAATACTAAAAAAAAACGTCAGACAATCAACACCAAGCAAATGGTAAACTTCTTTTTGGAACTCTCTCGCTCGCGCTCTCTCTCTCTCTCTCTCTCTCTCTCCTCTCTCTTTCTCTTTCTCTGTCTCTCTCTCTCTCTCTCTCTCGCGATCTCTCTAACACTCTCCCTCTTATAATCTCTCTGCCGTCTTTTCTCAGTCTTCCTTATGTGTTAGATTAGTGTTTTGTGCCCCTAAAATTTTGCGTTCTATATAATTTCATCTATTTGTTTACAACTCAGCAAATACACACACACACACACACACACAGTCGATTTTTCATGCGCAAGCGCCACAAAATAGTAACAATAACAAAGGCAAATGGCAATAATAAAAGAAAAAATAAAGAAAGAGAAAAAAAAACGCTTCGCAAACGCATACAAAACACGCTCAAGGTTGAAAAACTTTGTTAATTTTCATTCAGACTGGCAGTGGCTTTCATCTGATCATATGTATTTAGAAAGGTATATATATACAGACAGTGTACAGTATATCAAAAAAGTGTTTTTGCAGAGGATTAGCTACACTAATAATGCGTTCTTGGAACTTTATGCCTATACAAAGTGGCCAAAATGCAAAGTATATTTGTTCATTATGATAGTTCATGGGAAAAACTACTTCTATTATTATTGTGAGCTGTCATTTTTTGGGGACCTTCGTTATTTTATTGCTAAACTTGTTGAGATTGATTTAAATGCAAATTGTATTAGATAGATATATAAATATATTAAAAAGCTATATAGTTAATATGATATACAATGTAAATAGGGACTGGATTTAGAAAAAAACAACTGGGCATTTTTGAGTCGGGAATTTTGAAGGTGAATTTGTTGCAATTTACTTTGATTTGTTTTGCATTCCAATTATTATTGCTTAATTGATTGCCTGATTGATATAAATTCGGTTCAAAAACTCAAAACTCAAAAAGTGTAGTGCTTTTTCTTTATACTCTTTCGCTTGAGGCGCCACCCTGCCAAAAAGCGAACAATAACCGATAAAAACAGCCTGTCGGCGGCGCATGATCGCCTCACGTGACAAGAAAACAAAAAACAAAAAACAAAAAACAAAATAGAAACCAAAAGCAACAGCAATCAACAGCAGCAGCAGCACCAACAATAACTCATCGCTAAACGGCTGTCTGCTCGCTGTTTGCATTTGTGTCTTTTGTTGTCTTTGGCACATTTCTGTGAGTCGCGCGCAGCATTTGACAGTTGACGATTTCGATTTGCAATGTACGTCATAGTTATAGCTATCATACCCGTCCCCAGTCCCCCGTCCCCAGTCCCCCGTCCCCAGTCCCCATTCCCCATTCGCCAGTCTACATACCATCCCCATTCCACATCCCATGCGATCGCATCACCATCACACTTTTCTTTCCGCACAAACGTAGTAGTACTTTAAAAAAAAAAAAAGACGAAGAAAAAAAACAGCTCACTCGCTTCTGGCACCGCAAAAGTAAACAAAATCTTATCAGCAACAAATAATTTGCTGTCGTCGTCGTCGTTGTCGTCGTTATAGGCCAACTGGCTCGCACTGCTCACGCCCAGCTCATAAAGATACGGGCACAGTAAATATATATTTAACATCTAAACACAGACTGATACATACACAATTGAGGTTTGTCTCATCTCAGCCGTTTACCGTCTAGCGAATTTCACAACAAATCGCGAAATTTGAACATTGCTCGAAAATACGCAAACATGCTGTTTTTTTTTTAGATTTCTGTACGTTCTAAATAGTTTTTTTTTTATTACAACATTTCTTGAACAAATTTTGTTTACTTATGAAACATTTTTTTGATCTGACTGTTAACTGTATATTCCACATTTGTATCTTTAGAACTCATCTTTTGACCCATTGTTTCTATAGCAGCCGTACGATATAGTGACCCGATAAGCTCTTATCTGTGTACTGCATTCAGCATAAAGACGAATATATATAAAATACTAAAAATTCAGAAAAACGAACATGGCTATATCCATTCAGCTACTGATGCTAATAAAGGATATATATGTCGTGCGAAATCGAAAACAAGAAAGAATAGCCTATGCAAGGCTTTTACACCATTTTGATTGCAAAGCTTTCAGTTTAAAATAATTTAAAGAAGCTTTAATCATATGCTTAATATTTGTATTCTGTACAAAGTATTTTATTTAAAGTTAAAAGTAGTAAAAAAATAAATTTGTATAATTTGGATTTTTCTTTTCTTTTTTCTTTAATATTTTCGTTTCAATAAAATTTGCTTGTTTAAATGACCTCAATAAATCAATTGATAAAGATATTTTTTCGCTTACAAATGTACCAATAACATAAAAAGAAAGAATGCAAAACATTTTGTAAGATATTGCTTGACAAAAACAAAATAAATATTCAACACACATTTTGCACATTTTTTTTGAGCTCAGAAGTTTTGATTTGCGTAGAATGTCTTATTTAAATAAAGGGAAAACAATTAACAATAAGTTAAGAAGTATTTCAAAAATGTTAGTAATGTCATTAATTTGTTTACGTTTGTTTTGCATATTTGGGTATAACCCGCGGTTCTCTTAATTGGTAGCCGTGTTATTATGAACCACACTGGATAGCTTATGTTGGGGAAAGGGGAATTACACCACGTTGAATGTTTTATATTACATGATTTATTGATAACTTTCTTAGCCGTTAGACACATGCATATTCGACTTATTTGCATTAAATCTTGCACTTGTTGTTATGGATTTGTTGTCGTCATAGTTATTACAATATTACAAGTGCGGCATACGACAAAAAAAAAAAAGAAAAACTCTTGGCAACGTTTCATACCAACGCCATAAAAAAAAAAAAAACAGAAACAGCTCTTTACACAGAAAGACACATACACGTTGGACACACTTACACAAAGCCTCAAGGCAGACAGCATAAATATGAAATATAATCTCTCTCGTTCATACTACTTGAATTGACAAACAAAAAACAAAATAGACAAAACACCAAAGTAGTTAAAACCGGTCAATTTTCGTTTGGTTGGAAGCTCTGTGTTTGCCATGCCAGCATATGTTGCTCATTTGTTGTTGTTGCCCACCGAATCTGAAAGCACCGCAAAGCATATCAGCATATTATTTTTATAAATATATTTTTTATTTTATGCTCTGCGTAAAAAATATATATAAATGCCTGATCTGTATCAAAGTTCCATGCTCCATATTGTTAGAGTATTCGCTAGTCGACGAGTGTGCTTTTGTTGTTGCTGCGCAGGTTGTTTAGTTGAATTTGTTTGTTGAAACTGAATTATTCAGCTATGAATTGTGTCAAATATTTGATATACATAAGTAATTAAATTAAAGTAATTAACATACACACATACACACACACAAATCGGCAATCAGTGTTAAATGTTGAAAACAGTGCAATATTTCGACTTAACTTTTATTGCTAATCAATCATCAGCTTTCGTCGGAAACACACCTCATAAACAAACATGCGTGCGACATTATTGTGATCCGTTTAGAATGTTTTTGTTTGGAAACATGACATCCACATTCTTATCCTTATCGGGTTGTAGATATTGAAGAGCAGCTAACACTTATGTCGAGCAACAAAAGAAGCATTGGTTATCTGTTAGATATTTTCTTTATCTATCAGATCATATGATTATACCAGTTGCCTACTTATATTTCTCAAAATGTTGCTCATACATAATACATATATGTGCATACATGCTCCGGCATCAGCATTGAACTAGTTGTTCAAGTCAATTGATTTATTTGTGTGCTTAGGAATGTTCATATATATATATATATACATATATATATATATATCTGTAACCGTTAATCGTTTGAAACCCAACAAGAACCACTAACCGAGACTGATTATATTATATAGCATAACGGCTGTACTAACTTGTATTTTTAAGAGTGTATCAAACCGGAATTAAAATTGAGAATCTGAATCGAAATCTAGGCCCAATATTTAAAGTATTTTTAAAACCCCAATACCGGTAACTGATATTATTTGTCCCGAAAAGAGTGTATCGGAACATTATTAGAGCCGATCCGTGATGTATGTGTATGTACCCGTGTTCAACCTTAATTTTCCCAATATATAAACGGATACCGTGTACAAAATTAAGAAAACAACAGAAACTTAAGCGAAATCTTTATACTTTACGCACCATAATCGAAATAGGAACCGAAATTAATTTCGGTTTGGCACCCTGATTTTCAAAGTTGTAAGCGTACCGGTACCGTAAGGAAAGATAACGAAATCAAATATCGAAAATTAATTATATCGACTTTGGCTGTACTAAGATCTCATTGCCGCGATTAACATAGGAATCGATAAACCAACAATGCAAATCGAACACTTTTCAGATGTGATTTCGTTGAAAATTCATATGCGTATGTGATACTTGTGCATACAAGTACATCAAACATAACATACATACATATATATACATACAGTTGGTGTTTACTTTTGCGAATTGAACAGAATTGTTAGCATAACATGTAATTTTAGTCTAAAGTCCACGATTATGTTATATTTTATATTTGCTTATAGATTATGCAAGAAACCAAATCTATTTGAATCCAGTTCGTGCGCTTATCAGCATTAGCATGCGAGCTTTATTCTCATTTCAGGCGACTACAGCAACAGTAGAGTATGTGGGGGAGGGAATGTGTTAATGGTATCTTGTTAGGGCATCATTTTTGCTATTCCCCCCTGATGCCACGTGATGCAAGTGACGACAAAGGGTGCGTGAGATGTGAGATAGCCCGGAAATAATCAGAGACATTCTCTCTCCACAATCGTACCCACAGCATAGTCAAAATACATATGCACACACATGTGTGTGTATGTGGTGTGTGTGTGTGTGTATTATGTACAATTTGGATGAAATGATAACAAGCGCGCGACAAAACTAGTTTATGTTCAACTTGATTCCCTTGCAGTAAGTATCTCAATATATCTGTTCGTTCTGCAATAGAGCGACATGAATTCTATATACAAATAGATATATTTTACATAACTTCAGTGCTGAACGAATTTTGATTTATTCTCTAAACAATAGGTTCAAATTGAATTAAATAAACCGGTCGAATCAAATCACCGTTTAAACTACATTCATTCAAATATTGAATTGTAATTTCAAAGATGAGTCGTACGCCTTTATAGCTAGAAAAAGGTTGAGTGTTGAGTTTGTTATTCTGTAATATATGGAATTTAATACAGTAACATATTGATATATATTTTATGATATAAACAAGACTTTTGACTCATGTAATTGCCAAATATTGAAGTAACTCAAACTCTGCTCTCTGTAAGGCCATCAATAAAATTGCGGTTCTGATTTGACACCCCACAAAATACCCCAATGCGTTTATATCGACATTAATTAGATATGTATGTTTGCAAGAGTATTTCATTTTCGGCGCTGCTATTGTGTTTCAATCTTTTTCTTTTTTTTTTCGCATGCCTATCACAGTTGACAATCAGTTTTACCAATTCCTCACACTCCTCAGTGCATCATCAGTTTTTCAATTGGATCATTGAGCAGTGTTTGACTGCTTGCCTCTGGGGGATAAAACTCAATATTTGAATTGAATAAAGGCAGGGGGCTTATCAAAACCGAAATCAGAATCACAAACGAAAAACAAATAAGCACGTTCAAAATTCACACACTCGACATGCAGATACGCAGCTGAAGGGTATATCTGAGTTCTATAAAAAAAAGAATAAAATACATATAGAATAACAATTAACTAGATTTATGTGCACATTTACTTGCGTACGCGCTTTGCTTTTATTGGCCAGTATGCAAGCCAAGTGACCTAAAGCCAAATTCATCCAGTTGAATGCGTTGTGCGATAGCCGTCAAATAATTTCTCCCTATTCTGTCTCTGTTAACTGTTAGCCACATCTGAATGCATGTGAATTGTCTAAGGATATATGCAGGATCGATTTCTTGACGTAAGTTGTCGAAGGGCTGCAATGAAAATGGAAATAATAGTAGTAGTGAGACAACGATGAAAATTCCAAGACAAGTTAAATAAGTTGTAGAACAGTTAACAGTTCCAAATAATGTTAGGCAAACGGTTAACAGAGTAGAGCGCGTGCGCGGCTCTTATAAAGTGCTTGCACGCTTCACATACTGACTGTTAACGTTGCGGTTATAGCTGCTGCTGTTGCGGTTTGTCATGGCTGCTGCGGTTGTTGTCTATTGTCTGTTGTCTCTTGTCCGTACATGCGTTTGACAGCTGACCCGCTCGCGTCAATCGCGCTGTTGTGTGTGTTTGTGTGCGTGTGTCGTATGCTTAATTTGTGTTATTGTGTGCGGCCACTGTTACTGTTGAGTGCCTGTCACTTTGCTGTTTTCGCTTGCCACAATAGATATAATTCAAAAACATACAGTCATAGAACTAAAGTACTATCGCAAGAATTATCGTCCAATTTAGTACTTTAGTTATCTCTGTATCGCATAGCAGCCATAGGCAGCAGCAATTACAACAAATTTAAGCAAATTAATGAACAAATTCTTGTTTTGATTTGTTTTTTTTTAATGTATCGCTTGTACATAGTTGCTATTAAGCGTGCGCTTTGAAGTTATCGTCCACGATTTATTTGCTTTGCCATTTTATGACCAACTATTGCGCTCGTAAATGATAAAAAACAAAATAAAAAGCCAAACTATCTGTAAAACGTCTTCAATAACAACAAATTAAATACATACACACATACATACATACATACATACATATTTTAATGTATCATTAATTTTTCTATGTTTGTTTTGAATTTGTTGTCATTGTTCAATCAAAACTATTCACATCGAATGCAACACAAATTTTGACGTATTTTCTTTTGGACTACACATTTTGTGGAAGCTTCGTTTTGACACTAAATACACCCTTTAGTCACAGAAACTGTACAACACAAACACATATATGGTTATATACATATATATATATATTAACAGTTTGAGCACAGGACATTCTTTCTATTTTGTATACTTTGATAGTGAAGGCCCTTTCTATCTTTCAGAGTAGTCGGTTACTTACGACTGCGACTTTCACATTTTTCTTGGAAATTCTTCTTGGCCTGCGGCTCGAATCTTTGAACACATTCGAATTTGTTCACTTAATGTTTGTATTTGGTGTTAGCGTGTCGTCATTTCTTTTAGGAACCTGTCGCTATACATTTATGTATATGTACAGTGTCTCAGACCTTATTTCGACCAGTGTCTAGCAAAAAATTTAAAGTGCTATAAAGTTTAAACAAAGAAACAAACGCAGAATGTTTAAATGACCATTTATTTCATGTTATATCACGTTTGAAAAGGAAACTTTAGTTTTTATTAAAATATTAATTAATTTATTAAAATTAGTCAAAAACTGAAAGCATATCCAAAATACATGTCAAAGCTTATTTCGAACAGTCTTAAAAATGTAACACATTTGCCGTATAAGAGCTTAAGTAAGGATGTTAATACTTAGTATGATATCCTTTTGCCTTAACAACTTCCCTTAACCTATTATTCATGGAGGATACCAGCTTCCGGGTAGTTTCTGGGCTGATTTTGCTCCACTCATCCAGCAGAGCATTCTTGAGATCCTGTTTGCTGGATATGCTGTGATTCCGGATGTTATTTTCCAGCAGAGCCCACAAATTTTCAATAACATTTAAATCTGGAGACTGGGCCGGAGGAATTATCACGTGGGGGCAGTTTCAGATAAGCCAGGACTGTACTAATCCGGACTTTTGCTTGGGGTCGTTGTCCTGGTAGAACCGGAAAGTACGTCGGATTCCTAGCTTCTCAGCACTTTGGAGTACATTTTCGTTTAATATATTGATGTACACATTCTTGTCCATTGTTGTTTCAATAAACACAAATTTTTCGACGCCGGCTGCCGAGATAGATGCCCATACCATGACACTTCCTCCGCCGTGCTTGACTGTTGCCTTTAAGTCATTGGGATTCGGCTGAGTATTGGACTGTTGGTACCCATAATTCCGTCCGTCCTAGCCAAAAATGCTGAATTTGGACTCATCTACAAATATGACTGTGTTCCAGAACTCCAAATCCTTGTCCAAGTGGGTTTTGACAAACGTATCCTAGTCCCTTTATTTTTTCGCTTATAAAGGGCTTCTTCCGTGGTTCTCGGGCATTGAAGTCATGGTTACGCAGAACCTGGCGCACAGTTTCCACACTGCACTTTTTCCCCATTTCATCCTGCACCTGTTGAGTCAGTTTTGGAGCCGATAGCTTTGGATTTTCCCTTATTTTCCTGATGATCCTCCGCTCTTCCTGTTTGGTGCCATTCTGCCCTTGTCCTCTATCCGATTTTGGTCGACGAAGCGCTATTTAGCGATGCGAATATCCGATTTTGAAGTGTTCCAGAATGAGTTTCCGTTGTTCAATAGTAGTCCGTTTGCACATAGTCCATGTTGGCTGGTTGCACCCGAGTTGCAGGATATAACTAAACTGACTACGAAGGATTGGTCTATTTATACCGAAAATATTCATCCTGACGTAAAAAATCCGTGATTTGTGGCACCCAGGTGTCCATAATGCAACTGTTCGAAATAAGCGTTGACCATAAATTAATGTACTTTTTTACATAACCCGACCTAGCAGGTGGGGAAACCCCAGTTTATTGGGAGTCATATATTCATTTTGGTGGGTAATAAATGTACCTGCCATCGGTCTTTGGCATTTTTGAAAAATCATGCATAATTAGTTTATGGCAGGCAATTACAATGTTTGCTAGACACTGCCTGAAATAAGGTCTGAGACACTGTATATATATATAGATATATATGTATATATACATGCACACATTCATATCTACATACAGATGTCCTATAAAGTCCACGATATGCGTTAATCGAAATAAATTGTACGAAATCGTGATTGGGCATTTAACATTATTTAAATTTTAAACTTGTTGTCTGCACATATATAGGTTTGTATTTGTAGGTACATAAAAAATATATCGGCATTAAGACTGAATGAAGAAAGGGCCGCCATATAGCTATATATACATTCCGTTATGGGTTGTGCCAATTAAGTGCTTTGCTCTGCGAACAAAAGAGAAACCTCGGCCAGTAGATACCCTGACATAATAATACTGGAATTTGGAATTAATGTTAAATTGAATTGCAGTCTTATACATTCTATACCCATGCAGAGGAATAGTGGAATTTTGATGTGGGCAGGTGGACTCCGGTCCGCGAGAGCGTTTAATCTTCGGCATGCCTAAGATAGCCGTTTTTTCTCGTCAGCAAATCTAAAATTGTGGTTTCAACCTTTACTTATTTATATATATATATATATAAATAAATATATATATATATTATGATTGCGTTCCGGTGGCGGAGGCGTGCTTTTGGGCCGGGGAGGGGTCTCTGAGAAAGTGTTGTGTGCTAATTAGATTAAAATCTAAAGTTTCGTTGCAGCCACGACAAGTCATCAACGCATATTGTAAAATTTTAAATCCCAAACCCGACTCTTCCTCCTTCTCCGCCTCCACCTCCCACCTCAACCAACCCCACCGCACCCCTTTGCCAATCTCGTATGTATAATTTATAACATTTTTTGTGACAGATGATCATCCATGATGATTACAGTTGTTCTCATATTTGCGTGATCTTTTGGCTGTACTTATTGTTGCTGTCGTTGTACTTAGCCATGAATGTATTATATTATACCCTACAATGCAAATGCGTGTCGACCAACTAACAAGAAAACAGCAGTTACAACTACAAAATACAGAAGCTCAAATCCGAGTTGGGTTCAAGGTTAAAACCTGTACTTATTAACGCGGTTTATTGTACTTTTGTAAACTGCAACCGACAAAACAGCCATTACAATAACTGAGTTGAACCCCAAGAACATTGGCGTCTATAATTATTTATACGATGTTTCATTTGTTTTGGAATTTTTCCATATTATAAAGCCAGGCCTGAAATCAACAGGAAATAACAAAAAAGGAACTCAAAAAAAAAACACACACACAAACACACAAAAACAATAAAGGTTATGCATTATTAGAAAATCGAAATGATCGTTTATCGATATTACCATGTTGTGCTATTATAGTTACACACTTTCGCTGATTCTTCAATGAACAGAATCACGTCTACTGCACAAACAAATTACAAATGAAAGCTGTCTGAGTGTGAGTTGGTAAACTGGTTAAAGAATGATTATCGTGTTTCGCTCAGGCTTCAAAGAGAACGCCGTAACACATTTTCGTAGAAAAACAATTCTATATGGGGGAAGTCCATTTAAGCCAGTTTTAACATAAAGTTGCAGTAAAAATGTATTTAAAAAATGTAGTAAAAAATGTAATTTGTTTCCGAATTTAAATATAGCATTATTCTAGGAGTCACAACATTTTCAAAAAGACTACACCTGTGAAAATCGGCTTAGTTTTGTTTGATCTGGTTGATGCCATACCGTTTTGATCCCACTTCTCCTGCAATATCAAAATAAAACTGTTATTCGAAGTGTTATATATTGAGAATTGCTTCAAACTAGCACGTATTATTTCCAATATGCTTCTAATAAACTAACTCTGTCACTTTTATAGGGTACATTTGAGTATTTCTGGCTAAATTACATGGTATGTTCTAGTCGGGCAATCTTTCGACTGCTACTGCGGCTGCGAAATGCTTAACACTAAATATGTCTATTATTTTTTGCATTGATTTAATATAAAGTTCATTTCATTTCCATGGCTTTCAGTTCAGTTAAGTGCAGTGTTAAAGTGGATCGCTTGGAATGTGATAAATTACGCTTTCTCTACTTTGGAAGTACGCACTTATTTAAGCCAAACATGACTGAAACGTTGCAGTCGGGCGTAACCGACTGTGAAATACTTTGGTACCACAAGTAATACCAGCTGATAACAGGTAGCAAATAAGAGAATGGGTGTAGCCAAATCGTCCAATTTTGCCTTTCAAATTGCGGTAGATATAGGCAAACATTTTGCAGGACGCTCTTAGTAATCTACCTTTCAAGTTTCCTAACTATAGCTCCTAAATTGCGTGAGACATAGGCTTTTATAATTTTTGGGGGCGAGAGTGGGAGTTTTAAAAATAAGTGTGTTACTAGCAATATACCTTTCAAATTTGGAGACTCTAGCTTCCAAATGGTGTGAGATATATGGTTTTATCGATTTACACTGATCAAATTCTTTATCGATCTCTTAGGGGAGTTATTAGTAACATTCTTTCAAAATTTGGTGACTCTAGCTTACAATTTGTAGAATATATGCTCATTTCAGATTTCTAGGGCCAAAGTTCGTGGGGCGGCGAGTGTGGGCGTGGTCTGGAAATGTATATGCCGCCCTTTGAAGGAGGTTACCAACAAATTACCTTCCAAGTTTGGTGACTATCGTTAAAAATGTGGGAGATATGTGGCTTTATCAATCTTATCGATTTCCCAGCCCCTAGTGGAAGTAGCACTCCAATTTTTGTACTTTGTCCGACGCGGGCACAGACCAGTATGTGATACCTTCGGTATCAAAGTATAAAAATGGGTGAAGACGTGAAAGAAAACTCATACTTTAAGAGCAATTAATTAATGCTAATAATAAAGTGATCAAAGTCAACGATGCGTATGAGTTACATTGTCGGTGTTAATTTCTAGACACAGACAAATGGAGAGAGAAAGAGATAGCGAGAGAGATAAACAGAGAGACGCATAGCGCCCTCTAGCGCCAGCGCGCGTCGTTTGATATGTTTTGGCGCTGATCGCGCATTTTCAACCCAATAGTACCCGAAAAGCGATCAACACGATGATAGTGATGACGACGACAACAACGACAACAAAGACGACGACGACGACGGCGTTCGTTGATTGTGATAATTATTTCGAGGTGCGCTGTTTTTTTTCGTTTTTTCTGATAGTTGGCTGAACTGAAATTTACATATGGGCATGTATGTATGCCGTATTTATTCAGCTACGCGCAATTTTTCTGTTGTTTTTTGCTTTTATCATTTGTGTCCAACCAAATGATACGTATGTATACATACATATATACATAAATACATACATATATACATATGTAATTCTTTGGCCTGCATCGTGGAGCCGAAGCTCCATTTGAATTGTGCACAGCGAAAGTTCTCTTAATGGCTTTTATTTTGATACCCTTGTGCAGAGAGTATTATAGTTTTCTCATTAAAAAGGCCATTTTTAAGCACACAAAACATGTTAAGTTTAATTTTAAAAATATGCAGGTGAAACGATCGCATTTATGCTTCAAACTGGCATTATGTAAAAAAAAATCGTTCAACTATGTGATGCATGTAAACAGTTGTCCAACTGGTCTGACAGGGTATGCAAAATTCGATGTGCGGCCAAGGGCTGCACGTGCTTTCTTGTTTATCAACATTTTGGGCATTTGTTGTTGTTTTTTTTTTTATTGTGGCGCTGTGGGAGCAATGAAACGATGAAACGGCCTATAAGAATTTAACACCATAACTGTTGTTGTTATGTTACTGTTAACATATCTCTCTATTGTTGTCGTGCTGCTCGGGTGCGTGAAGCGTGCACAGCAAGCTCAAATATTAATGTGTATATGCTTGTGTATGTATGTGTACTTGAAAAGCCCAATATTTTGAAAATGCTCCAAACACACTGCACTTTGCATACACACATCATAAATATGTGAGCTGATTTGGATGTACGTATAAAATTTTAACAGGGATCACTTTGCACATTTTTGCTTTCTGCTTTGTCTGAAATTGACTGAAAATTGCGTAAAAAAAAAAATGGAGAGGCACAGGGAGTGAGAGAGGGATAGAGTGATAGGAAGGAGGGAGAAAGAGGCTTATGCTAAAGATGTTAATTAACAGCAAAAGCAGTCATTCGCTCTCAGTGTGCATATCGATATCGATATTGGTTTCAATTGACTCTGCCGCCCACTCGTCGGTGGCCGGCACGTCACTTATTTTTTTTTTTATCAATTTGCGCTTGCAAACCGAATCCGAATACGAATCGAAAGACGACAACACGAACACAAATCAGTGTGACCGAAGGGTCGCGCGCGCTTCGCTCACAAACACATTGAAGTCAATTAAACCCGTTGTCGTCACTCGCCATGAGCACGACGAGCGACCACGCGTACACTTGTTGTTGTTGCTCGCGCTGCTGTCGGTACTGTTGCTGTTGCTGATGGTGCTGGTGCTGGTGCTGGTGCTGCTGCTGCCGCTGCCGCTGCTACTGCTCTCTCGCTCTCTTTTAGCGATGCTCTACAGCGCCGGCGGAATTCGAAACCCACCAAGCACCGGGGCCCAGGCATCATTACGGATTGTCGTTCTTTAGGATTTTAGTTCATCGATCTCAGCGTAAGTGCTCGCAACACGACGCTCAAGTTGTGACTAAACGGTGTTTTTTTTACGCGCGCTTTGAAATTATTTTCACTTATTGTTATTATTATTTTTTCAATAATATATATATATATATATATATAGATATATATATATAGATATATATATATAAATGTACATATTTATTTAATTTTTTTTTACTGTGAGTTTTGTCGCGTGTTCTTTAAGTATGTGTGCGTGTTTGTTGTTGTTGTTGTTATTATTATTATTATTATTATTATTATTATTGTTGTTGCTGCTGCCGCGCTGAATCAGCACCAACAATGAAAGAGCGACAACATCAAAAGTTGCAGCTTTGTTATCGTTGACCGTCGGCGCCGTCGGCTGATCGCCTTTCGATCGGGAGTATCTTTAATTGGCATATCGACGAAAATACAAACTGCCTGTAAATGCCAATTTCGTCAAAGCACTCAAAAGAAAAATACGTATTTAAAACGGGCTTGCATCCGGAAAACTGTTTTCACGGAAAGCCGAAAACAGAAACGGAATTACAACACAATAAAACCGAAACCGACACAAAATCGAGACGAAAACGTTAACGAAACGAACGATCGGCGGTGCTGTGGTTAAGCGGCTTTATCTTATCAGCGCCACCGCCAGCCACAGTGAGAGCAGAGCTGCCCAGAGCTGCGCAGAGCAGCGCAGCGCAGCGCAGCGCAGAGCAGAGCGCCTAGAGAAGCAGCGCCTCAGTCCAAAGCAATCGCAATCGGAACCGCAACCACAACCGAACCCCCGAACAAAACCCAAATAGAGGCAGACATAGTCACAGAAACAGCTATAGCCACAAACATTAAAAATATTCGCGTTCAAGATTTGATTCGGTTTGAGATTTGATTGAATTCAATTCGATACGATACGATTCGATTCAATTCTACAATTACGTATATTTGTCTTTGGAGTGCCATTCAATGTTTTCTTTTTGTTTTTGTTATTATTAGTTCAGGTTAGATCAATAACTGGCAATATTTATTGAAAAATGTGTGCAAATAAATTAAAATTAGTGATTATAAGTTATTTATGTATGCATGCATCTATGTATGTGTGTATTTATGTATATATATATATATATATATATATATATATATATATATATATGTATGAAGGCGTCGAGTGCCATTTAATAATCAGTTCATAGAATTTGGCATTGGTTTTCATGCATTTATTTAGTAATGACAGTGATATGAGCCTCTACGCACTTCATATGTTGATTGGTGCCGTGACACAATCAAGATTAACACGTAATGCTCCTTTGGATTGCACTGACTTGCTTGATCAAACAAACAAACATATACATTATAACTATTGGAATTATATATTTTGTTTGTTTTTTTCAATTTTGTGTTTTTGAAATATATCAATATATATGTATCATGTCTAAGACTGTCGATAATGATTTTTTGTATAGTGCCAATAAATGAGACAAATCCTTTGTTGGTATACAAATCGGCATCTATCGCAGAGCAACTGTCCTTAATCGGACAAGCAAATCAAGGTTAAGCCAATTGTTACTTGTTTTGTGAATCGAATAATTAAAATCTGCCAATAAAAAGCGTTTTTTAACAGACCCTGGGAGATATTAATATCATAACAATCGCCAGGCTATTTTGTTTCCTGGTCTCTAAATGCTTTAAAATGAAAACAATTAGCATCGTTGTGGAAATAATTGTGATGGAAAAGTAAAAGGGCTGAGTGAACCAGTTCTGCAGCAGTAAATACTCCACATGCATAACTGTAAAGTAAGGAAGAAATCAAAACTCTCAAGGTAGCCTCAAAACTTGTTTCACAAACCTAAAAACGATAAATGCATTTAGCACACATCAGATCATTATTAGCATGCATTGTCATAATCATCGTGTTTGCCAACTTCGGGCAGCAGATTTTGGTGGCATACTTAATTTGTATATACTCTGTAATGGATGTGTGCAAGTTGATGACTATAAAAACATTTTATAGGCTTTCCTTCTTCGATTTTGTTTTTAACTTTTGTGGTCTGAAAATTGTTTAGGCAATTGGCAAGTAAATATTTGGCATCTTCAAGATCAGCGTATAGGGTATCTGTCTGTCGATCAGTCGGGAGTAGAGAAAGCTTTCATACTATATATACGTATACTCTTACCTTCTTCGTCGTTTCGCTTTATCGGCTGTGCTCGGTTTCGGGCTACGTAAAAGCGAAAAGAATAAAAATCAAATGCGAATTGAAAAAACAAAACAAACCAGCGAGCGATCATATAAAAATGCTAATTTCCAACGTCGCACGACTTGTGTGCGTTTTTGACTGTTAAACCAAGAAATAAAATAAAAATAAAATAAAATAAATAATTAAAAAACGTTGCTTTCTGCTTTAATTTTACAGTTAATAAAGAAAAAACAACAACAGCAACAAAGAAACACACAAACGAAAATATGTATTTATTATGAACATTAACTAATCAACAAATCAACCAATAACAACAACAACAACAACATGTACAAATAAAATGTACAAATAATTGTAATGCCAAATAATCACAAACAAAAGAATCTAATAATTCATCAACTAAACAATCAAAGTGACAACAATAATCAAATTAAATACAAAAGAAACGTGCCAACGACAAAGCAACCAAATATAATTTTATGAATTCATAAATAGAAGTTAAATTGTTTAAGAGTAACTCAACAAACAACAACTATTTTATTCAATGCTGCAAATGATTTATATGAATTTAAGATAAAATCAATTAGAGCAAGAACATATATGTATATATATATATAAAGGGTATATTGAGACAAATACAAAAACGGCAACAAAATGCGCTTCACCTACAATCAGTATAAATATTACGAGTCCGGCTATCGTATTCCATCCAAAATGCACAATCTGGGCCATCATCATGGCAGTGGTACTGCCGGTAAAATCAACAGCAACAACAACAGCAACACCAACCATAGTAACAGCAGCAACAACAACAATGGCAGTGGCCATCATCACTACAATCACCACCACAACAACAGCAACAACCACAATAATTCCAATACAAATGCATACCAACATCATTACAAAAGCAATTTTGGTAAGCAGCGCTGCAACACAGACAAAACAAAGAATGTTGCATACCGAATACAATATTTCTCAGTTAAAAAATAAATAAAATAAAATCATAATAATAATAATAAAGACAATGTGACAAGTAAGAACGGCTATCTTAGACATGCCGAAGATTATATTGCCTTATGGACCCAGGTCGGGGTTTTAGACCGAGTGCCCTCTGAGAGACACAAAAAGTCGCAATGCACAGTCTCTAATAAGTCTCTAATAATAATAGTAATAGAATAACACTTAAGCATTAAATGAATTCCATCATTCGTTAAATGTAAATCAATGAAAGATGATTATGGCAATCAAATATGATATGTCTGCTTATCCAATCGGATCTTATTATGTTTCTTAATTCGGTTACTGTGCGAAATTGGAAACGGATATCCAGAGATTATTTGTATCTACAAAGGCTTCCGAGCAACTGGCGCCGTCACATTGATGAGTGTTGTTTGCGTTTGTAATTAAGTCACACAAAAATATATGATTTGTTTACTAGCTGCCTCCACTCCAGTTCAGATTTCATTCTTCTATATATATTAATATATACAGATGTGATGTATATATTGTCGTTTGTCAAGATTGTCAACGATAAGATTAAGGCCTGATGAAAGACCACAGGTAACGTTGACCCTTTGGCCAAGAAGTCTGCACTAGTGCAGCATCATTTATAATAGTATATAGAATACCGTTGCACTACAGATCCATTGCTAAATCAACCCTATGTCCTCGAACCATAAGGAACTGTTTCACTTGCGCATTTTGATCTCCGATTTATTTAGTTTTTATTTATTTTAGTTTTTTTTTTCATAACCAAAAATTATATTGCGTTTCAAAATCGGTAGAGTTTTGACAAGGTTATATCTGTCAACAATTTAGATGCTTTAAATTCTGAAAAGTGTGTTCTCAAAATATCAACTAAAATTTTTTTTGGAGTATTCAACAATCATTTGTTACTTTAACTTTACCAGAAACTAAATATTATGCTACAAGTAATCATGTTCTTTTATGTAGAACGCAACTGTTTCCAACCAAAAACTTATCTTGAAATAAGAATCGAGACCTTAACCGAATTGTGACAAACATTTTTCGTCATGATTTGAGTTCAAAATTCTCCAAATTTATATTTTTTGTTTATGTAAATCAATCCTTCTGACTCGCTTTTAACGGTCTTGATGGTCCGGAGTCGTCGACTTTATTTAAGTTTGAATGTTTTTTACGTTCCAATTGCCGCAAAGCTTAATACAAAGCGCAAAGTGCAACAAATTGAATTGAATTAAACCGGTTTTTTGTATGCCAATTGAAGCCGTGGAAATTACATAAAGGCGACCCGAGAAGAAACACGAAAATCTTATCGCCGTGGAGATCACAGATAAACCGCGACTCTTCGTCGCCTGCCAGTGTGAAAAGGCGCGCTCTTTGTGCGTCTATGTGCAGGTATGTGTGGGTGTGCGTGTGTGTGTGAGTGTGTATATATGTATCGGTGGGTGGTTTAGGTTCCGATTGTTTTTGTGTTATCGCAGGCGCTTAGATAAAGGAGCCGCGTCAGTGGCAGTTACATATGTAGGTAAAATCAGCTAACGCTTTTTGTGGCAGAGGTATGTGCGTTTCTCCAGCCAATATGTTTGTATATATATATATATATATTTACATATATTTTTGTATATTGATTAAGTTTGTCGGAACTGGGCATGATGCCACACACACATACACGGTTATTGTGCGGCCTTGCACCTTTGGCGATTTTTACACGAACCTAATGTTGCAGGCAGCGACAACATAAAACATTTGTATTTACCACAAAGCAAGGAGTCCTGACACAGACACAGACACACATACATATATATATATATATATATATATATATATTGAGATTAGATTGTTTTGTTTTTGTGTTAATGTTGTTATTCTTCTGACGTTGGCAAATATTTGCCAAAACGCTTATCTTGTGGCCTAGATAAATAAAACATAATAATTACGAGTATAATTAATGTATGCTGACAAAATATTATTATTATTATTAATTTCCTATTTTTCTTATTCGTATGACAAGTACACCGATTTATATCTAATCTTAAAAACATTCAATGCTTAATTTATGCCATATCGAAATGCCGAAAATGTAGCCATGTCATGTTCTACAGTGAAACCAAATTGTATGAATACCCCGCTTATCTATAAGAAATATCTTTATGGGCTTGAGCAACACCACCACTTGACAACAATCGGAACAACAATTTCCAAACACACTTAATAACTGTGTGTGTATCTTAATTTGGTTTCTAAGGTTCTCATAAGTGTAGACTTTTTATTGCTAAGAACGCTGGAAAGTATTAATTTCAATATTTACACATTTCAAATGCTGCATAAACAGTTTTTAGGTGTCTTGAGTTACAAGATATCCGGTCGAATATTTAATATTTGGCAAACCAAAAATGATTTTCTGTTGAATATAATTTTTGTCAATAAATAAATATTTCGAATTTTGAATATGCTCTTAGACTATAAATTAATTAAATATTAATTAAATAGAACACACTCTAAGAGTTTGTTTTGTCTTTGATTTATATTGACGGAAATCAGCGTTGATTGCGATTAATAATTATTGGCTGTACAAATGGTTGTACAGCTTATTATATTCCGATCGAAAACAAATTAAATCTCAAAAACCCATAATTATTAACTATTATTATTAATTCCATTTACAATCAATATATAAATACCAAATTTCGAGAAGCGATTCAAGTTTATCAAATACAATATACGCAAATAAGTGACAATATGTGAATGCAAATCGCGGAATACTTATATATAGCATCCGATTAACAAGCTGTAATTTTTCACGCTTTTTTATTTTCGTTTATCCAATTCACATTGTTTTTCTGAGTAAATTGAACCATAAACAGCGTGTAAAGCAAATATTATGCATATTTTTCTTTTGCATGTCAACAAATAATTTTTTAAAAATGGCCCTTCTTTAATGAAAGCTCTGATACCAGATAGCTGAGACAGAGGCACTTTTTTCTGCCACGACTGTATGTGCATTAATGCAGATTTGAGTGGGTCTCTTGATTAGCGCCGCCTTGGCCTTATCAGTAGAGCTATCTGCTCGATGTTGTTGTTGTCGCTTTGCTGTTGCTGTTGCTATTGCTGCGGCTGCTGCTGCTACTATTAGAGCAACTACAGCTGCTATCTGCAACAACGACGGCAACTGCAGGCAACTGCAGGCAACTGCAACTGGGCATTGATAATGCGAGAGAGACAACAACTGGGCAGCAGTTCTGTGGATGGATGGATGGGTGGATGCATGGGATGCGTTTGTTCATCCACCAACTCAAATTGAGCATCAATTGAGCCTCCTAAACTGACTGCCTGCAACAATGGGGCGCAACTTGATGTGCAATTTACATGCACAATGACAGCTGCAAAATAATCGAGCTGCTGCTACTAAGCAGCGAGTATATTTATGACAATGTATTTATATATATATATATATATATCTGTACATATACAGACATGCACTCGAAGAAAAACGCACTTCGAATAATTTGTTATTAAAAGTACAGCTCATTATTGAATATATCCCAAATAAGTAAGCAAAAACGTTCTTAAATCAATTGCGAAATTTTCATTGCAAACATTAATAGGAGGACTCCCAAAATGTATATATTCCTGATCAACATCAACAGTCGAGTCTATATAGCCATGTCCGTCAGTGGCAGAGTTAGAGACCTAAAATTTGTATAATAATAATAATTCTCGTCGACCATAGGCAGATCAGGTTGATATCATTCTGTCGATAAGCCCCCTTTCTCGAATATCGATACATATCGATTTCGGGAAGCAATTGTAGAGATGTTGCCTTCCAATTTATATATATTAATAGCGTAAATCCAAGTAATTCAAAATACATCAGTTTTAAAATAAGAACAATCGTTCTTAACTGTGAGAACATTCTGAAAACACAAATATTTTGCCATTGGCAATGTGTGGTGTGGTTGTACAATATTCTCTGCGCTTTGTTTTTGCAAGTGTACACGTATGTGGGACTTGTGTGTCCCTGTGTGTCACAGAGCGGACATTGAGTTCAATGCACCCCGTATGCCTATATGCCTAGTGGCTGCTGGTACGGCTCCATCTCAGCATCGTTCCCGTTTACGGGGCATTATCAGCAGAAGCAGCTGGCAGCAAGCAGCAAGCTGCGTTGCAAGCAACAAACCATTTTTGCATTGTATGTTTAAATGAAGCACTTGATTCGGTCTCGCCACATACACATTTATATGTGCATATACAAACATTACATACATACATCTTTAATATTGTATCGCATTCAAACAAAAACATTTTTATTGTCTTGATCTAATTGGACGGACAGCATGTTGCACAAAACTGCCTGCTGGATGCAGTTCTGATTTCCATTCTTCTATCGTTATCACTGCGGAATTCTGGCTTGGACGGGTTTTATCTTGAGCTTATGACATACTTTGCTTGCTCAGCATCTCATCTCGTTTATCAACGACAAAAAATACAATGCAATTTTTTAGATACAAACTGCTGGAAATTTGTATTAATTTCTTAAAAGTATACCTGGTTAGGATGGCTCAATATCGCCAAATTTGACATGCTGTACTGCAAAAGATTGGACTTGTCAATAATATCAATATAAGTTAAGAAGCGAATCAGCTCGTTAAATTCAAAATCGTAGTTATTCAGAATATATCAAACAATAAACTTTTAATTTTGTCTAATTTTTGATCAAAATAAACCAAGAGTAACTAGTGTAAGAGATCAATGCGATATTCATGATCATTTTGTTATCTTCCATTCGCAGGGATGCGCATGACGATATCCACAAACTCGACAATGAGTCCTCGCATCCACCGCAAAGGCTTTCGGATACCATCGAAGAGACAGACGGGCAAGGGATTGCCCGGTAAATTGCACACCATTGCCAGGGTAAGCACACAACAACACAAAATTGTTGAGCAACCGTTGCTACTTGTACTTGTTTCTCATTCTTCTTCGATTGCTGCGGTTGGTTGGATGGTTTGGTCAGACGGGGCCCGGGAAGCTGGTGCCGGGGAAGCGAATACCACAGCGACCGCATCCGCCGCCCTGTGACAATTCCAATGACAGTGGCCTGGGCTTCGATCAGCATACGGAGCTGCGAAATGGTTCAGCAGCAACAACAACAACAACAACAACTGCTGCTGCTGCTGTCGATGTCAGTAACAATGGTCCAAGCAGTAGCAGCAGGAGCAGCACCAGCAGCAACAGCAATCAGATCACAAATCTGGTGATAAATAGCGACTTGACTAACACTGTTGCCGCAGCAGCGGCAGCTGCAGCTGCAGCGGCCGCCAGCAACACATTGCAGCAGCATCACCAGCAACAGCAGCAGCACGTACAGTTGCAGCAACAGCAACATCAGCAGCAGCAGCAGCAACAGCAACATTCACCGCAGCAGCATTTAATACGCGCGATACCCGTTTCAAGGTGAGTCCATCTACCCTTTCAGACGGTCAGCTGTTTAGCTACACACACACACACACTCACACTCACACACACACTCTCATTGCATTTGCTCTCATTTATATATATATATATATACACACACACACACACAAAACACACACTGGTGTTAAATTGAGACGCTTCAGCAATCCGACGCCTTTCACTATTATTGTTTAACCCATTCGATTATATTATAAATAAATATTTAAAAAAAAAACAAATAGAAAATTCAATTTGTGAATTTATAGTTCCCTCCAGTTGACTGCTGGACTTGGCTTCGAAAGGAAGTGTTCTTAATTTGTTTGGGTTCGTTTTTTTTAAGTTTTTGTGATCCGCAATCCGATACATATAGATACATAATATATTTTATACATTGAATTCTTCATCGCACCACTTGACCCGAACGGGTTGAACTCAAAAACGTATTTAATAAAGGCTTAAATATTATTCCTGAAACCGAATACAGAAATTGTACAAATATTTAAAATGGGAATTCTCATTGCTGTATCAATTCAACATGTACATTATCAAATTCATTATTCACATGCTCACATCATTTAACACATCTATATATATTTATATATATATATATATATATATTTGCCCAGATCTTCAATAGTGAAGAAAAAACCAAAAATGTAATATTCAATACGCAAATATAATTTGTTTGACAGGTTTTTTTTGCGATGCATTTGGTTTGATTGTAGGTCATGGTGAATGACTGCTTAGAGACTAGATTTTATTTGTTGTAGCTGGTCTGTCTGTGTGTGTGTGTGTGTGTGTGTGGATGTGTGAGTGTTGTTGCCATAGTGTGATTGCCACATATAAAATTACATGCCCGTAATCGCAGCGTAATCGCATTTCTTTGTATCTTATCAGTGCCATCAGCTGCAGCAGTTTTAAGTTGCCGGCCACACTTTTGACAAGTGCGCTTATCACTGTCTATATATTTTATTTCTGTTACTGACACAATGAGCATTGGTGAATAAGTATCGCTGTGATTTATATGATCAAAATGTCGAGTGTGTAAGTTAATTGCTTTATGGGCTTGAAGTGGGCGCTGCCAACTTGCTTATTTCTCATTCGATTTTCGCATTTACATTTTTCATTTGCACCTACTTTTTTATGATGTTGTTGTTATTGTTGTGTGTGGTTGTGTGTGTGTGTGTGTGTGTCTGTGTGTGCAGCTAATTTGATTTGTATTCCATCAGCCCTCCCCTCTTTCTCTCTCTATCTCACTCTATCTCACTCTCTCTGTCTCTCTCTCTGTCTGTCTCCCTCTTTCTACTCGTGCCGTTCTTTGTGTCTTGGTGGCTGCAAACGGGCAATGACTTTGAGACGTAGACTGAATTAGTCAGCTCGGATATTGCCATGTTCGTCACCTGTCTCTCCCCTCTCGTTTGAACTAAAAGAACACAATAAAAATATAATAAAATATTATACGTACATACATACATACATACATGCATGCATACATACAAACACTATGTATGAAAGTGTTAGGGTATTTAATCTTCGTCACTCGCACGATAACACAACACTATTTGGCTTTGGCCTGTGCACATTTGGGTTAGTCCACTATTTGGTATTTGTTTAGTTTATGTTTTTCTTTATAAGCCGTAGATTAAAAAACAAAGCCACTGTAATCATTTGTACTTCGTTACGCACACGCCGTGTGGCAATGGTAATCTTCTCATTGTCTCAGTTTCAACTGATAACATTTACGCTTGGATTTGGCTTGGATTCGGATTTCAGAGTACAAAAATAGATTGTTGTTGCAAAAGTGCACGTTCTGTAATATCAAATTATTATTTCGAATAAATCCATCTCCATCTCCTTCTCCTTCTCCTCGCCCCCAAATATCAGCACTGTTCAAATTCGATGCCAATGAGATATTTGTTGTTTTCAAAACAAGTTATGCGCTCCAACATCGGACGACTACCAATGCCTATAACTACTATATATATATATATGTTACGTGTAATGGATGAACAATGAAATGTGCTTTAATTGGCTTGGATTTTAGAGATACTTAATTAATATTGAATGCATTGCACAAGCTGGCAAAAAATTGGTTGCAGGTTAGTTTGAGTTCATGTGTAAAAATGTAACTGTATTGTGTGGTATGAACTCGTTCTCTTTGCAATTCTGTGGCAATTGCATTTGTGTGGGCAGCAACAAGACTTGAACGGAAATTCGATTTGCATTCGAATGAATGAACTACTTCAAATTCTATTATTATTCAAATGAAGTTCGCCTTTCTCAATTCCCGATTGACTTTGTAATTGTGTGCGGCTTTTTATTCGTAATCGTATTCACTCCCAGCTCTTCCAATTGAATTGTGCAAATCACTTGATTTTCACTTTTCATGTGTTTTATTATATTATTGATTTGATTCGCGGTATTTATTGACTATGATGTCGTTTAGTGTCTGTTTATATTAGTCTCAATTTAATGGATGTGCACAGCTTTGCTTCTGTTTGTATGTATGCATGTCGAACAGAAATATTTAATATTATATTGTTCCTTGTTTTTTCTTTATTCGCTTTGAAATCAAAATTAATTTAAATGATGTATACAAATCGAAACAACAAACAAATATTGTGATTAAATAGAAACTAAATGTATATATATATATATATACATATATACTTATATATGTATATATATAATTATATATATATATATTGTGTGTGTGAATATATGTATGTAAATAAATATGTATGTATGTAGATCGCATCATGCCAAGAAAATGCTCAACTATCTGGATGAAATCGAGTCGGACTCATCGATATCAACGTTTGTGGATGAAATAGCAACAGCTCACAGCAATGATGAGGACACTGGCTTTGGCACCGACAGCAACCAAACAATGACAACGTCAGCGGCAACGACAACAGCCTCATCGGCATCATCTCCGTCTTCGTCTTCGTCCTCGTCTTCGTCAACGCCAACGCTGAGCTCAGAACTGTTTGGGGGCATCTTCAATACAAGCATGGGTCACAAAACCACCGAGCTGGCTGTTGCCAATGCCAATGCCATTGCTGTACAACAGCAACAGCAGCAGCAGCAACAACAACAGCAGCAGCAGCAGCAGCAACAACAGCAACGTTACCAGCAGCAACAGCAGCAATTTCATTATCCTGGATTACATTTGCAGCTGCAGCACCAACAACAGCAGCACCAGCAGCATGAGAGCAGCAGCAGTTGCAGCAGCAATAGCAGCAGCAGCAGCAGCAGCAATGGCTCTGTCGGTGGAGGAGATGGTCGTGGCGGTGGCAAGCATTTAAAGCGCAAGAAATACGAATGCAATCAGGTGGAGCTCGACAACGATGATGCGTGCAGCGAGGATGAGTTTATACGCAAAATTGCCACAGTTGCTGCAGACAGTACTGACGCCAGCAGAGACGTCAATGCCGGCCCCAAAATCAACAACAAAATCCATTGCAGGATCAGCAGCAATCATCACAACAATGAGCCAAAGTAAGCGGCCTTCTCTTTACAGCAAAATAAAACCAACTACAAAATTCACAGGCAACAAATTAAATAAATTACCAAAAATGGAAACAGCAATAATAAAAAAAGTCCTTTCAAAATTGCATAAATATACATTTTAAATATATGATCCATAAATATGCCAAAAACATGAATAGCCACAAAATGAAAAATTAGCAACATTTTCTTTGTTAAAAGTATATATATCTTTTTTATTTTCATTGTTTTTATTGAGAAACTATAAATATCACAAAACAAATGGACAGCATAAAATTGCCACAAAAGTAGCCAAAAAAAATTGTTTAGTAATTATCCGAAATGTGTTGAGCACTTTTGCCCAGATTCAATGGGTTCGAATTCTGAAATGCCTCAAAATCGAAAAAGAAATGTTATTTGACTTTTGTTGTATATTTTTGTATTTATATTTATATTTATACTTGCTTGTGTGTGTGTTATTTAGCTCTCTATCTCTGTCTCTCTCTCCTCTCTCCTCTCTCTCTCTCTCTCTCTCTCTCTCTATCGCTCTCTTTTTGTCTTGGTCTCTGTGTGTGTGTGTGTGTGGTAAACAAAATCAATCGTTAACAATAAGCAAAAATAAATCCAATCAAAAAGCATAAAATTCAAACAGAACAAAAACAATAACAATAACTGCAAGGTGCAGCTTTGGTTTATCCACAATTTTATATTCATTTGTTTTCACATTTTTTTGCTGCTTATTTTCATAGCATTTATGTTAATATACAAATACCAACAAAAAAAAAAAAAATAACCAAACAAAATTTAAATAAAATTAAAGAATGATTTTGTATTTTTGTTTGTTTTTCCGGTGTCTATGTTCGTGTTTGTGTGTATAAATCGTTTCGATTGATGTGATGTGTGTGTCTGTGTGTGTCCGTGTCTGTGTCTGTGTGTGTGTGTGTGTGTTGTGCTTTACCAAGTTGTTTCATCCTGGCCAGCACATGTTGCACTAAATTCTTTGTCATAAATCATTTATACGCATACGCTAAACACACACATACTCGTGCATAGCATACTTTATATACATATATATATATATATATATATACTTATCAAAACAAGCAGCGAACAGTAGTGAAAAATTTTAAAAATTCCTATAGATTCCAAGCAAAAGTTCACAATCCTAAGACAAACTACACTCAGGACCAAACAAATATAGCCTGGAGAATCGACGAAACCAGCTGGCAAGCTGCCTGTTCATCCACATTTTTAAATCAGAATTGTAAATACTAAATTTAAAAAATATTTGCATTTTAAGAAGAAGAATTGGAACCGAAATTCAACATTTTTCTTAGAGCAGAGTTACTGAAACCGATATTATTAGTATAAATATATGTTTTCTCTGAGTGTAGTATTTGTATTTGGGATTTGATTTGAACTATATTAGTATATCAGATTCGATTTATGATGAGTCGCAGAAAAGGAGGAGGAGGAGGAGGAGGAGGAGGAGTATCTCTATCTAGCAGCTGTATCGCTATAGTTTCTGTTTCTGATTGTGTGCTTGTTCAATTTGCCGCTTCGCAGATTCATTGGAACGCGCACCGTGACGCGTGTGGCGAACAAGAGGCAGCCGACGACGCCACTGAACAGCATCGCCAGCTCCAATGATGGCCATGTCCAACTGGAGATTGTGTCGCAGCCAGAGCAACAGCATCGTGCTCGCTACCAGACCGAGGGTAGCCGCGGCGCCGTCAAGGATCGCAGCGGCAATGGCTTCCCCATTGTCCGGCTAACCGGCTACGTTAAGTCCGCCGTGCTCCAGGTGTTCATTGGCACGGACATTGGACGCGTTGTGCCGCACATGTTCTATCAGGCGTGCAAGGTGGCCGGAAAGAATTCGACACAGTGCAACGAGAAGAAGGTCGATGGCACCATGGTCATTGAGATTGACTTCAAGCCCGAAACGGACATGACCGTCACCTGCGATTGCGTTGGCATACTCAAGGTACGTTCCACACAATCCACACAATCCAAAAGCTGAACTAATCGAAACTACATCATATTTGCCCTGTTGCAGGAACGCAACGTCGATGTGGAGCATCGTTTCCCCGAGCATCTGGCGCAAAAGAACAAGAAGAAGTCGACACGTTGCCGCATGGTATTCCGCACTCAGCTAACAAAAGATGATGGCAGCACCGAAACGCTGCAGGTCTGCTCCAATCCCATCATATGCAGTAAGTATTCCAGTTAATCTGCATATATCCATATATGTATATATATATATATATATATTTATCATTTTTTAATTATTTCTTGCTTTTTTTTTTTTAAATTTACAGCTCAGCCTCCCGGTGTTCCAGAGATTTGCAAGAAATCACTGAACTCGTGTCCCGTTGATGGGGGCTTGGAGTTGTTCATCATTGGCAAGAACTTTCTGAAGGACACACATGTTGTGTTCCAGGAGACGTATGACAGTGTCAATGGCGATGATCCCGCAACGGAAATAGCCGTACGCCAGCAGCTCATCGGTGGCACCGCTGCTCTTTGGGAGCAGAGCGTACTGCCCGATAAGGAGTATTTGCATCAGGTAAGTGCACATATCAATCTATAATATATATATATATATATATATAGAATTGAATATTGAATAATTATGATATTTGCTATATGCATTTGTAGACGCATTTGATCTGCACAGTGCCGCCGTATTTGCATCAGAACCTGCTCAAGCCGGTCGGCGTACAGGTGTCCATTATATCGAGTGGCAAGAAGAGCGAACCGCACAACTTCACCTATACACCCAAGGGCAGCTATACGACACTAGCGGCGGCCAGCACGTTAAGTAGCACAATGCATAGCCAAGGTATTTATTTGTTAACTATTTCTATATATACATAAAAAAAAAAAAAAGAAAAAAAAAAAACATGAAGCAAAAACAAAAAATATATAGCCGAAGCCCTTGCAGGCATCATCAACCATCATAACCGTATCAATAGCGATTCAAAACACAATCACATGCACAAAAAAATTAAAAACAAAAAAAAAAAAAACACAAGAACATTTAAAAAAATAAATAAGAAATAAAGAAACAACAATTTAAACCACAATCGGTCAGGCAGTCGTCGCAGGCAGGCCAGTTGAACGCACTTTAACGTTAACGTTAGTCTATTCAATAACTATGAAATACATATACATACGTATGTATACTCGTACATGCATACATACATACATATGTACATACATGCATACTTACATAAATACATATATGTATATCGATCGTATATATGTAATACATGTGTACAAAAACGCGTTAACTCGTTTTACCACAGTTAGTTCGAGAAAAAAGAAACCAACAAAAACGAATACCAAAATACTTTTCACTGCTTTATATATATATTTTTTTTTATATAACCGCGCCTCTTGCCAAGTTGGGAAAACCCATTGATTAGTTAGCTTATTAGATATTTAGTAGAGCCATTTATAAAGCCATAAATGATAATATATAATTTTAAATTACAACAATATAAAAAATCTCCTACAACAATTTGTATGCCTTCATGCGTTATTCTGTGGGCCAAAGATTAGTATTGCATATTTTATCTTGTCACACTCGACTTTAAGCTAGGATGCGAGTAGATGCATAGATGCAGATGCATAGATACAAATAGGCGGTTCGATGTATATTTCGTTATAAAAGTAAAGTCAACAAATAGTTTCAATCAAGAAGTAGCTGAAATAATTAATTACTTGCGTTCAGTAATTGTATTTAAAATCATAAGAACAACTGATGAAAATAGAGTATTCTTAACTTAAAATCCACTAGCCACATTTTCTTGTGCACCAGATTTTTGGCAAAAACAATACGAAGTATTGAAAACTAATACTAATTAGAAATCACATTTTACACATTTACAATTTCTAACGTTCAAAAATGCATCTAACAATACAAAATTCTAATGGGCCTCCCTCAATCGATATTACACATTCATTAATATATATATAGATATATATATATGTATATATATATACATATTTCAACTGGGTTTGCCGAGCAATTGATTGCAACACGAAAAAGAACAAAGTCAGTTAAACGCTTTTTATCAGATTTCATGAATGACCCATTAAAGCAATTGCATCCCAAACACCACTAAAATGTTGCTTGCCTCGCCCTCCAATCGAATATATTGCCATTGACACAGAATAACGCATGGAAGCTATAACAAAATATGATCACATAATTATAATATTTAAGTAGCTACAAAATCAAAACAAAACAACAACAAAAACACAATTAATATAATTAAGGTAAATAATATGCAATGCAAGATAGGAAACTGTGTTTTCACTGGGAAACACACACAAAAATAAGAAAAAAAAAAAAAAAAAAAAACTTAATATTTATAATAACAAAACTGCAATCTGTAAAACGAGATGGCACAAAACTCTGCGACGCTTCAGAAAACTTTCTCGAAAGCTTTCAAACATGGAGAGTTTATACACTGCGCGAATATCTGGCTTTCCTCTTCCTCAATTTCTCACTGAATCAACTGATGAACGAGGCCACTCGGAAACTGATCGAAACAACTCTGCGGTGTGAATGTGCGAAATTATGTAGGTTTAGTTCATTTTATTTGCCATTGCCATTGCCATTGCCACTGCCATTGCCATTGCCTTTGCTTTTTTTGCTGTGGATCGTGAGACACCTATTCACTGATTGATGATGCCGAAGAAATCCTTAATAGTATTCACATAACGAAATTATATAGTATTTTTCTCTATGAATTGAGGGCAACGCGTTGCTTGAGATTTCTTCGTTTGAATATGTTTTCTGCTTAAACACATTAGTTTGGGAGCCGTTAACCTGCAGTTATCGGGGCTATTTTTTCCTATAGCAGAGTCGTGCTGTGTGTGTGTGTGTGTAGTGTGTGTGTGTGTGAGTGTGAGTGTGAGTGTGTGGATGTGGAGTGTGAATGGGAGTGTGAATGCAAAGTGGGTGCTTATTGTATGAGGCATGCAGAGTTTTCTTGATTACGTTTCCACCCCACGAAGCCAGCGCCTGCAGCTAACGAAGACTCAACCGATAGTCGATAACCGATAATCGATACATCCGATAACTGATAACCCGACACCTCCGATAATCGATAGCCGATAACAAAAATGCAACAAATCAGCAGCAAGAGGAGATGCAGAAGAAGAAGAAGAAAGAAGAAGAAGAAGATGAAGAATATGATGATGAATATTAAAATAAAGAGAGAAAAAAGAAGGCAGCCGTTCTAATTCTTGTTCAGGGCACCTGGCAGGATCTTTTTCGCAACACTAATTACAACAATTCAACAAAAAAAAAAATTAAAAATATACATATATATATTTTTACTTTATTCTTCCTCCTCCCCTTCTCTTAGCAATTTAGGTGCTCAATATACTATATAGTCAAATATGTAACCATTTTGAGTGCTATAAAATGCAAAACCAAAAAGAAAAGAACACAAACAAAGAAACAATCTAGTCAAGAATATTCCCCAAAGTACAAAATCAAGATCCAAATCAAATTAATCAAATAAGCCAGCTAAATAAGGCAGCAATAAGATAAAAGCGCCACAGCTTAAATGGAAATCAACAAATACTATATCCAAAGATATATCAATATATACATAGATATATATATGTTTATATATATATGCGCACACGAATAAATATAATCACGGATCGACCCCCTTAAAACCAAACCAAACACACACCCAGACATTTTAAGTACGATTCTACAAAACAGATGGTCAGGAATAACTGCAGGGAGCAGATGAAGAATCTACAGCGTTACGTCTACGAAAACTCAACTCAACACGGAACACAGCCCAGCCAGCCAGCAAACAGCAACAGCGCGAGAGCCACAGCAACAACATGGAGCCCTCTGCACCACTCGATTAGGGTACTGGTGATACAAAAAAAAAACAAAAAAAAACCACAAATACCAACAAAATACTGAAAAAACAAAAACCAATTCTTTTTTTGAGAAAAAAAAATATATTGAATCATTGACCTCGTTTGACATTTCGTACATATTTATATGTCTACCATTATTATTAACTTTATACCTAGCTAAACATACTACACACATACACCTTTCAATACACCATAAATAACAGCGTTTCGCATATACTCCGCATATAGCTCGTATTTATACATACATATAGTATAGTATATAACATGCATACCATATTCAAAATGCCCCATTAACCAATTGTCAAAAATCTTGTTTTCGATTCAGCATAAGACGTGGGCTAGATTCATAAACAGATGCATGTCTTTGATACGAAATCGATCATTGAACTTGATCTGTTATCGATTCATTATATATATATACAACTTTGAATTCGTACTCATTTGAAAATGTTATGTCACAGAAGTAAACTTGTAAAGATCATTTACTTGGGATTTAGTTTTCAAGCCATCAAAGAGACAGTTGAGTAGCTTTATATTGGCAAACCATTTGAAATGAAAAGTCGAAGAAGAAATAGTTTCTATTTATGTAGAACGATAAGAACGGGGAAAAGAATATGCGTTGTATTTGTAAACAGCCAAAATCTGGGTTTATTATTAGTATTATTATCATTATATGTTTTTTTGGGCTGGTCAGCTGCACAGTTTAGGGCATTTATAGGAAAGTTCTTTAAGAAGTAGTGATGGGACTCACCTAGAACGAGTGGAATTTTAAAAGCATTGCTCGCACTTCAGAGCCTCAGCATTACGCCTAGAGATATACCTCAAATACAAAACAAAATGTGCCCATGATATACAAGGTGGTGGTGCAGTTGAACTTAGTCCTTAATCCCACTTTGGTGAACTGATCGAATCTGCAATGTGGGTGTGGGTGTGGGTGTGGGTGTGTGGTTAGTGTTAATGTTAACGTTAATGTTAATGTTGTTCTACCTTCTATGATAATAAGATGTTTTTTTCTTCGCACTCCGACTATCATCTAGCATTCTCGTACTAACCAGACCAATTTATCCGACCTCACATAAAACTCATACACATACTTACCTACATATATGATATATACACAAAAATAAAATATATATATATATATATATATATATTTATATATATACATATATAATAATAATAATAAACATAATGATAAAAGCAAATCTAACTAGATTTTAATGATGCGCATACAAACCTATTAAAATATTTAATCTATAAGTGTAGTTCTTAAACAAATATCTTTAAGCTGCTGCCCTGGAAATTGCTTTGCGACAACTGTCTGAAATCGAGCCTGGCTGAGCTTAAGAAGGGTGTGTGTGTGTGTGTGTGTGTGTGTGTGTGTGTGTGTGTGTGTGTGTGTGTGTGTGTGTGAGAGAGCGTAACGTAACATGAATGTGAGAGAAATTGTGTTGTATGAAAGAGAGATTGAGAGTTGGTTTGTTCGTTTAAATATTCCTGTTGTTTTGCCTACGATTACTACGATTATTAGTGGTATTTTTCGATGGAACCTCGTGCATTTTGTGCCGTACTCGCCTCGTGTGTGTAGCTTCTTCTTCTACTATTTTGTAAGTGTGAATCTTGTCATCGCTAAACATTTGCTTTCGGATTTGGATCACAAGATGGCGTTTTATTTGGTCTAGCTTCATCGGTTGTTGGCTTCAGATCGTCTGTTATGTGTGTGTGTGTGTGTGTGTGTGTGTGTGTGTGTATTTGATTTCTGAATTGGATACTAGATAGCCCTTGTGAGTTTGTGAATGCTGTCGATAACCAAAGCAATTTCCCGAAGACGTACCATTAAACATACACACATATATACATATATATACCTATACATATATTTATAGCCTAATAAAGTCGTTTAATAACTAGCCTTTAATTTTGTAGGCCCTGTTGGGCCATAAGACTTAACCCACCAAGCCCCAAAACAAGCAATAGACACCCATGCCATAGACACAACAAAGCCAAGCCACCCTTTAGACACCCACCCATCCCCGACCCACTTACTCCATCTATGAACGAAAAAAAATCATATATATATATATATATATATACATATATGTATATAGTACTTACAACCCAACCACCCGAACCTGGACTGAGTGCAGCGAATTGGTTTCTTCAAAAATAGAGAGCAATGCATTTTATTTAATTTTAGTGTTAGCTTTAAGGTTTCCCCTAGACATGTAAGTTGTAGGCCATAGTTGCACAAGCAGTTGCTCTCTATTTCAAAGCCACCAAATCAGCTGACTGTCTCTTTGCTCTCTCCCTCTCCCTCTCACTTTCTCTGTCTCCATCTCTTTCTCTTTGTCTCCATTTATCTCTCTCTCTCTCTCTCTCTCTCTCTCTCTCTCTCTCTCGCCCCCTGTGTTTACACCCACTGCTAGAAGTAAGCGCTTTACTCAGTTATAATAATTCCCCAACATTTTTGTTTTATTATATTATACTTTTATACATTTTCTTTATAATTTTTTGCTTAATATTTTTTTAGTTGATTCTCGACTCCTCGCCCCTGACCCCTCAACCCCTCAACGAACCCAAAAAAGAAAAGAGAAAAAAAAGAAAACGAAAAGCCCATGAAAAACTGCGCAAATGCCACAACCTGTGTACTAAATAAGTGTCTCTTGTTTTTGTAGATGTTGGCAGTTTCATGGACACCAGCAGTGCCCCATCCACTGGCAACTCAGTCTGGACGAATAGTGGCAGCAATGCCGCCACTGGAGCGAACGTTGTCGAGACGAAGCATGAGCTTGATTTGGGCATGATGCCGCCACCGATAACCACACAGATACCGATGGGATTACGTCGATCCTCGTTGTCTGGGTCCACACCGATGATCACCGATCAGCAGCAACAGCAACAGCAGCAACAACAGCAACAGCAGCAACAGCAGCAGCAGCAGCAGCTGGTGCATCTTACCGCTGAGGCGGCGCTGAAAAGTGAACTGCTCGATGAGAATAGTTCGCACAGTCCGCGCACCGCACAGGACAACAATGGTAGCCTCCACTCGCCGGAGGCACTCATCAGTCCATGCAGTCCCAATGCTCTGCAATATCATGCACACTACGCACGCAAGAACAGCCTGGATGCCATCATGTACGATCAGTCGAATAGTATGCCCGGTTTTCCGGTTGATGCCACGACGACCGTTGATCTGGATCCGGCCGCTGTTGCCGTCGCCGTTGAGCTGGCCGTCAAGCATGAGATTGTAAAGCATGTGGTGCAGCAGCATCAACAGCACCAGGCACCGGCACAACAGCAGCAGCAACAGCACAAGTTCATTGATGATCTAACCAAATCGACAACCGTTGTCAATAGTAATGGGACAAGTGAGCCGGCGCTCTTTACCACAGCAGCGGTGATTGATCATGCCCTAACCGATATTCTCCAGCAGAAGGTGGGCGTTTTGTCGCACACATCTGCCACATCCGCGCCCAGTGTGCTGAAGCGCAGCCTTTCGATCAGTAGCAACAATTCAAATAGCTCCCATTCGAGCAGCGATACGCAATCGCCAAATAGTTCGCCACTCACGCAGGACATCATATTGAACTCGGAGCCGGCAGCAGCACTTGGTGCTAGCCTCCAACAATTGGCAACTGGGCCCGCGGTTGCTGGGGGAGGCGTCAGCAGTGCCAGCGGCACACTATCCACCGATATCATTATGAATCCAGCTGTCTCACCATCGACCATACTCTGTTCGGCAAATGGGGCAGCGACTGCCGTTGTGCCCAATATATTGGCGCCACATCAGGTGACGATGGCCAATTCGATATTGAATGACATTGCCATGCAGGCGGAGCCAACGCAACAAGATGCGGCGGTCGCTGCGCTGGCATTGAGCAACATTATGATGAGTCCACCAAATGCGGATGTCCACGATACACTGCCACCGACACCAGTTGTTATGCAACCGGAGGTGGCAGCCACAGCAACGTCAACGGCAGTCAGCAACATGATTATTAAAGCAGCCGCCGATTTTATAACCACACAGGAGCAGGAGCAGCATCATTATCATCATCAACATCAACATCAGCAGCAACACCAGCAACAACACCAGCAGCAACATCAGCAGCAACATCAGCAGCAGCATCAACACTTGCCACATCCACATCCACATGGTCCGCAACAGCAACAGCAGCAGGCTGGCAATGCAGCTGCCACCACGAATGATCCACTTGTTAATCTACTGTTAAATCATACAACGACAACGGAAACGGTTGCTGTGGAAGCGGCAGCAGCGGCGGCGGCAGCAGCAGCCGCTGCAGCTGTCTTTCCCACGCTGTCCGCTGTTCATTTGCCCGTTGTGCCACCCACACCACAAGAATCTCTCATTGTCGCCCTCGCCACGGAGAATGCGCTGCAGAAATCGGTGGCCACCGCTGCCGTAACCACAAATGGTGCCGTAATGACCCAACAGGCATCGGCACCCAGCAGCGCCGGCAGCATTCTACCGGCGGCCGTTGGAGCTGTCGCTGCTGCCGCTGCTGTTGCCGTGCAGCCACCGATACCTCAGGAGCTGACCACAATGTCCGATCAGGATCTAATCAGTTACATCAATCCGAGCACCTTCGATCAGCGTAAGTTTCTCTGGATGAGCTAGTAATCGGATAAAGATATTCCAATTCATTTGTATTATTATTATAAAAAAATAAAAAAAAATCCTAAATTCTTTCCGGCTGCAAATATCTCCTTGATTATGCAAATATAATATGCGAATTTCTACAAATACAAATATAAATCAATTTTGTTCTTGTTCTCTTTTTAGTTTAAACAACAACTGATCAACAAATTAAACTATTGGGTTACTTTAATCGACTAATGGGAAACCACACAGGCCTAATCCTAAGCGTATAAATAGATACACACACACACACACACACACACACACACACACACACACAAACACACCACGCACATCAACATTTTAATGTGGACAAAATTCTATGGTACAACTTTAAATATTTGGTAAGCAAAACTGATTACCACCAAAGGGAAAATGGCAACCGAAAGCGTTTCTCGCACGCACACACATACACATACACACACACACACACACACAAACTTTTGTAGTTTTTAAGCTCACTTGTTAATTTTTAATTGATTTTTTCAACAAAAGTCAAATTATCTCAAAAATGATAACGACTGCCATATAAATACATGAATAAACTACGAGCAAGCGAACCAGCTAAATAATAATAAATAATAAACAGACGAAGCACAACAAAATAATTTAATTATACATTAAAAAGAAAACGTTTAAATTATTGAAACACTTTTCTTTTTTTTTTGCGTTATTATCCCGAAAGTCTTTGAAAGTTGAAGTCTGATTTGATATATGTACATATGTACATATAAAACACCTATATTTTCCTGCAAATATACAAGAATTTCTATACATTTTTTTTTTTGCAAAATCAAATTTAAATTATCTATGTACATGTGTAAATATTTTTAGTAACGAATATGAATATGCGAAAATTCCAAAAGACTTTTTATTTAAAGAAAAAAATAAAACCCATTTTTTTTTCATACTGTTAAAGTTTTACATGTTTAAATTATATCGAAATGAAGATGAAAACAAAATATTATTATTATTAACATTATATTTTATTATTATTATTATTAAGACTATTATTACTGTTAATAGTTTCTAAATGTAGTCATAGTTTCGCATTACCATATAAAAAAATAATTATATATGTGTATGTGTATGTATATGTATATGTATATGTATATGCATATGTATATGTATATGTATATGTATGTGTATGTGTATATGTATATGTGTATGTATATGCATATGTATATGTATGTGTATATGTATATGTATATGTATATGTCCATGTATATATACATGTATATGTATATGTATATGTATATGTCCATGCATATGTTCTAAATGTCTCCTTGTGTGTTTAAAGCGCATTGATTAGTATTACAATAAAATAACAAAAATAAGTGGCCCAGGAGAAAAAACTGTTCAGTTTGTTCAGGCATTTCATTAAATAAAATAATTTCAACACTATTAATTATCAAAGGACAAAAGCCACAAATAAAACAAAATGAAATCAACCCTCTTAAATATGCATTTGTATACCTTTAACTAACGATTTGCTGTACGATATTTATACACAAGAAAGTGAACACAAATATTTATGATACCTATAATAATGTTAATGCATAGAATTTGATTTTATTGACGAATTTCGCCGAGAATTAATAATGAATAATAGAAATAATGATAAAGCAGGCTGCTGAATAATTTTGAATAAACACACAAATAAAAAAAATACCTAAGATTACTTTGAGCAAACACAATTCTAAGCTGAAATGTAATTTTCATATATTTGAACAATCCTCAAACAAATAGGCGGTGTTCCGCGCTGGTTTTCAAACCGGTAGCCCAATTAAAAAGCTTTTAGGTGTTATGGATGTAAATGTGTTAAACACTCTCAGAGATTGCATATATTCCTGATAAATACAAATATACATATATTATATGATGGGCATACACCCAATTTGTTGAACTAAGCACTATATATAAGTAAGATATATATATATATACATTTTTTTTTTTGTATTTTGTATTATTGTTCGCCTACAACTGATCAAAGAGTCAAGAAAAAGGCTAATGCTCTAAAGAATTGTTAAATTTAGAAAACTTACATAACTATATCAACATATACATATGTACATATGTATATGTACATTTACAAATGAAAAAAAAAACGATAAAAAAAGGTTAAATGTATTTTTGATGTCCTTATTGCTGCAAATGAAATTAAATATCGAATTTCAAGCGTATCAAATAAACATAATTGTTGTCAAATTGTTTGAACTAAAAGCGAGCGAGAAAGAAACAGCAATAGCACTTTCCCTTTCACGAAAGCCACTTGTAATTGTATCCAACATGTGTGTTTCAAATGGGTTCAAGAGCTCTTTTTGCCTTTGAACCTTCCACACTGTTGGAAGCTGTTGTTTATTGTAACATTGTAACACTAACTAGTAAAAGAAAGGTGCTACAAGAACTGGCTTGTGCCGCTTTATTTGCAGTCTCTTTCCGTTTGCAACTTGAATACGAAGCTCGTCGTCTTGATGTGAATAAAATGAAAGTGAATAAAAAAACAAAAACAAAATCAAATCCTCAACATCTTTGTGACGTGTCAAACGTGTATTTATTGCGGAACGATTTACAATATAAATATATTTCATACATATATATAATAGATTTAGAATAAGTGAATAACAATATATACAAATTGTTTGCTGTGATTGCAACTAGAATGCGAAATGAAACTCGGCTGTTGGCAGAGCGCAACGTGCACGATGCGATTGCCGTATCCAATCCGTGCTCACCGTTTGTATGGGATGTGTGGCGAAGTGCTGCTGATGCCACTGCTCAAAGTCCTGACGATTCAGGCGACTGGGAGACACAAATACAATTGTCAGACTTTGGCGTTGCGATTCGCTGACCAATTGACCGCCGCGCTGCATAAAAAGAAGCCTCGCCAGCTCGTCTGCGTCCCGGTTATAGAAGCAACCGTGATGCTTGGCAAATATGTTGTATGCGGCAGCGTCGCCAAGTAGTTGCTGCTCCAGTTGGTCCAGTTGTTGCTGCTCCACATCTACAGTGTCCAGCTGTGCATCGGTAATGTCCTGCAGCACTTCCTGCAGCTCCTCAATGCTGCAAAATATGTCCGTATAGCTGTCACCCAATCGATCAAAGCTTTTGGCGAACTGTGATTGCAGCGCATTTGTGGCGGAAAGGACATCCCTGGGACGCAGTTCGATTTGCTGCTTCTCGCACACTCGCAACAGCCAGTCGAGCCGTAGAATGTCGTTGGTGCGCGGCTGCTGCTGCATTAGACGCTCAACCAGATAGATCAGATCACCGGCTATGCAATGCACTTCGGATCGTTGGGCAACGGATTCTGAACGATTGTGCCGCCATTCTGGGCGGCCAGCGTCTGCAGCTGCTGCTTGCTATTGCCACGAGCGCCACTCAATATGCAAAAGCTGAAGCCATCAAACAGCTGCGAGCTGTGCTCCAGCGGCTGTACATCGTAGCGCTTCTCATAGGCCGCCAGACCAAGGCGATTGCGTTCAGCGGGCGTTATCTTTTGACGTTTGCGTTCCGTGGTGAAGTCGTTTAGGCTCGCCTTTCGCTTGTTCAGCTTTTTGATGCCACCGCGACCCTGGCAAAGTGTTTTTGCAAATATATATATATATACATACATATGGAAAACATATTATGTGTACACAACTGGACAGCAAAACTAGGTAATAACAATCAAATTGTTTGGCACATTTCTTTGAACTTTAAGATCTCTGCTGATATTGTTTGCAAAAGGTAAGTTTTGAATATATTCATTAGAATAAAGACTTTACAGACCTATCAAATAGGCTTAAATGGGTGAAGGATATCAGTACAGGACAGAGGATAGAAGATAGAGCGTAAACCCTAGGATCAAGGCAAAAATTAACAATTGTAATTGTATCAATTGAAAGATCTCAGAATTTCTTTACGAATGGATTCAAGAAAACCTGATTAGCTAAAAACGATCAATTATAATTATGGCCCCGCCATGCCACCAAATTGTTGTTATTATTCACACCTATTTGAATATTTTAATGTCCAGGTGTGTATTATATTGACCGCCTTACCTGGCACAGTTCTGTGTACTCCTGCAGCGTCATACATTCGTTCCACACCTTGTCATCGCGCATGAGCTGCGTGCGTGGAAAGTGCAGCGATTTGGGCGTGAAATATGCACCATTTGGCGTTAAGTCAGCTGCCTTCACCTGCAATACGATTGACTTGTCGGGCTGGATCCAAACGTCCGGTGAGCCATCCTTCTCGTTGGGCTTATAGTGATACCACAACGGTGGCGGGTCTGTGCTCGCATTGCGCCAATGCGGACTCAGCTCGTGATGGAGCACGCTACGCTGGCGCGTATTGTTGGCCACACAACCAATGCTGTAGACCTCATCGCGTTCCGTGTCGCCACCGGGCTTCAATACGCCCACCAGAAACGATTCAATGAATGTCCGTTTGCGATTGTAAAAGCCACCAATGATCAGCACATCGAACTCTGTGATCAGACCTTCTATATACTGAGTAAGAGAGAGACAGATAGAGCGAGAGAGAGAAATATGTTACACATATCATATGAAAACAATCAAACAGACAGACTCACATCTGCTTTGTCCTTGTACCAGCCACCGCCAACACGTACACCGGGCTTATAGACTGAGTTTTGCTTCTTGAGCACAATGCCCTCGGCATTGGAGTCGAGCATCTGTTGGAAGAGCGTATTGAAATGCTCCAGCGAGGCAATTTTCTCGGCCTTCATTAGCTGGAGTACGCCCTGCTGCTCGGTGATTAACTCATGCAGCTTATGGGCACGCTGCACATACGTCATATCGAGGAGACTCCCCCCATTCAAATAGAGTAGATCATAGACAACGAAACAGGGACGCCAGCTGCGATCCGGCTTTAAGTGTTTGACATCTGTGTTCTCGCCTTTCTCGCGATAGCGCAACTGTTGCGTATCCCAAATCATCATCTCGCCATCGAGTATTATCGATTCCATGCCCAGGGGCAGCAGTGTTCGCAGCTGGGGCGTCAGTGTTCCGTGTTCGTAGCTATCGCCAAAGCTTTTTGTGTAATCGGCACCATTGCGGGATATATATTTAAATCGATTGCGTGCGTAATGCAATTGAAAACGTTCACCATCCATTTTCCGTTCCATATAGAGGACATCCGATTGCATTAGATCCTCGATCTTGCCCGGAAACCGTTCGCACAGCATTGGACGTATTTGCTGGAAGGGCTCAATGAATGTGTTTAAATTGATGACAGCGCTGATATTGGCACTGCTACCGCTGCTGCTGCTAGTGGCATTACCAGGCGTTGTCTCCAGCGTTAGCTTGTCGTCAGCGAGCAGATTACAGATACGCTCCAGATCCGAGCAGCGCCGATACATGTCCTTCGCCATGGGATGCAGCAGACCGAATAACCGCTGCTCGCCAATCCCCAATCCCATCGACTTGAGCAGGATGCGTATCAGCCACTTTTGCTCCTGGGCCGATGCCAGCTCTGTAAAACGGATCAGCTCACGTTCCTTCACTAAATCAGGCAAGAATTCGCACTTGAAAACGTTTTGTTGCTTCTATATGATTCGAAATGGCTTACCAGTCGTATGCTCGCTGGCAATAAGGTCGAGCATGTCGTGGACTTGCTTGAGTGTCAGGTTGCTGGGCTCGTTGTGGCATCGTGGCAATAGCACAGCATGCACCACATCCGCATAGTCACGAAACGAGGAGAAACTTCGATGCTGCAAGCGAATCGCATCATCAGCTGATGATGACAATCAAGAAATGGACAACATTATTTGGATGAAATGATCGCTTCGATGTTAATTGGCTGCTGCCACTCACAGTCCTTGGGTAGCTGGAGGACGCGTGTGTAGAGGCGTCCCAAGGCCGTTATCTGCAGGCCGTAATTGTCGCGCGAATTGTCCGCGCCGGGCAACAGCAGGCGCAGCACTGGATAGAAGCTGCTCTTGCCGTCTTCCGATTGCTTGGCAGTTAGGCCAGCATTCTGGCGGAATGCCTCGCGATGCTTGCAGAAGGAGTCGTAGTAACGCTTCAGGACGATCTCTTTGCGCTGCGTATTCTTTGCCACCTTAACCCTCTCCATCATTGTGCAAATGTCGCGAAATTTAATCGTGTCGGAGATGTCCATTTTAAATTATTGAATATGTTGTGATGATTTCATCAACAAAGCGAAATAAACAAAAATACCACATCGATGATATCGATAAGTTGTTTCCTATCGATTGTATGGCTTCGGTTTTTGGGGTGACCATATTGCCATGCAATGCGCCCGACGTTTTGCAGCCCTGACAACAGCAGTACATGTTTTTCGCATATGACAACATTTGTGAAATTGTAAAGATTAACAAACATCAGAAATAAATACAACATGTTGTATTTGGAGGACTATCTGGAGAGTGAGTGCAGTGGCGATGGCGATGGCGATGCCAATATATATGCCAGTATTATTTTTATTCTAAATTGCAGTGATTGAGCATCTGCCGCAGGAGTTGCGCGACCGTTTCACAGAAATGCGCGAACTCGATTTGGCTGTGCAAAGTAAGTTAATTGTAGCTGGAGGTTTTATTATGTACAAGTAAAGTAAAGTATTACTTGAAATTCATCACACGTGCGCAGACAACATGGACTCGCTGGACAAGAAGTCGCGCATGTTCTTTCAGCAGTGCAAGCGCGGTGAATTACAACACGATTCGATGGACAGCCTGCGCGGCGATTACTTTAAGGTGATGGAGGATGCCGATGAGAAGGTGGCAATTGCCACACATATTCACGAGCTGGTCGAGCGCTATCTGCGCCGGCTGGACAGCGAGCTGTTCAAATTCAAATGCGAACTGGAGGCGGACAACAATGGCATCACCGAGATTCTAGAGAAACGCTCGCTGGAACTGGATGGCAACAATTCGACGGCTGCAACGGCTCTGCTGCTGAGCATGAATCAGAAGGAGAATCGATTCTATAATCAAGCGAGCAGTGCGGTGAATAGCAATCTAATCGCTGGTAGCATCAACAGCGCCGCTGGCATCATCAGCACCACAGGCACTGTGGGTGGCAGTGGCACTGGCGGTAGCAGTAGCAGTGGCAGTCTGCTCGTCAGCAGCTCCGCTCTGAGCAGCCTGACCGGCAACATTGGCAGCAGCAGTGCAGGCGTCAGCAGCAGCACAGCCGTTAGCAGCAGTGGCCATCATCGACATCGCAAGCTGGAGAAGCGTCGCGAAACGATTTGCACCGTGCCCATGCCAGAGAAGAGACCCAATCTAAATCAATCGTTGCCAGTGGCGAGTGGCGGTCACAGTGGACATCACACTGCTGGTGCTCATCACAGTGGTGGTGCTCATCACACTGGCAGCCACAGCGGCGCCAGCCTTGTCATTCCGGTCGTTGGCAATCATGTGAACACGATTACCACCCACGTCGCCCTCCCCATGGTGGCTGGCAGTGGTGCCACAGGGAATGTGGTTAATGCCGCTGTTGCCGGCAATCTTGTGCGTCAGCTGCCCACAAATCTTGGCGCGCACAGCGTAATCGGCGGCAACGGCAGCAGCAGCAGCACCAGCAACAACAACTCTACAAATGTTGCCGCAGCCGTGGCAGCTGTTGCAGCAGCAGCTGCTGCTGGTGTCGCCGCCAGCAATAATGTGGCAGTGGGTGGTGGTGCAGCTGTTGCCGGTGCAGGCGTGGGTGCCGGCGTTCAAGGTGTGCCCGGCAGCCATGTCGGCCATGGCAATGCGACGACGGTTAGCTACAATCTGCATCAGCTGGGCGGCGGTGCATCTGCCTCGAGTGCCATTGCAGCGGCGGCGAGTCAAGCGATCGTTGCCACTCAACAGATGCCGCAGGGACGACGCACGGCCAGCCTGAAGGCCAGCTTTGAGGCAATACATCATGTCGCTGGCAGCAACGAGTTCTGGTCGGCAGCTGCAGCGGCCCAGGATAACAGCTTGCAGCCAGCGACTGGAACGCTGGTCAGCGGCCAACATCAACATTCCCATCATCATCAGCAGCAGCAGCAGCAGCAGCAGCAACAACAACAGTCGCAGCAGCAGCAGCAGCAACAACAGCCACAACAACAGCAACTCCAACATCATCAGCAGCAGCAACAACAACAGCATCATCATCATCAGCAGCAGCAGCAGCAGCAACAACAACAACAACAGCAGCAGCAACAGCAACAGCAGCAACAACAACAACACCATCATCATCATCACCAGCACCATCATCAGGAGAAGAAGCACAAGAAGTAAGTGGAATTTACTAAGAATAACTAAGTTGAACCAACTCTAAACATATTTTTTCCTATTTTCTTTGGTTGATTGCAGAAAGTTAAATGCCAACATCTCGATGCCTGGTGGCATCGCTGTCAAATTCTGGGATGGATCGTCGGGCAACTCGATTGCATCGTCCACATCATCGATGAGCGTGGACTCTGTGGACATGCTGTCGAGTGGCACATCTGCTGCAGCTGTCATACCACATGCCAGCCAACTGCATCATCCCGCCACACACGGCGCACTCTCCCTTAATCCCGTCGCTGTCAATCAACAACAGCAACAGCAGCAGCAACAACAGCAGCAGCAACAGCAGCAACAACAACAGCAGCAGCAGCAGCAACAACAACAGCAACAACAATTGGCAACTGGCCATGGAACAGTGGCTGCTGCTGCTGCTGGTGTGGCAGCCACTGCATCGTCCGTTGCCCTGCCGGTTGTGAATAGCGTCACAGCGACAGCCATTGGATTGCCGAGCAGTACGCTGACACCGGGCGCCAATCTGACCATCAGCGATGCTGGGTTGGTTGTGGAGCAGACGCAGGAGGGCGAATGGTCGTACGATCCGAATGAGCCGCGCTATTGCACCTGCAATCAGGTGTCTTATGGCGATATGGTTGCCTGCGACAACGACGCCTGCCCCTACGAGTGGTTTCACTATCCTTGCGTGGGCATCACCCAGCCGCCCAAGGGCAAATGGTATTGCCCCAAGTGCACCGCTTCCATGCGGCGACGAGGCAATCGCAAAAACTGACTAGCAGCTGCCACTGGATCGGGAGCTGCGACTGGGGCTGGGGCTGAAGCTACAGCTGGGGCAGCAACTGGTTCAGTTTGATGAAATCGTAATTCGTTAAAATCCAAATCGCTAAACCCCAACAAAAATAGGACATTATTCTTAAAAATATATGATTTTCTGCTCAGTATATATAAGCTTTAGATGTCTGAAATGAGTTAATAAACTAACTCATTAATGCATTCATCGATTTCATCACTTATCAGTTATTAATCTGCAGACGTATATATATATATTTCTGTACGGAATTGGGAAATATATCGCGGGCAGTTTCATTGCCTTGAATTTAAATCGCACCAACTGATTAAAATATCGATAGTTAGTAAGGGATATCGTATAGGGTAAGCTATCGGTCTTCATGTCTTCAGCTTGCCAATCGAATACTTATCGGCCATCGCTAGCATTGAGGTGACGGCATTGGCTTTGTGTGTCCAAAAACAAACTGCTTACAAAAGAAATATAAATATATATTTTTGTGTGTTGCGCAAAACGCAAAACTGAAAACCGTAATTGTGTGGTGGAAAAAAGCAAATAGCAATCACGCAGTCAACTAAGCACTTATTTAGCGCTCCCCACAGTTTGCAGATAACGGCCTCAAAATTGGCAAAATACGGAAAAACAAGAAAATGAGCTACAATGAGAAAAGTGAGCCCATCACAAAAGAGGAATGGCTGCAGCGACTCGAACAGTTCCCCTTCAAGCAGGCGGACATGAATCGTCTCATCATGAACTACTTGGTCACAGGTGACACAGCATCCACATATATTTTTTATATCTACTATTTTTTATAATATAATATATAATTATACGTGTGTATCGCGCAGAGGGCTTCAAGGAGGCAGCCGAGAAGTTCCAGCACGAGGCGGAACTGGAGCCGAGCGTGGAGCTGAGCAGCCTGGACGATCGCATCCTGATACGCGAGGCGGTGCAGGAGGGCCGCATTGAGGAGGCCACACATCTGGTGAATCAGCTGCACCCGAATCTGTTGGGCAGCGAGATCTATTTGTTTTTCCACTTGCAGCAGCTGCAACTGATCGAGCTGATCCGCGCTGGCAAAGTGGAGGAGGCGCTCGTCTTTGCCCAGTCCAAGCTGTCGGAGTCGGGCGAGGAGATACGCTTCGAACTGGAGCGCACACTGGCCCTGCTGGCATTTGAGAAGCCGCAGGAGAGCCCCTTTGCCGATCTGCTCGAGCAGTCGTATAGGCAAAAAATCGCCAGTGAGCTGAACGCGGCAATTTTGCGCAGCGAGCACAGCGAGGATTCGACGCCAAAGATGATGTTCCTGCTCAAGCTGATATTGTGGGCACAGTCCAAGCTCGACAGTCGCTCAATTTCCTATCCCAAGATGAAGGACCTGGAGACGGCCCAGGTGGAGCCCAAATAAATCAATGCTCGGACCGGCGGGGGAAAACACAAATAATCATAAAATCTATAAGCGCGTGGGCGGGCGAGTGGGCGGATGGTCAATTTTAGGCGTGGCAACTGCAGCTTGATTGTAAACGGAGCAAAGTACTACCATTTCTATACAACTACCATGTCTAACTATCCATCTATCTATATCGATATCTATATATAAATGTATATTTTATAAATGAATGCATTAGGAATCTTTTGTTGCACCTTCAAAACAGTGTGTGTGCGAGTGTGTTTGTGTATGTGCATGTGTGTGTGCGTGTGTGTGTATGTGAAGAGCAATAAAAATACAACAAAAATTGTGATTGCATTCATTGGGAGACATTCACCAGCCAAAGAACAGATCCATCGCCTTGTTCATCAGACCGGAACTCTTCTGGGGCACATTGTTCCTGTTGGGCGACACCTGACTGTCGTACTGGGCATTGTTGTATGATTCCTGGGCAAGCGGACGCACCTTTGGCTTATACGCCGGTGCCTGTGTACCCTCGGCGCCCAGCACTCGGGCGTTCTCCTTGTCGATGATGGTGTCGTCGGTGCAACGGGTTACGCCCACCATCACATTGCTGGCAATGATCTTTTGATTGTAGTTGAGGGCCTTGCCGCATTCGATGCGCGACGCAAAGCGGACGTGCATCCAGTTGCCATTCTGTGGTGCATTCACCACATCCACAATTGTGCCGCACATCGCAAAATGATGCAGTATCATCGAACTGGCGCCGGGCGAGAAACCAAATATGGTTACCCAAAACTCAGCGCCACGCGCCTGTGGCGACATAGTGGCACCAAGTGGCGAGCACAGGGCACGCATCGAGGCATTCACCGCATTTGGTGCACTCGACACATACGAATCATTTAGCTGTGTCGTTGGCGGATGTCCGCTCTGGTTTAGACTGTAGTTGGAGCTGTTAAATTGCGATGTTTGCAATATGGCCAAATGATTGCGTTGCTGCATGTTTGGTGTTGTTGCTGCTGTTGCAGCAGCAGCAGCAGTGGACACCTGTTCGGTGCGCAGCGTATCGAACAGTCCTTGCGTGGGCGGTCCAGCCTGATGACTGTTGTTTGTTCTACCAGCACCAGAAGGGGTCCCACCAGAGGAGCCGGCAAAAAGCGAACGATTCCCAATCAAACCGGATCGATTGAAAGCCTGCGGATTGCTGTAGCTGGTCTCCTGTGGCGTGTTGCTGCCGGGAGATGTAGCTGCCAGGTGGGTTGTCATATACATTAGCAATTGCAAATAGATTGGCAATTAGTTGGCTTACCAAAGCTGACGCTGTAGCGCCCCAGTTTGGGGGAGAGCGTGTTGTTGTGGGGCGTCATTGTTTGGCCATCGCCCATGAGAAATGGCGGCAAATATTGGCTTTGATTGCTGCCCGGACTGCTGACGGGACTGCCCAGTGTCATCGGCTCCATTTGCTAAAAATGTAATTTAATTTAAAAAAAAAAGGACAACAGTTACAATCTTAATTTCAGCTACAGAAGCAATTAATGAAATTTAAAAAAGATGCAACTCAGTTTTGGAAGTGCTTTCGCGTAGACACAAGTGTTGCAAATGCACGTATCGATTATATATCGATAGTTGACGTTTCGGGTGACCATTTGAATTTTGAGTGTTATTTAGCACATTGAGCAGCGCTCATATCGATAGTGTTGTAGTAGTACATCGATTGTTGTCAGTTTCATTTCAGACATCACATATAACGGAGCTGTCGGTCAAGCGCGTGTGACCTGTGCGTCTTAATTTCCTTTTTTTTTGTGTTGCTTTTCGACAGAACATAGAAGACATATTTCCAAAAATATAAAATAAAAAACGCGACGCGTCGAACAGCGTGTGCCTATTTTGTTGTTACTGTGTTACCTGCTGTGTCCTAATTGAAATATTAATGCGCTCAAGTGCATTCGATAAGAGACTGCGTCCCTGCCCTTTACATAGCTCCACCAGTAATTATCATCACATCAAATAACGAATTGTGGTGCGTTGTTGTTGTTGTTGATCTTCTCGTTGATCTGCAAAGGGTGCTGCTAGCTGCGCTATGTGGAGTCCAACACATTGCAGTGTAACTGGTAAGTGCAGGTGTTTCTCTCTCACTCCCTCACACTCACTCTACTTCTCTCTCTGCCCGTCTGTCTGTCTTTAGTCAGCTGGTCACACTTGTAAATGCCGTTGCATAAATAACAACTCAGAGATGACGGTCCCAAAAAAAAAATATCGCATTAAAACTTAAAACTGGTTTAGAGTTCCAGTCTCTCTCTCTCTCTCTCTGTCTGCGTGTGTGTGTAATATTATTTAAACGCAAAGCCAATTGAGTTACGTTAAATACTATTAATTGGTCGAATTGCGCATTATGTTTCTTATTGTCAAACAACTCACACACACACACACACACACACGTGTAAATTTTTATATATGTGGAAAAAAGCATTACAAGTTATTGCTTCAAATTTGGTTGGTTGCTTTAAATTTCACTTTTCCTCAACAGCGCTACTTGCTGCCAGTTTTCCCGGTTTTCTCTTTTTTTTATTTTGTTTTTTTTAATTTGGGGCAGTATCAGTGAATTACTTTGATAAGATTATGTGGCATGTATTTATTTGGCATTTGCCATTTTCATTACTCATGCGATAAGTTTTCATCGTCTCTTACCTCATCGCGCAAAAACTTTCAAAACGAAACTCCCCCCTCCCTGTCCCTATCTTACTCGCACTCTCCCTCTCTCACTCTCCCCGCTATATTCTCATGTTTCCTTTGATTGATTTCTACTCGACGCGCTTTGCAGCGCATGGCGCGCATATTTGATTTATTTTGATTCCGCCTTTTCTTCTTTGTCGCATTCTTTCGCGTACGCTTTTGTACATTGTATTTGTTTTTTTTTTATGCCCATTGAAGTAAGCAGGTTTCTGTTGTTTTCTTTTGTGCTAGCGCAAAATCAACATTCAAATTTCAGTTTCGTGATTCCTAACAAAATCGCAAACGACAAAAAAACACAAAAAACCTGCGCAAATTACTCTTGCTGTTTCTCTATCTGCTCGCTCTCAGTCAATTTTATAAAATGCATAATGCACATTGCATTTTGTGTGCAAAGTATAATTAATTTTAATGACCATTAGAGCAATATTTTGCTAATGCACATGTATTTGTATCTCTAAACACACACACACACACGCATGTAGCCTACTGCTGCCGATGAATAAAAAAGTGTGACTCATTGAAGAGCACACATTGTATGTACATAAAACACATACACTGATAACCAGATCGGTACCTATTGTACATAGATACATTTCGTGCTATTGTACAGAGGTACATTTGGTACGTAGCTAACTAGATTGATAATTTGGTTTGTGTGTATTGTACATAGGTACATACTGTACCAAGGTACATTTGGTACATAGCTAGCTAGATTGATAATTTGACTTGCCATATGTTTGTGTGTATTGTACATAGGTACATTTGGTACATATTGTACAGAGGTACATTTGGTACACAGCTAGATTGATAATTTGCCATTGTTTGTCCCTTTTGCGTCTGCCTTTCCACCTTGAACTTGCTGTACGTATGTATGTATGCATGCACATGTGTACGTACGTATGTATGCATGTGTGTGTGTGTGTGTGTGTGTATATAATATGCCCCTGTATTTGTAATATATTTGAATATTTGCACAGCTCCAGTAATCGAACAATCCAAAATATCTAGACAAACCGCAACTTGAATGCTCTTTTGAGGGAATATTTATTATTCATTTTTCTTTGTTATACAAAATTTGATACGTGTACAAAAATTGAAGTGACTCGAATCATTCAGATTGTTTCGTTCTGACCACGTTATTGTGGCCATAACAGCAATTGTCATCATCAGAACCGTTGACGTCAATTAATAAACAAATCCGTTGGATCGTTGTTTTTGTTCTTGTTGTTGTGGTTGTTGTTGGAGCTGGTCTCTTGTATCTGTCTGCTGGCATTGTTTGCATTCTTGATAAGTGCGCCATCAACTATACCACCCCCTCCCCCCACCGCCCTCCCTTTCCTCCTTTAAGCCACCAACCGCACCGCACAGCCATCAGTTGGCAGAACATAAAATAATACAAGTATCTGTTTCTGTTTCTGTATTATTTGTCATAGTCCTTGTATTAATATTTGCACTTGAGATGAGCACACACCTTAAACACCCACACACTCACTAACACTCACACACTCACTAACACTCACACACACAGAGGCACATGAAGAGATAGAATCACAAACACCTGTTTCTGATACAAATTGTATACTCTTAAAGAACGATTTGAATGATTTACGAATGGAATATTCCGATAAAATATTTTGCTTTCATTTCAATTTACAACTCAATGATTTTTGTTAAAAATAAAAATATTGTTTTAAATTACAGTTACAGAAATGATTTTGAGCTGATCCCATAAATAAAAGTCATGCAACAATCATTCAGCTGAAATATTCCAGGTGCTCATTTAAAAATCAATAAAATAAAGTACTCTTCCGCTCAATATTGGGGCAGTCGGCACAGAATAGTTTAACAAATACAAATTTGTTTATCCCTCAAAAGTTGAGTGCATTTTGGAATGGACTTGGGTTAATTAAATTGATTGCTTGCTGTTTATCCTCTTATTTTTTAATGGGCATCTGGTGGGGTGGACTACTTGCTACAAACAGTGTGTAATGACGTCACTCCCCACGGGCAGCTGGCAACTGGCACTCCCTTGGTATTTTCCCCTCCCCCTCCACCTTCCCCATGAGTTTTCCCCTTCTTTGGCATTGTACTTTTGTAATGCGTTCGTTCGTCGTCTGTTTTCAAAGTTTGCGGCTGTTTTTGAAAACTTTGCTGCTGCTGGTGCTGCTGCTGGTGGTCCAATTGCGTGCGTGTTTTTAGCCATAAATTCTTGGAGGCCAGTCCGAGGAGTTACGGCAACAGCAACAGTCTACCGTAAATATTGTGCAATTTTAAATAGACCACAAGCAACCATCAAACTAACCAATCAACCAAACAGACAAACAAACAGACAAACAAACAAACAAACACACATTCCATTAAGCAACCACCAAGGAGAGAAAAACAAAGTTGCGACAACAACAATAACAACAACAATAACATCAACAAGACACGCACATGGCCAATCCCAAAAAAAATAAATAAAAATATACATTAAAAAAATAGGCAAACCGAAAATGAGATACCCTTACCAAATTTGTATTATATCAGCCATGTCTATATCGAGTCGGCTAGCAGGGTTGAACAGGACTGAGTACGCACATATATATACTTGATGGGATTGCGGATATCTCCTTAAATCCCTTACCCACTCAGCGAGAGAGCGTTTAATGTGATTTTTAAGTTTTATTTTTGTTGTTTTCTACTTCAACTGAATGAATCGAATAGTTTGATTTAATCTCTGATTAAGTGAACAATGCTTAAGTCAAGGAAAAGTGCTTTGCAGTAAATGATCTTAACTTCATTGATGACAATCGGACAACAATGAATGTGTAACAGTTATTTATTTACTTGCATTTCTGTACAAAAAATTATACAATATATATTCCAAGGAGATCAGGTGCGATGGCTAATTGTACAAATTTAAGCTTAATTCACGAAGATAATGTTCCTTTATTCGCCGATAAGCTTGCATAGCAAGTTGAGTACAATGCACTAGGTAAATATATATATATATATATATATATTGATATGCATATGCATATCTAGGCACACTTGCTGCAATTGTTGTTTGTTGCAAGTGGCAGTGTTGTCCGCTGAATGCACTTATGCGAAACAGTTACGATTCATTGCCCCCGACCCAGTTGGCGACGATTCCCGGTGAAGCGAATGCATCGAATGCGAATGCGAATGTGAATGCGAAACGGAATGAATGAATAAAACGGGTCTGAAATCGGATCTCAACTCAACTCAATTCAGCTCTATTCAGCTCAGGTCAGCTGAATTCCACTCAATTCCATTTCCATCAATTGATTTCCAGTTTAAAGAGAAAAAACAAAAAACAAACAACAAACTTTAGCTGCAAATGAAATGAAGATTCTTTTGACCTTTTGCATGCAAATCAACATATCATCAACAAGCAGTGCTTAAATTATCTCTACGTGTTCAAGCAACAATTCCAAATTGGACAACAACATGCATCAGAGATAGAGAGATAAAGAGATAGAAAGATAGAGAGATAGATAGATAGAGAGATAGAGACAGAGAGTAGAGAGAGAGGGAGAGGGAGAGATGGAAGAAACCGAAAAAGAAGAAGAGATACCCTGCAGACATTGGCAGTGGCAGGCATCTCGAATCCCATATGATTTTCATGTATACATATGTATATATATACTCGATCAGCATCAGTAGTCGTGCAACCGAAACAAGTCGATCTTGAGGAACATAAGTTCTCGTTTAGCATGCGCAGATCAGGTTCATTTCACTATTTCGCGATTATCGATACAAATCGATTACCGATAGCAATAAGAGGCACATTTTTAGTATATAGCTTGTTTATCGGGTGACATACTGTTGAGCAACTGTTTGAATGTGCACAACGTGTATGGCTTTTAATGAGCACAGCCTTGGGTCCGGGGTATCTGCCAATCGAGTATCTGCTCTCGCGACCCGAGGGCATTCCATGTTTGATGGGAGCTGGTGCTGCCAGCCGTGCATGCAATGCAACAAATGCATCATAATATAATAAGGCCACTCCAAAGAAAAGAAATTATACGAAATTATATGATATGATGTGATGTGATGTGATATGATATGAAATGAAGTTAAATGAAATGAAAGGCCGCACACAATTGCATTCGGGTTATTTTTCTTCGTTATTCGTTCTGCGCTTTCTTCAACTTGGTTAAAAGAGTTTTTTTTTTTTGTTTTGTTTATATTTTTTTTTCATGGTGTCGCGCAATAAATCAGCATTTTCGCACGATCTCAGCTATTATTAATGTTGATGTTGTTGTGGTTGCTGTTTGCTGTTGGCTGTTTGCTGTTTGCAGCTGTAGTTTATGATATTGCGGCTAATTGTTGTTGAATGTTTATTATGAAATGCTGTTCTCTTAACGGGTTTCCAACTCTCTTGTTAACGTGTTTACACACTTTGCTTGTGCGAGCGGGCGAAAGATGAAAGGCGAAAGCCAAAGAATTATAGAAATTACATAAAGAGCAGTCATTAATGTTCGGCAAGAGTTCAAATTGTGGAATGCCCCCAAGTATAGACGCATATATATATATATATATATATATATGTATGTATGTGCCCGGAAGTCTGAAATGTTTTTCAAGCTGAAATATGTATTTAACGGTACTTTTCACTTTGCTCTGGGAAACATAAAAAAATAAAAGAAAATAAATTACAAGCAAACATAATAAATGACTGAGAAACAAGCAATGCTCATCATCATCCACATAATTCAAATGAGCGACTGTGAACATTCATTCATTCATTCACTCATTCATTCGCTCATTCACTCATTCACTCATTTATTTATTAATTATAGCCTCGGGTATCACAGTAAGTAAGTGGAGCTAAAGATCAGACATACATCCAAATATATTAGGCATCTACTCTGTCACTGCACCATGCCCGACCAAGTTAACAAATAATTGAAGGGTAATATCCATTCAGTTGGCCAATTTTTAATAGCCAACACAAAAAAAAAAAACAAAACAAAAGCACATTAAGACAAAGGCGCCGGCCGCTGACCATGCGCCATGTGACAATTAGGAAATACACATTTACCTGTCTACGTATGTGCACAGATACACACACACACACACACATATATATATATATATATACATACATATATTTATTATATAGATGTACGTATGTATGTAAAGCGCGGCCCCAATGCCAACGGAAACGGAGGCAGCAAAATCAGCAACGAAAATAAAACGAAGCCAAGCACAGCGAATTTGAACACATTTGATTTCAATATATATTTAGATATAGAAGTGTATATATATATTTGTGTGTGTGTGTGTGTTTGTGTGTGTGTGTGTGTGCGAGTATCTTGGACGTATGCCTGTCTCTCGTTATCTGTGTGTATCTCAAATGCAACTGTAGCTGTAATTGAGTTGACCGAGCTCATTGGCTCATTAGCATGCATGCGAGGAGAGCAGCGACGCGACGCGACGCGACGAGGAGGAGCATTGGCCTCGCAGTAGCAGTCGCAGTCGCAGTAGCAGTAGCAGTTGTACCGTTTTCATCTCAATTCCTCGCACACACACACTTTCGCTCTCTCTATCTCTCTCTCTCGCTCTGTCTCTCTCTCTCTTGCACACGTCGAGCCAAGTGTCGAAAAGTAGAACGGCGAACTCTCAAAGTGCGTGTTGGGAATTTTTACATTGGTTTGGTGTAATGCGACTTTTACTGCTGCGCGCACAGTTGGAATTTTGTTGGAACTGAATCAGCAGCCAGCGCCAGCTGCCAGCAGAGCCAATTGGCTGGCCGCAGCAACGTGAAGGTGTTGCAGATGGAACAGCAGCAACAATGGCTCCTCAATGTCGCACACACCCGCCCATCATCGTCGTCGTCGTCGTCGTCATCTGCGCTGGCTTTGAATAAGGTCGCTTGGCGCTTAACGCTTAACGGTTCGCTGCCACTGTTAACAGTCGCGCAGTAAAGCTTCACTTTAATTGTTAGTATTTTTGGGTTTTTCCTCTTCTTATTTTTCCGAATTTCGCTTGAGCGTTTTTAAACGCCCACAAAACGCGCGCAAGATAATTGAATGAAATTGTACAGACAGATGATAATGATAATGATGATGCTGATGATGATGTTGACAATGTTGACAATGATGTCGATGACGATTGCCAAATAATTGCAATTGACATGCAATTTCAACAGATTACATGGCACATAATCAATCTTGTAGAAATGTAATGCAAAATATTAGAATCAAATTTCTGACTATTCGCAGCGGAAAAGCAGCAACAACTGCAATAATAACAGCAATAACCACTTCACAATGGTTTCATTGAAATTAATTAACCTCCAATGTTGACCTCCGTCAAGAGAAACACAGAGGCCAGCAGAGAAGCCAAAAGAGCCAAACAAAAGTCAACAAATGCGACAATTGCCGGCAGCAGTTGCATTGTTGCCACTGCTTTGATACCCTGCAGCTACATGCAACTGACTGACTGGAAGCGCATTCAATTCAGTTACCCAGTATATATCCGAGAACTAAATAAGTGCGTTGAGAAAAGAAAAACAAATCAATTGAAATTTGGGAAAAACATATATCTGAAATATGTAGCAGATAAAGTATATATGTATCAGATAAAGTGTATATGTATATGTACATGAAGAACATTTTTTGTTTTTATCAAATCATCAAATATGAAATTCGATAACAAGTTGATTATTTTCGATGACTTGATTTCCTTTCCCAGAAGAGTGTGTGAGGGACTGGGTATGCCCGAGTCGAGTCATCAATACTTGTTGCTATTGTTTTTGTCATTATAAAGGTGAAGTCATACGTGTGTGTGTGTGTGTGTACGTGTGTGTGTGTGTGTACGTGTGTGTGTGTGTGTGCGGATCATGCGAACCATTCAAAAAATTGACAATAAACAATAACTTATACATTTATATACACCTATATATATATATATATATATATGTATATATATACGTTCGTGACAAAAATGAAAATTCGAATAAATTATTATCGCCCTAGATATGCGAAGTATTTTATTGTGTTTGGTTTGCGAAGATAAGAAATGTCTTTCAAATTCCAGGCATGCTTATGCATATACATAAATGTTGTTTCTTATAATAATGGGGAAAACAGTTATACAGTGATAACCCGTAGCTGCAGTACAAGTTGTTGTTGTTGTTGTTGTAACGGTGTGCTTGGAATGTTTATGTCCAAATCTTGTATTCCATTTTTCCAACATTTATCAGCAAACCGCTAAGATATTTATGTGCAAATATTCATAGCAAATATTGCTCATAGCTGGCTTATAATAAGCCTGAATCACTCCCAACCACAAATGTTGACTGAGTAATATTGAATTCGTTTCTTTGCCCGTTTTATGTACGTGTTATGCACACTGATGCTGATGCTTTTTCTTTCTTACAACTAAAGGAAACTAATAAAATAAATATATTACTTTGTCCCATAAATATCCAACCAATCCCAAGCTTGCTTTTGTTTTTTGTCACTCGAAGAGTTGGCATTTGCACCGATCTCACATTTCCATTTCATAGAAGATAATGGATACATTACTCAATGCTTAAGAATTTCACAATTCACCATTTTTGTTTTGTTGTTTGTTGTTTGTAGTTTGTATTTTGTTGCTGTGTATAAAGTTCAATGGTTTTTTTTCGACTTTCACTTGCCTGGCTTGAAAATTGCTTGAAATATTAACTTGGACTGTTCACTGAAATATCGAAATCTATAATCATAGGCTAATATTGAAAGGTCTTTGGAGAAGAAAGAACTTTGGACTTATCTCTAAACACTGCACTTAATTTAAAACCAAATGTGTTTTAATGTTTATAGAGAATCCGCCCACACTTTTCCCTGAACTGAAAGCTGGCCAATACCCGCTGCACTTATACACACACACACACACACTCACACACACACAGCTTGGTTTTTTGTTTTAATGTTAAGCTGGAATGTGAGCAGGGAGAAAAAGTTGCCGAGGCTAAAATGCTGTTAGCTTTTTGCATGCAAATATTTCGTTTATTTAATACATGCATACACATACATACATAAATAGACACATGCAAACATACACATACATATATACATTTACATGCATACAAGCATTGCTCGAAGATTGAGTCTTGACTTGTGCGGGTTTTTAGACAATGACTACCCACTATGCATTCACCTGCTCGCAATGTTTAATCTCACGCTCTCTCTTACACACACACACACACACACACATACACAATATATCTCTTTCTCTCTCTCTCTCTCTCGCACACAATTCATTGATGACGCCAGCGCGCTGCTCGGTTGGGCTTCTGTTTGCTCTCGACAAGCACTCAATTACGTGTCGAAAGTTTTTGTTTGCTAACCCCCCGTACCCTCCATACCCCCTTCGCCCTACGTCCTCCACCCACCGCTCGTCATTAACAGCTTGAAATGCGAACAGAGTATAAGTTGCAAATAAAAAAGAAATAAAAAATAAAGCCAGACTACATTTGTCGATCGATCGACTCTGTATGTAAAGTATCGATGATCGAATGGCGAACGATGAACAAATTCCAGCTCACATTCAGTTTTCACGGCGTGCCTTAAAACAAGCAACAAATCCAACGTCCGACGCAAAAGCGGACAACAACAACAACAACAGCAGCTTAACTGTTTCGCTGCTCGCTCTCAGCCGCTCTTCGTTTTGTTTTTGTCGGCAGTTTGGCATATTTTAGCATTTTGCCATTTACCTTATGCCTTTTGCCATTTGCCATTTCTATTTTGGTGGGCAGCCATTTGTATGTTTCGCATCTCTCAGCCCTGGCTGCTTCGCATGTGATCAGTGTTGGCATTTTAGCTTTTTTTTATTTTGCTCTTCTTTTTTTTTTGCTAGACAAACACTTTGAGTTCTAATGCACAATTCTTATTTGCCATTATTTATTACAAATAGCAGATAATAAAATGAACTCAATCACAATCACAATCACAATCTCGTGCTGCTGCCGGCAGCTTGAGTGGTTCGACTGATGAAACCGGTTTATTGATGGACATAGACATTGGCGTTATTCTATGCCCATCTATCCATTCATCTAGTCTTGCTATTAACTGTTTCTATTCTTCTTTCTTTTTTCGCCGGCTGTGTTTAGCCTCAATTAAATACAAAGTGTGTATATATTTGATATTTATATATATATATATATATATGTAATTTATATATATATGCACTTATAGCTTGGCTGACTGACTGGCGATGTTGTCGCAAAAACTTCCCAAATTGGCTTAAGTTATGTATGTATGTATGTATGCATGTGTGTATGTGTCTCTGTTTACATATGTACACAAAACGAGCAGAAGGCAATAATAACAACAGCAACAGCAAGTGATGAATGCGGGTCCAAAGCAGAACTGCAAAAGCGGGCAAAAAAAAAACCCAAAAAAAAAAACAAACAAACTGTTAATGTAATAATAATTGTTATTGGGCGTTAAGACGCCCACAGTGGGCAGCAGCCGTTGGGCAGCAGGCGCTTCTTTCACTCTTAATGAGCCAAACGGCTAAAAAGCAAAAGAAAAAGCCAAAGAAATGTGCATAAAAATGTTTTTGTTGTTGAACGCTTTTCACTTTACGCCAAGTAATTGTTGCCGTTGCTGTTGCTTTTGTTGTTGTTGTTGTTGTTGGTGTTACGAGTCGGAAATTTGCGCAATTTGAGTTTCGCTAACAAATTTGTGCAAAGCATATTGGAATTGTGTTATAATCAATGACCAATGTTCGTTGTGAATCGATTAATTCAAAAAGTATAAACAAAAACGGTTTTTGATTGAATTGATTGGATCCAATGGAATTGCTCAACATTAATTGCCAAATGCATAAATTCATTTTCGTTTGGCAACTTTACTTCAATTCACTGGTTAGCTATTTTCAAAATAATACTTTCATCAATTCAATTCAAATTTACTTTTCAAATGGACGAGAATAAAACATAAAAAACAAAATAATAAAAATAATGGTAATAGTATATATAGATCAGAACTTTAAAAAGATTGCAAATGGTTGGTACAGCGACACTTTAATGGGATTTCATTCCATATATATATATATATATATACATATATATATATGTCTACTTGAATTGATGATTTTTGATTTGCTGCAAATATTTTTGTTTGCTTGTTTTTTCGCTGATCATCTGAGTCGCCCAAGAGTAATGTATTCCTGCTGAATTTATTATGGATATCTGAATATTCATGTGTGTGTGTGTGTGTGTGTGTGTGTGTGTGCATAATTAGAGCTCAGAATTGCCTATGCATATATGTAAGTGGACTGGAACCAGCGACCCAGCGACCCAGAGACTCACTCTCAAGCCTCAAGTCTCCCCCAAACACAATGCTGCGACTTTCTGCGCGCCACAAATACAACAATGCCAAAAGCTACATTTTCTGCGGTTTCCATATCAGCCGGATGCTTTGGCTATAGCTATATATACATATCTATATGTATATATATACAATTATGTACATATATGGTTTTAAGTTTTGGATTAGTCGAGGTCACAAGCCGCTCTCTCAAGCATCAAGCAGTGAAACTCGAAACTCGAAACTCGACTCTTTTGGCTGACTTTTCGCCGGCTGAGATTGGAGGCAAGGCAGCTGAACTGAGTCACTCAATTCCCCCCAAAAACGCACTCGAAATCTTCTACTACTTCTTCTTCTTCTTCGTCTTCTTCTTCTTGTTGATGTTGATAATTTGGCAGCTGCCGGAAATGAAGGCGGACAAATCAAAATGAAGTCATTGCCTGCGGGGCCGGTTCGCTATTTTTGGCTTACAACAGCCGTTGCCAGCAGAAAAGGGAAACGAACAACGCATCGTCGTTGAGTAAATGGATTCCAAGTTGCGTGAACCAAGAGATTATCTTAATGTGTAGCAAATAAACATGTCGCAACTAAATATGTTGACAAAGTTGACAAAGTTATTTACACTTGTTCACATGATCTTCTCGGACAGTTTCCCGAACAATGTAATTGTTCTCGGATTTCGGGGAAGCTTTGTGATCTTGTCTAAAATCAAAAGCACTTTTAAGCTTATGATATTGATTCAAGTATTTGCTGATAACTGACAAACTTCACCAACTAAATTACGAAATTTCGTTTCCAACAAGGTTATTTTATACATTCGTCATAAATCCAAACAAATCATAAACAATTTTCGCGTGCTAAGCGTTAGTGACGATGATATAATGTTGACCCGATCATAAAAATGTTTGCTTCTTAAATAAATAAATAAAAATAATCAACTATCAACTAGCTCTCTCACTTGCACCATTGACTATAAATAAATAATGATTTTAGTTCTTCTTTGTTCCTTGTTCTTAATCGTTTCTCTCTCTCTCTCGCTCTCTCTCTCTTTCTCCCTTCCTCATATAGTTCAGCGTGCGCGAGGTCTTCTGACCAAGGGCAAGAATGGCACCAACAATTGCTTTGTCACAATTGCACTGGGCAAGGAGAAGTACCAGACATCGGTCAAGGACAAGGCCGAGAATAGCGTCAACTGGAACGAGGAGTGCGAACTGTGAGTATCTAGATATTATTATATATATATATATATATCGTAAGGATCACATCATAATTTCTTGCAATCTTTTTTTGTTTTTTTCCTGTAGTAAAATTCCGGATCAGGGCAATCGAGCGGAACTGACGCTGACATGCCTGCATCGCAACAATCTGGGCATCGATGAGTTCCTTGGGCAGGCGACGCTGCCACTGAAGGACATGGACGTCTATGATCGTCCCCGGGCCAAGTGGTGCAAGCTGGAGAGCAAGCCGGGCAAGGAGAAGAAGAACAAGGAGCGCGGCGAATTGGAGGTGCGCATCGCATTCGTTGTCAAATCGGGTTCGCTGACCGATCTAAGCAAGAAGGACAAGCACAAGTCTTCCATTGGCCAGCTGGCCAGCTCTGTTGGCGGCAGTCTGCTCTCAATTGGCCAGGGCGAGAAGCGGAAGAGCATTAAGAAGCTGGCCGGTTCGCTCAGCTCCAAGTTGCACATACGCAGCAAGAAGAAGCACGACAAGGACGGCGATGACAGCGGCTCGTTTAGCGGCTCCTTTGCCAGCATCGGTACACCGAACAGCTCCACCGGTTTGGGCGTCATCGGTGGCGGTAGTGGTCGTAGGCGTGGCCAGCGCGCCGGCGAAGCCGATCCCGGCGTCATCAGCGAGGACGAGGATGAGTTTGTGTTCGACAATCTGTCGCACAAGAGCTCCGGCAGCTCACTGAACATACAGCGATCGGGCCTGCAGCCGCCGGGAGCGATCTCATCCTCATCCTCGGGCCATTTTGCGCCGCGCGTTCCGTCGCCGCTGCTGATCAATGGGAACGGTGGTGGTGTTGGTGGTGGTGGTGGCCCCAAAAGCAAACTGAACGGAGGTAAGCCCAAATTGCAAGAGACACTCGATGAGGACGCCACATCGATCGTTGCCGAAATGGAACAGCTTGAGCTCGATTTCAGCGTTCGTGCTCGCACTCTGCCGCCTCCCTCGAAGCCGCCGCGCACCCCGTCGACGCCACAAGAGCTGCAAATGGAACGTGAACGCGAGGGGGACGGTCAAGGTGATGGACGGGGCCAGGGACAAGGGCAAGAGCAGGGCCAGGGCCAGGCGCAGGGGCAGGGGCAGTTGCAAGGTCAGGGATTGGTAGCGGGACTGGGACAGGGACTGGGGCAAGTGGAACCACCAGTGGCCGATGAATGGGAATCGAAATTGCATGGTGGCGGTAAATATTTAGAGATGGGCAGCAGCAGCAGCGATTCCCTCAAGCGTCGCAGCTGGGAGACGCGCGTGCCGTTGCCAGCAACCAGCGAGGAGCCGCCACCGCTGCCAGCTGCCAGCGCTACCTTCACCGCATCCTCCTCCTCCTCCTCCTCCTCCTCCAGTTCGTCAGACAGTGAGGACGAGCAGGAGCTGGAGCGGGAGCAGAAGCAGAAGCAGGAGCAGCAGCCAGTGCAGGTGCAGGTGCAAGTGTCGCCGCCGCCCTTGGCTAAGGGGAGCAACAGCAACATCAACAACAGCCAGCAGAAGGAGGACGTCAACTCTTCCTCGTCGCTGTTCTCGCCGGACATGAACACACGCAACTTTGATTCGTTCAATGCGAGCTTCGCCAAGTTCGAGCAACGCAACAGCACCGCCATCTTTGCGGACGAGCCGCTCTCCACATCCATTTCCAAATCGAATTCACAGCTAGAGCAGCTAGCACCAAAGCCGCAGCCGCGTGTGCTAAATGGCGAGCAGCAACCGGGCGTGGCCAAAGCAGAGGCAGAGGCAGAGGCAGAGGCGGAGACAGCACGTCAGCTGCGCGCCGAGGAGGATGACCGTCTGGAGGCCGAGCTGCGTTTGAATGAGCAGCGGCTGCGCGAGGAGGAGGCGGCCATGCAGGAGGAGCTGCAGCTGCAGCGGGAGCTGGAGGAGCAGCGGCGTCGCGATGCCAAGCGCCGCGAGGAGGATCAAAGACTCTTGAGCTTTGCCAAGCGCTCCACCTCGCTGGAGGAGCAACAGACACAGCCGCAGTCGCAGCCACAGTCGCAGCCAGCAGTGGAGGATCAGCAACTCATCGCTCCCGTTGCAATTCCGCTGCCGGTTGTGGCCGCTGCTGCCACTGACGATGTAGATCCAAGCATTGAGCACAACTTCCTAACGCCCGAACAATCGCCCAAGGAGTTTAGCAGCATTGGCGGCGGCAGCGGCAGCGGCGAGCGCTGGGAGAAGCGATTGGGCAAATTTAAATACGGCAATAAGCGAGGTGAGCAGCTCTCCTGTTGTTGTATCCCCAACAAAACGAAACGATACGAAACGAAACGAAACAAAACGAAACAAAACGAATACAGAAAATACAAGCAGACAGCATACAAAATACAGATCAAATCCAGATCAAATCCAGATACAAATAGGAAGAAACCCAGCAAAACAAAAAAATACCTAGCCAACACTGTCCAGCCACTAATCCACCTAAACTCAACTCAACTCAACTCAACTCAAGTCAACTTAATTCACCTCAGTCTCTTGTACCTCGTACCTCGTATCTCTAATGCGGCGGCACGTGCGGGGAGTGCGGCATGTGTGTGCGGCTGTGTGTGTGTGTGTGTGCCTGTGTGCGTGCACAGTGTTGTGAAACGCTGGCAGATCCAATCGAATCAAGCTATTTTCCCAATCCGAGCTGTCATCTAATGCGTCACTTTCCTAATTGAAAGCGTTCTATTTTTGCTATCGCATTAAAGCGTCCTCTCTCTCCCACTCTGTGTCTCTCTCTCTCTCTCTCTGTCTCTCTGTCTCTCTGTCTCTCTCTGTCTTAAACTACATCACTCTCTGTCTCTGTCTCTGTCCTGTGCACCTCAATTGAAACTGTTTTATTTTCGCAATTGCAGCTTGATTTGCTTTTAACAGCAATCTCAACATTCTCGCACTATTTTGATTCAGTTTTGATTTGAATATTAAATAAACTAGCATTTCCATAAATACACGATAATTAGGAAAGTTTGTTTCGTTGAGTTGCTTCCGATTCAAAGGAAATCAGTTCTCAGATCTCAGCTCTCAGCTCTCAGCTCTCATTGTATGCATCTGTCGCGTCCTCTTCTGTAGTAGTCGTATTTTGTGTGTTGTTAATCAATCGTCGATTTTAATCAACTCTTGATATGTCCACAGATAAACAGAACGAAACGGATAGCAATTCGCCCAGTCCCAAATCCACGGAGCGCATCATCATTGGCCACGAGAAGTCCGGTTCGCATGCGGAACGTCGCTCCGAGATCTCTGCACAGCTGGCCAAAAAATACGAGGGCAAATCCCGGGAGGTAAGACCCATAGTTGCTGGCTGGTTGCAGTTGCCATTTCATTTCTATCGACTTGCCTAACTCTCTCTCTCTCTCTCTCTCTGTCTCTCTTTTAGGAGCTGATGCTGATTGCCAATGGAATGGAGAATGAGGCATTGCTGCAACGTCAGCGCGTCAAGGAGCTGGAGGACTATCTGGACAATTTGCTGTTGCGCGTGATGGAAACGCATCCGAAGATCTTGCAGAATCCCTATTCGCGCACCACATCGGCCAAAAGGTAGACAGCTGCCCGACCTTCCCATCTATCCCTATCTATCTACCCAATCCTCTCCAATCCTGTCACTCTCCCCCTCCCTCTCCCTCTCCCCCTCCCTCTCCCTCTCCCTCTCCCTCTATCTCTATCTCTGTTCTTGTTTGTGTTTGTCTTGCGTTGTTATTCGAAACGTCGCACTTTGAGTCTCACCCAGTCGCATGTTTGTCACCAACTGCATTGTTTCTAACATTCCGATTTTCATTTGGTTTTTCCTGTTTGATTCTTATTTATGCAACAACAACATACAACAAAATATACATTTATGTATTTCTCTTTATTTAGTTATAAAAATTACATCAATATGAATGACTTTTTAAAGTAAGTGCTGTGAATTTTGCGCATGTAGTTGCACGCACACTTAACAACAACAAACAACAGCAACAAACAGCAACAAACAGCAACAAACAACAACAAACAACAACAAACAACAAGCAACAGCAATACTTATATGCACTCAAAAATACAACAGCTAAAAAAGACCAAGAACCAACACTATTGCGAGAGATACCATTCAGCAGCAGCATCAGCGGCAGACAACAACAACAACAACAACAACAACAATAATAATAACCACACCACCAGCAACAACCACAACCACAACAACATCAACATCAACAACAACAACTACAACAGAGAAACAAAAGAGTAAGAAATGTGCATTTGTCTGTCGCTAAAAATGTGTGTGTCCCAAAATATCTGTTTCTCAACTGGTGCTCGGATAATTTTTACCACCTGACTGACTACCCCTACTCGAGTCTATCTCTCTCTCGCTCTCTCCCTCTCTCGCTCTCTCTCTCTCTCTGCCTAACGCTGATCATTTCTGATGGTGTCTCACACTCATTATGCTTACTTGTTGATGTTGATGGTTTTCTTCGTGCTCTTTGCAAATCACACACACACACACACCCACCCACCCAACCAACCCACTTACCCACCCACTCACACACCCACTTAACCTGCCACTTACTTTGAAAATGCTGCTTTCTTTAACTGATAGTATTTGTTTTGACAAACTCAAATTTGAGCTTAATTTTTACTAATCTAATTTTGTATTTTTGCAGCGGTTAAGTCTGGATGGCATCCAAACTATGTTGGACGAGGAGGAAGGAGGAAGTAGAATGGAGGACGGAGGAAGGATATAGGAGGAGCATAGATGAATGAAAGAATATTAAGAAACTGATGCGCCGCTTTTATATGTGACATAGAAATCAAATGAACACCAAGTTGCCTTTTGTCATTAGAGAAATTCAAGTGCTTTCTTATTATACTGGCTTAGCATTACTTTTACACTTACTACTATGACAACTCTTACCATTTAAGCAGTGTATTTTTTTTTGTTTTTCACCACAAATAACGCCTAACAACTGGATGGCCCAAAGCAAATATGTGTAGCGAGAACTTGTCCGGTGTGTTTTGTATTTTCGTAGAATTATACTCAGTCTTTCGTTTCCCCTTTTGATTTTTGTATTTTTTGTTTTTTTATGTACTCGAACGAAGAGCAGTGTGAAATTAAATTAAATTATTTGTAACATATAAAATGATTGTAAACAATTTGCTAGGCAATTGTAGAGCTTTGTTTCGATTCAACTAATCAATTGAAATTATCCAAAAGTATTTTTTATTTGCATTTCAAAATGTGTCCCGTTTTCTGTGAAGAGTCCCGCAAGCCGGCTACGATTGAAACAATTTATAGTTAAGTAAGTCCTAAATTATTTATGTACTAGATGTTAAGCGGAAAGTGAGCAATAAGCGAGGAGAGAACTACATACAAGTTAAAAACGATAAATGATTTTACTTATTAAACAACAAATAAAAACACTTAATATTGATATTAACCCTTCGACTTTTATTTACAACAAATTATGCGGTTCAAACACTGCAAGCAGCGCACTGCTTGCCAGGACTGCTTTCATCTATGACCCCCAAAAGAAGGCAGTACTTTTTAAGGTTATCGATTTGCACACATTGTCGTGATTTCTACTGCTTCTTGACACACAATTTATTAGGATCTAAACGGATGTTGCAGAGTTAAAAGCAATTTCTCTTATTTCTTTGGTTTGAAGAACAATCTGCGTTTATCGTACTCTTATTTGCTGGCCAAGGACAACCTGTGGTCCAAGCGATGTCCATAGAGTCCTTGATATGGTCAAGCTAAGCGCTCTTTTTCTCAGCCATGCCCGAGAAAATGCTTCCGAGAAATATGCTGCGTTTGAATTGCAAGGCCCATTCGCATCAGGCAGCAGTGCTTCCAAATGCCCAAAGTGTATGCCTAAAAGTATGCCACGAATTTTTGGCATGAAGCAGCTTAGCCAATACAGCAACCAAATGTGTGTCACCGGTGATATGCGCTTGCATATGCGTATGTATGTAAGTGTGCGCATGCGCATGTTTGCATGTATGTATGAATATACAGTTTAAAAAAAAATAGATATACATATATATATATATATATAAAAGTACGTAATTTTTTATTACGCATCACAAAACAAGCCTCTATTTTTGCAATTTTTTGAGATGTTGACTTTCAATATATTGTTGTGCATTCCCCTTAATTCTGTTGAAAATAAATGTTTTTCATTTGAAGAAAAAAGTGGCAAAAATTAAAAATAAAAAATAACATCACCATTTACGCATTCCTTTTTAGAAATCGTTATGTTTCGCAGAATTGCGCTTATAGAAAATATATGTTTACGAGATTTGATTTTCAGTATCTTTTTATTGTTGATATTATTTATTGTTTCCAAACTAAATTAAAAATTATTGTACCAAAAATATTATATTCGATGAACATTTCTACAGAGAAGTTGGTCGATTGAATGGGTGCTCGCATAAAGTGATACGAAACGCCAGAAGCTTTAAGGAAAAGATTGAATAACGTTGACTCACCTCCAATTGTCTGGATTAAGGACTGATTTATACAATAAATCGCCATCAAAGATCAGATTTTAGCAAGTAGCAGCTCTAAAAAAAGTAAAGATACCCATTGTAAACTTGCTAAAACAGATAAACATTTAATATCTGTCTAATTGACAAGAGAAAGTTGCAAATAAAGAATTACTATGCGAGACAGAAGGCCTGGCAAGGAGCACAAATCGAAAGTTGTTAAAATGCGAGAGCAGCGCAGTTAACCCGCTGATGGCAACTCTTTCCAATAAAAACTGGAAAATATTGATGGGCCATTTGGGGTGTTCGATAATAATGCGCTGATGCCATTAATAATAAAAATTATGGGGCGTTTACAAGAGGTTGTCATGACAGTCGCCTGACATTTATGCAATTTTATGTGCGACGGCATACAAAGAGGCGGACAGCACAGGAATTGAGGACGAGGACAAGGACGAGGACGAGGACAAGGACGAGACGAGTCGAGACGAGACGATGGGACTGTCGTCTAATCCACCCCACTGGGCCGGGCAATGACAAGTCTATCAATTTTTCACACACTTATGACACGACAGCGAAAGGCTGCAAAAGGAGCAGCCTGCTGCAAGGACGAGCGATTAAAATGCAGCGCATTTCGCGACCTTTCGCCCTGTCACAGCTTGCTCGAGAGGGGCCGGGGGAGAAAGGGCCCAAAACGATATCACAGATTGAGCCATGCAGAATGTGATTTCTTCTTTTTTTCCTTGTTGTTTTTGTTTTTTGGCTTCATTGCACAATTTTCGCGCATATCGAGTCGAGTAATTTACGAATCTTAAACGTCCTCATGAATTGCAACATCTTAAATTACAAATATCGACGGATTGGACTTAACCCTTGACGGTGTGCATATCATCGAACCATATACGTATATAGCTTCTTTTGTTGTCTTGTATATGTTCTTGTTGTTGTTGTTGTTGTTGTACACAAGATTTTAATACTTAAGATTCCAGCAGTTGGCTGCAGAAAATAAGACTTGTAATCAGTTTTAAGTTGAACTAATAACAGATTTGAGACTTATGATTAATAATAATCAACAGCTGAAGCTTTGGGTTTATAGCAACATAAGATTTTGGGGATTATAATGGTAAGAATCAAATGTTATATAAACTTTGTGTACTTAAGATCAGTTGATATCTCAAGTCCAAAGTGTAAGCCTTAGCTTTAGCTTTAATGTCTCTAGTCAAAATGTATATATAATTTTGCATAAAGTCAAGCAATCAGCAATTAACATTACTTGAATTGATGTTTTAAGATTAGTTTAAGATTAATATTAACCGGTTCTTCTGCTGGGCAAACACTGAATCATCCTGCTCGGTTTGTAGATGTGCGCGAGAAATTTGTTAATTTAAGCATTGATCTAGACAAACCCAGACAGTCGGGCCAATGTCTTATGACAGTTACATCCCGTTTGGTGTCAGCCCAACTTGTAACATGCCAGAGCCAAGCGGAAGACACACAAAACAAAGAACACAATTTGACAGCGAGGAAACTGTCGCAATAACAAGCGTTCTGCTTGGCCAAATGGGACACAACTAGATCAGAACTAGATGAGAAGCGAACAGTTCGCTTTGGGACTGGTACTGGGATAGGGACTGGGATGGGCACATCAGACAACAGACAGCGGACAGCGGATAGCGGACAGCGGACAACATGTTGATGAGTCAAGATTTTTACATGACACAATTGTCACATGGGCCCCGTGCCAACAAAATTGAGATTTCATTTTGAAGTTATTTTGATTTGGATTCTTTTTGTTTTCTTTTTTCTTTGAGTTTTCAAACTTAAAAAAAAGATATATATATATATATATATATATGTATATATATATATAGGTATATATAAGCCGCATGGACACATGTCAATCAAATGAAATTAACACGTCGTCATCGTTATGATCATCCTACATCCAACAGGGTCTAACTATGGGAAAAACTGGGATTAGCTTGGGGCGTATATATTTGGTGGTGGTTGAGGCTCAAGCGCTCAAACGCATTAGCAGCTAATGCAATTTTTTTCCTTTTATTTTTGTGGATTTTTGTTTTTTCAATTTGGGATTTTCAGTTTCGCGATTATTGCGCTTGATTGCATTTAACAGCGTTGATTTTTGCATGGAGCCAAGGTCCGCCAAATGGGATTACGCGGAATATCATTAATCAGTCAAGTGAATGTACATATATATATATATATATGTATGTGGGATATATGTATGCGGACAATGGGTGGATTGACATGCATCGCTGTGTTGTGTGTTGTATAAGCAAACGCTTGACAGGCATGTGGCATGTGGCATGCTGATGTTGCACCCACAACGATAGATCCCTTCGACACGCGTTGCATGGCCTCGATCGTCGTGTAATTATGTAATTACAGCCAGACCTGTGCACTCGTCTCTATCTGTGTACTATCTGCATTTGTGTACAGCACATGTATATGTATGTGTATATACATATATATATATATATATATATATGTATATGTGTATTTGTGTATATATAAAGCTGATGTGTCGTCCGGCTGTCGGCCGGCATCGTCACATATCGCACTAATTGCATTAAATTGCTCTGCACGGATCGAGAGCTGTGTCCAGCTGACGCCGCTTCTCGCTTAATGCTGCTCTTCTTTTTTTCTTTTTTTTTTCTTTTTTTTATTTTTTTCTTTTTTTTTATTTAGTTATTCCTCCCCCTGCTGGCTGCTGGCTGTTGGCTTGTGTGCCGTGTTATTGATATGGACTGCGACAGTTTACGATAAGTTGCGTTTCTCGGCTGTTTCCACTATTTGGGACTATTGGTAAACATTCTAATTGTCTTCCCTACCCTGCCCACCATTGCTGTCTGTCTGCCTACCCCTGCCCCCACCCCCACCCCTACCCCCACCCCCTGACTACGCTTACCCAAACATTGTTGTAATTTCTTAATTTCACATTTGCTGCACGAATCGAACTGGTTGTTGTTGTTGTTGTAGGTGTAATCATACACATCTCCCCTCCCCCTCTCCCCTCTCCGCCTCTCCGCCTCTCTCCCTCGCCAGGAGGCGTTCAATTGTTTTTTAAATGGTATCGCCTAATTAAGTGAATTGCGTTGTGTTCTGCTGTTGCCTTGGGCACTTTATCATTATCCCCTATTTGCTTTCAACTTAAATAACCCCAAATACCTGGAGAACAAATATCAATTTATCCTTTATATGCATGATTTATGGCATGTTTCTCTCATTATTTTTCTCTTTTCTTTCCCATTAATTTCTATTCTCGTTTGCAAAATCGTGTTTTTTATTATCGGAATTTCATATTACTCTTCAGTTAAGCCTATGTTTTATGCAAGTGAAAGGATATTTAATAGAAGAGCATTGCGCTTTTCATATAAAAAATGAACTCTTTATAAAGTTTTCAGCTCCTTGCCGAATTTGATTATCAATGTTTGAGCTGGCTTCCGTTTACACACACAGTTCCTCTGTGCTGCCAATTGGTCATTAAAAGTATATTAAATTCAAATTATACAATGTGTGTGTTGGGATGCTACCATAGACAGTATGTGTAGAGATACATGCGATGTCAGCCGTGACATTTACATGCGTTCTGGGCTGGGATCGGATGCAACGAATAAAGTAATTAGCCATGCAATATGTTGGGCTGCACCCTCTTGTTGGGTCGATATGAAAATTTACATTTGCCTTGATTGACAACTGATCTTTTGCTTTTTTCTGTTTCGATTCCTCCGCCTGATGATCCTATGATCCCTTTGTTTTCGCCCAAACACTCATAAATGATGTTCATGTGCAGGGACAAGGCTTAAAAAAAATAAGAAGAAAGAATGAAAAAGAGAAAAAAAACGTTTCCCACGTAGAAAAAAAATAGTTGTTGAGCACCCTCAGCAGAGGTGACGAGGAGAAGAAAGCGAAATGTTTGTTGCAACCATAGCTAACAAGCCTGTAATTACTCGTCAAAGACTGTTGCCATGTAGCACCTTAATGGACCTACCAGCCCGGACGGGTAACAACTCCTACCCAGGCTCAGGCTGCGACTGACTGTCGCCGTTACCCCTCTGACGTCTGTCAAAAATTTGCATAAAAAATGGAAAATCGAATGGAAAACATACATATAACACGCAAGAATTATAGATCCAGGGGGTTATACACATTCCTGTTGTGACATCGCACATGAAAATATTTGTGAGCGCAACTAAAAAGGATTAAGCGTTATGCGCATAATGTGTACATGTGTGTGTCTCTCAAAATTAGCATAGCTTAAGGACACACACAGACAGACAGACACACAGACAGACAGACAGACAGAGAGACAGACAGAGAGAGAGAGCCAGAGAATTGGGGAGAATCTCGCTAAAGGGGCTGGCCAAATATTTTGACGACAGCTCAATAATAGTTTAGGTAAGGCGCAAAGATTTGTAGCACTTAGGGTTGACCAAAAGCCGTCGACAATGCGCTGGCGAAAGTACAAAATAAAAAGGGTTTACAAGCAAGCGCTGACAATGCAAATCTCAACTCGATTGTAAGTCGCTTAAGTCGCAACAGCAGCCACAGCAGCAGCAGCAGCCACAGCAGCAGCAGCAGCCACAGCAGCAGCAGCAGCTGCTGGTGCGACCTTATCGCCGCTGCCTTATCGGCGCTCACGACACTCAGCACAAAGCGACACAACTCTAAATGTGGCAATTAACTTACAAGACGAGTGGACCCTGTCCCTGTCCCTGACCCTGCCCCTGCTCCTGCTCCTGCCCCTGCTCCTGCCCCTCCTCCTGTCCCTGCTCCCACAAGAAACTATTGAAGAAGCGAGCTCGAGGCAGCGATGCGCGTAGTCAGCGCCAGCCTTTAAGTAGTTGCACTTCCGACAATTAGCCACGGCACAGGACACTGCACATCCTTGCCACTTGCCGCTTGCAACTTGCCACTTGTGGGAGTTGCGTGTGTAATGATTGCGGTTAAGTTTGGCCTTCCTTCAACTTCGCTCAACTTTCTCAGGGTCACAGCTGGCTGATCATTCGCTCATCCGCTCACCCGGCGTCTTCACTGTGTCCCTCGCCCTCTCCCTCTCCCTCTCCCTCTCTGTCTCTCCTTCTGTCTCTACTGTTCCCACCCCGTTCTCAAGTGCAACAAATGAAAATCATAACAAAATATTCAAGTCAAATAATTTCAATAATAACACAAAAAACCAATCTGCGCAGAAGGCAGAGTAAACAAATGCAACTGTGGCTGACGGCCATCGAAAGCCGGCTGCAGGGTATTGGCCTGGTCGAGCACTCGACTCGAGCGCTCCTTACTTGCCTCTTCTCTCCACTTTGGGCTGTAATTGGTTTTTGGGCCGATTTGCGTTTTGTGTCCAGCAAAAGAATAAGCAACTGTCCAAGATCAGTGGCAACAACATCAGTACTCTTCCCTAACCTCCGCTCCCTTCCCCTCCCCTCCCCTCCGCTTCACTCGCAGCACTCTTTCCCCTAGCTGCGATTTGGTTTTAGGTAAAAGGATAATAGCCGCAACGCTTGTGCTTCTACTGTCTGTCGTCCGGCTCGGGATTTAATCTTGGGTCGTCGGTCAGTTTTTGGCGCAGCTGCCAGCGCCACCACCACCAACGACAAGGATTTTGCTCTAATTTAGTGACACGGAAGGACATGGTCCAGAGAGTGCAGATTTTGGCACAATTTTGCAAGGAAATTGGCTCATCTTGGGTCAGGAGTGGCCGCTCCGATGGATCTTTTGTTGTTGACCGAATGGTTCGGTCCGAGCACTTTCACGCTTCCTAAGCGAGACGCGCAGGATAAACGGGACACACACAGGACACACAGCGTGGAACGTGAGCAAGATTGAGAGCAGGCCAATAAATCTGGTCGAGCATCAGCTACGCATCAGCAACAATGACAGCGCCATTGTTCGGCTCAAGAGCTCGTGAGCTGCGATGCTTCGGCATCTAGTGCGGCATCGAAAGGACTCGCAGCACAGCGGGCCCATAAAACCAGAGGCGCCAATTTATGTGTCACCATGCAAATTTTGGTGGCATGTTATGAAAGTCGCGCTAAATAACCAAAGGCACCTGCCAACTAAGCCCAGCGGGTCTATAAACTTTGGGTGGCTAAGATCTGTCAGGTTGATAGCGAACTTAAGACAGAAGACACAAGATATATGCTCTTCCGTACAGATCTCCACAGAGCAAATATAGATGAAGTTATTTTACATATTTAAATGAATATTTCGATTTGATAAGTTTTGAAATCGAAACTGAAATATAATTCAGGTTTGTCTTTGCATTTGTATTTAGTAGTCTGATAGGATATCTATGTATATATATATAATATATATATATATTATATATATTAAAGCAAGTCCTTTCGGTTTTAAATTCACAGTGAGCAACAAAAAACAGGACATCTTCTTTTGCTGGGTTTGGTTGGGGTTGGCGCAATGAAGAGATCAAGGATCTTAACGCTTCAAGTGGCCGGGCATTCAATGCCAATCGGCCACTCCCAGCAATTAGACGGGGCCTGCTTCTCTGCACACACACACAGATATATATATATATATATCACGATATATATATAGATAGACAGCGCGTTGTCGTTTTTTACACATGTTCGATGGGCTGGTCGCAATCCAAGTGCAAAAACTGTCGCACATAAATTTTAATTAACTTTATTTTTAATTGTTGCAAATTTATGGCAAAGGCAGGCAGCGCAAACAACGCCCGACCCAATGGCAAAATGGACCCAAGTTGTCCAAATGGAAATGGAAGTGGAAATGGCAAGGAGCAAAATGCCAGCGCTTTGTGGGCAGAACTGAATGACAAACGAACAACAAGCGAGCAACAACAGACAGACAAAGAACGGGCGCATTGCAAACGGTAAATGCTCGAGCGGTAGCGGGATCATCAAGGATCCCTTTCAATTGTTTGCCAGGTCGACAATTTCTGCTCTAAATTATTTGCCATAATTTCTGGCTCGTCTTGTGCAATTTTCTTGCCTTGCCTTGCCTTGCCTTGCCTTGCCTTGCCTGGCACCCCACACAACCCTCTGGCGTCGTTCACCCTCTGCGACTGCGGCACGTCAGTTAGTCAGCCACAGCGCCGCATCCTTTGCTTCCTTCGGCTTGCTTGCTGTAATTTACTTCCTCTTGTTGTACGTCTCCGACTCAGACGCAGACTCAGACTCTGTCTCAGCCTCTGTCTCAGTCTACGGCTCAGTCTATCTCTGTCTATCTGTCGCTGTCTGCTGCTCTCCCGTTGTGTCTGAGTGTGCCTGCGTGTGTGTGTGTGCCTGAGTGTGTGTGTGTGTGTGCGTGTGTGTGTGCTCTTCATTACGCTGCCCATTGTTTTGTCTTGTCTGCCTGCTTCTGGCTCATCCTTCGCATACCTCGCATCTCCACTGCAATTTCTGCTATTTTTTCTCTCTTCTTCTTCTTTGTTCGGCATGTTGTGTTCCAGTTTGCAGCCTTGCTTTTTCAGGGTCACACTCAGTACTCAGTCCCCCTCTCTCTCTCTCTCTGTCTCTCTCTCGCAGCTTAGGTTTTGTTTGAGATTGTCTCGTATTTGACAGTTGACAGTTGGTCGACTTTTGAGTATTAAAGTTATGAGCATAAACATGACATTTTCTTCAGGGCCCCGGGACTCGAGAGCAACTCTCATCCTTTTTGATTTTTATTCTATTTTCGTTTTTCCTCTTCCCCCACCCCCTTAATATATAAATATATAGCTTTTTTTTGCCAACTCATGTTGGCAATCTCCAGAATTGGCCTGCTTTGTAGGCGTTTGTTATACTTCATCTACTTAGTGGGTTTCCAATTCATAGCTTAAGGCTTAAAAAGAGTTAGTTTTAAATGTAGTTTTTTTCCACTTTTTTCTAGATTTTTTTTTTTTGTATTTTTAAATGTATTTTTTTGAATTTTTTTTTTTAGAATTTTCCACGTAGATTACACAACGTAACCTATTCAAAATTGGGTTATTTTAGGTTAGATATCTGTCTGGATGTGTTTATACAATCTGTTCTTGAGCAAATTAATCCTGAATGACAAACACTTTCTCGAGCAGGCATATCTGTTCCTATAAAGTACTTATCTATGGATAATAATGTATTATATTTATTTATAATTTCATAGACGTTCATATATATGTATATATTATATTCGTGATCTTGGGAGCTGAATAAACAAACGTCTTAAATATTCGATCACTATTTGGATTTTTTTTACCAATTTATATTTGAATGAAATTGAATGGCGCCCTTAAAATTGTTAATGGGTTAATGAAGTTCCATCGTGGAACATGTTAACATGTGTACACACACACACACACACACACACATGCGAATTAAGATTTAGAGTTGAACGTATGCAAAAGGCAAACAAAGCCGCGCGACAAACATTTGATACACTTTTCCCTTGCTTGGCATATGTACATACATATGTATATATGTACGTATTTCGTTTTTGGTTGCCTCTTTGGCGGCGCAGCAAATCAAATGTCGATAAATTTCGCATACAATGCAAAACAAAACGCATTAATCAAAATCAAACGGAGCGCAACAACAATAATAATAATAAAGCAAAGCATACACATTAAAAAAAAAAAAGGGCTGCACTCTCTGTATGCAAAGAGCGGTCGGCTTAAATAGCCGAAGTGCAAACAGAGCAATCGGCGGCAATCGGCAAATGCGATTGCGATTGCGATTGCAAATGCGAATGCAAATGCAAATGCGAATGCGAATGCGAATGAGAGTGCGAAAGGCAGAAGATGAGGCGCAAAGTTTATGCGCCAAAGTGCCGCCGGAGCATTAGCCACAGGCCATTGAGCATGCAAATCGACAGAGCGTGGGGCCGTTGCGAAGGGTGTACAAACATTCACATACACACACACACACACATACACATGTACATATATGCAAAACACATACGTTGTTGGGGGAGAGGGGAGGGGGAATGCAAAAGAGCAATTCTAAAGAGTGAAAGTCAAGTGCCTCTTCGTGACGCTCTCCACACACCACACACACACACACATGCACACATGCACACGCGAGCTGCCTGCAGTCGCAGAACGTTTGGCGAAAGAGAATTCATAAAAAAAAAAATGAGAAACTGCAGTCAATTTGCATAGCGATCGTCACTCGAGCTGCCCTTGCTGAACTTCCTTTGCTCTCGGGATTTCTTCATTCTTTTTTTTGTGTCCCGAGTGTGTGATCGGCCCGTTAATTAAGCGTTAAATCGTTTAGCACATAAAAAAATAAAAATAAAAGAAAGAAAGAAAGAAAGAAAGAACCGCAGTTGTCGCATGTGAATAATGTAAATTGATTTTGAGTAGTTTTGTGTGTGTTTTGCTTTTTTGCTTTTTTCCATGTAAACCGCAGAAAATGTGCGGCTTATGTTAATGCTTCAATGAGCCCATCGGGAGAGACAGTCGAGGAGACTCGGTAGACGCCCAGTCGGCAAGATGCTCGTTAAATCATATTAATCAACAGATCCTTAAAGGCATAACGGTCCCAAAATATACCAAACACAATAAATGGCTGCGGGGCAGCGCATCTGATGCAATTCGGAGTCTGCATTCAAAATCCCATTTAATCCTTTTGTGCGGCTATGTAAACAGCATAAATCTCGCCGAAACAGAGAACGCGACGAGCGCAAAGCAAAGAAAGCCAGCCAAAGGAGGGCTGCTCAAATATATGGCAAAAAGAAAACCAATATGCGAAACCCCTTCTGTTTTTTTTCTTTTCTTTTTTTCTTTTTTATTTTGTGCAAAAACCAACCAAAAAGAGTTGAAAAGTTGAGAAATTTTTCGTGTGTGTTTTTTGTTTTTTTTTGTTGTATTTTTGCGAGGCAAAGCATTCAATTAATTTACCTTTACCCCTTTGTTCTTTGGTTTCGCAAAGGATGCAGCCGAGACCGATGACGAAGAATGGCAGTAAAAGCAAACAAAAACAGCAACTTTCACCGCAAAAGAAAAAGAAAGAGAAAAAGAAAAACAGAACAAAACGTGTGAAACGTATCAATGTAATCCTGAAATGGGTAAAAGCAATCCTTCAACACGCTAAAATATATCTAGAGTAATTAGGGAAAAAATATATTAATCCGATTGGGTTGCCAAATTTTGGGTGTGCAATAATACACTTTTTGGTAAAACGTCTTATTTACTTATAGGTAGAAGCTAAGTCTGACTATAAATCATAAGGGATTTCTGATTAAAAGTAGCAGCAACTAACTAATCAGAAATGAAGAAATGAAGAAGGCAAAAACTACTCAAGTTTCAAGGAAAGCAAAAGTAATTTAAGATATAAATACTTAAAATATTACTAAGGAGTTGAGGCATTGAGGATATCTGATTAAAATCTGTGAAATAAATAAGGATCGGGCATCTATCATTTGAACAGCTGGCAGATGGAATTGTGGGCACTTCTCAAGATTGATGCACAACTAATCGATGGGGCTTAACCACTTAGTTGATGATGAACCGATTGATACTGGCGATCTTCCTTGGTGGCGTTATCTGCTCAGCTGACCATCGTTGACAAGCCGGTCAAAGGTGATCGACTAGGCTTGATTTCATGATAAATGGTTTTGGCTCGACATTTGGCCATATGCCACAGCAGTGCCACAGGGACGACTGCTAATGTACAGGATCAGCACCTACTCAGCATTTGTAACGTTTTTCAAATGCTTCCTGCGGAAGTTGCAACATTTTCAATTAACTTTTTCTCCTCTTCTTCTTCTTGTTAGATTGCATTTCAGTGGTCGCTAAATAGCCGCAATTAATACTCATATCAGACAGTAGGCAGGAAGTTGTGCAAGTTGTTAGCCTGGCTAATTAACGTGCCTGCCTCAGCCCCTCCATCCAGCAAGTGTCAAAGCCTGTTGCTACAGCCAGGCCAAGCAAAAAAAAAGAAAAAAACCACCGACCCCTAAATGCGACATTCAAATTGACCAGCGGGGAGTGGGGGTAGCGAAAGGAAACCCGACAACAGCAGCAACAATGACGACAATGACGATCACTTCCTTGAGGGCAAAAGCAAATTTAATAACTTGGCTATTGCCGATAGAGATCTGGAAGTCATTTGGTAAGCGACTGTGGGAATAAATATACAACCCACCTCCATCAACCCCCACCCCCACCCCACCCTCAAAAAAAACAAAAATGAACTCGACGACTTGAAGAATCCTTAGTCAATGGTCTTGTTGCTAGCTAGAGCTTTGATTGTAGCTGGCACTGGAAGAGCAAAAGTGTAAGATTAAGAAAGGAAATGAAATTGCACCCGAAGAGAGCCGTAAGAAAGGGAAATGTTCTGTAGAATGAGCTCTATAGCAGTGCAATGAAGCCTTGAGATCGTATCAAGGTCATCTCTCAATGAACCAGCGATTTGTGCTTTAAGTTGAGCTTTGAGTGAAGCTATCCATGAAGGTTTAAGGCACATTGGGAGACAGCAAGCCGTATAAAGCAACTATTAAAGAACAGACTAAAGCAGAGAGAGAGAGAGAGCGAGAGAGCGAGAGAGAGAGAGCGAGAGAGAGAGAGAGAGTGCGCAGAACTCGGCTTGTATGCGGCTAGCGACAGGGGTTGCGGGGTGCGCTTGCGCAACAACCCCTAAATCTTGGACGGGCACGAGTATAAAACGCTGTCCGCTGCTCGGAGCCAATTCAGTTTGTCAGCGAACGCCGAGACGTGAGGAGAAAGAGACAGCGAGAGAGAGAGAGAGAGACTAGCAGAGATCCAGCGAACAGGAGCGAAGAACTCCGCTTACCCACATCCTCCGTTCAGCACACACGCCTAGAACCATCGACATGCTCAAGTGGACGGCATCGATGCAACGATTGCACGAGATGCCCGTGCAAAGCACAGCCGGACAGGAGCCGGCGAGGGCGGGGAGACGGCAGAGACGACAGCGACGGGCCACCATTGCGAACAAGGAGAATGTGCCCCATGTGGGTGAGGGCAGTGACGGTTACATAAACAGGCACAGTTACAGCTCCACGCCCATGGCCATGCCGAGGGCGCGCAATAGTCCGCTGGTATTGGCACCGCTCAGCGACATACGCAATGTGACGCCCGAGACGGTTGCCACACCATCATCCGGTCATCATCATCATCAACATCATCATCGCCATCGTCGGGTGGTGCAGAGTGTGCGCTATGCAACCACATTGCCACGCTACGAGGTCGAATATTCACCCTCAACGGCCACATTGCCCAGCGGACAGCATTTGGCGTTGCGCGGCCTGCTGCCACTGGATCCGTTTCTGGAGCAGCCCCGCTATATGGCGGCCACACAGCAGCTCAAGCAGCGTCGACTGGACGCCGATTTTCTGGCCACCATGGAGCAACAGCAACACCAGCAGCAGCAGCAGCAGCAGCAGCGACTGCAACATGCACAGGCCAGCAGAGCGCAGCAGTTGGTGCGTCCAGTGACGCCGCAGCCATCCACACAGATGGGCGATCAGACGCTGGACAAGCTCATCGATGCGATACTCGACTCGGCGTGCAAGGCGAACGGAACGAACGGTGGCAAGAAGAAGAGGCCGCGTAAGTCGTTCAATTTGCGACGACGCACACTGGTCAAACAGCAGCTGGAGACGGAGTGCAGCGGTGCCATGTTGTCGCCCTCGTATGCTGCCGGCGATGATCCGGCCAGTGATTTGAGCTTTGGATTGCATCCGCTGCTGCCGACTGCGACACCGGAGCCGGCATCACCGCTCTGCCGCTTGCCGCACAGTGTGCTGGTGCAGTTGCCGACCCCAACACACTTGGATACCTTCTGCCTGGAGACGCCCGTGCGTTCGCTCAAAAGGAGTCGCGGACGGGAGGCGCAGCCAAAGAATGCCGAGTCGCCACTCAAGCGATACAAAGTGGACGCAAGCAATTACTTTGAAGTCGGCCTGGCGCTGCCCTCCTCCATTTATGTCTAGAGAGAGAGCGAGAGAGAGCGAGAGAGAGAGTGAGAGAGTGAGAGAGAGAGAGGGAGAGAGTGAGAGAGAGAGAGGGAGAGATAATGCGAGCAAGCCAACGCTGACAAACGGGGGAAAACGCTTAACTATGACGCTTATTTAGTTCCTAAGTGGAATCTTAAATAATATATATATATACATATATATAGATATATACATATATATATATTTTTTTTTTTACTTTAGCATCCTGTACAGAAATTAGCATTTAAGTTAATTTTTTTTGCCGCTGCTGTTATGTAGTTTTTGTAAAGCACTTTTTTCATATTTATTTATTTATTTATTCTTAAGAGAAACCAATTTTTTTTTTACCATTTAGCTATTTTTTTGACGTTGTTCATTGTATTAATAAAACTCTGCAGTAAAATCAAATGATTGCATTTTCTCTTGACAAAGCTGCGTCGATTTGTGGAGCTCGTCGCAAAGGTTGCAGAAGACGAGGCAGCTATTTAAATAAATCAACTTAAATGTGTTTCACACATTTAATCAAGTACAATTATCGATTATTTTTATATCGATTTTTAAAAATATCAAATTCAGTAAAAGTATCTTTTATTGATATTATGTATTAAAGTGCTATTTGACAAAAGCATAGTTCTTCGTAGGTTCTTCCAGGTTTTGCCCATTGGTAGCTGTGCTTACCCCAACTGCTTATGGGCTACCAGCTTTAAGACCACAATTAAGATGCACTTTCGGCTCACCCAAATAACCAATAACTTAAGCTGGGAATGCTAGGAAAACTTGGCCAAAATAACCGACTCAGCTCTTGGCAGATCTCAATGTGGAATAACGCTGCTAAAATTCGATTCCATTTGTGCAACATTTGTTTTTGACGCATGCCACGTCAGTTGCTTCAGCTGTCAAAAAAAAGGAAGAAATGCTTAAATAGTGTTGCGGCTTTTATTGTTTGTTGTTGTTGTTTGTTGTTGCTGTTGTTGTTTGTTGTTGTTGTTGCTGTTGCTGTTGTTGTTGCTGTTGTTGTTGCTGTTGTTGTTGTTGCTGTTGTTGTTGCTTGACCAAGTGATTTGCTTTGCTTGTGTTCAAAATAGCAGCAGGTAGTCGATCAGTCGGATCAAAAGGACGCTCAGCAACTCAGCACGCCCCCGTTGCTCTCGACAGCAACAGCAACAGCAACAGCTGCCAGCCGACTGATCTCAACGATCTCCCTCGCACCAGCACCAGCAGCAGCACCAGCAGCAGCACCAGCACCAGCACCCTCACCCGGACCCGCTCCTCTGCTCGCCTGCTCCTTTTGCTGCTGTTATAGCTCGTGTCTTGGCTTAGCTCGTGCGACAGCCGTCGAGAGCATTTCACATGGCACTTGTTAACACTTTGACGCCCTCGCAGCGCGCAGCGTGCGGCCTTTTTGAGAGAGAGAGAGAGGCAGACAGAGAGACAGACAGACAGAGAGAGAGAGAGAGAGAATGTTAGACGAGTGCTGTTATTCTTGTTGTTGGGCTTCTGCGGAAAACCCGCAGCGGCCCGCTTAATCCACAGCAGCAACCTGTGCGCAGGTTTCCCCTGCCACTGCCACTGCCACTGCCATTGCCACTGCCATTGCCACTGCCTTTGACCTGTCATCAGCTCTCACATTCTTGTGGGTTCGTCCCTAATTTGTTGCCCATTTAGCCTTTGAGCGGACGCGCGTTAATTGAATTATTTTTTATTATATTCGCCTGCAGACATTTCCCGGCAACAGTTCCACTGTTTTTCACTCATCTTTTCTGCCCCTGCCCCTGGCCCTGCCCCCGCAGTTGGCACTTGCTCTGTCAGCTCGCCAGCTGTGCTCACCCGCATCGCTAAACTAATTTTCTAAACACGAACAGACACACACACACAGACATAGACACACACACACACACACACACAGCCATAGACAGGTAACCCTTTAAAGGAAAATTTACATTTTCCTTAGCTGTAAGAACAGTCGGCACATTTCCGGCATTTCCGTTCTTCTTCATTTGGCTTCTTCAGTTTTCGGGTGTCACTTGTCGAATCGATAAAATGTTGTTATTAATCGCTTGTAAATGTGATAAATAATTCGAGGAGTGCCAGCGGGTGGAGTGGCGGGGGCTTGAACTGGTCACAGCTGACGGAGCGTGAAAGATATTTATGTGAACTGCACAACTCCAATAAAACAGATCGCAAAAACATGCATTGTGTATTCATTGTGTACGTGTACAAAATATCTATTAAACTTTAAAAGAAGTTGGACACCCAACAACTTAACTTAACCCTAAGACTAAGTTCGAATCCAATTCTGATGTGATAACAATGCTGTGAATGAAACATTCACGGACACAAAGACACACAAAGAATAGTCGATAACTCGATTGATATCGATATCGAATAAAATGGGAAAGAGCTTTAATGTTGTGAGTATGTAAGACTTATGAAATACATACCATGGATGAGTGTAGATAATTTTGTTTTGACTTTGAAAACGTGGTGAGCATTTGAATGGGCTCGAGAAGCGTGTCCTTGTATCGTATTTGAAGGACATTTTGCATCGTTTCGTGAATCAATCAATTGTTGTTTGATTGCAGTGCAGAATATGCAAATGATTCAAAGAAAAGGAAACGGATTCAAAGGACCTTTAATTGTGTGCACGCATGCATGTGCCTGTGCCTGTGTGTGTGTGTGTGTGCAGTTATTATGCACTTAATCAACAGCTGGCCGCAGAGAGGAAGTGGCTGCCACGGCTCGAGGCGACGCTGGAATGGAAAAGAACCCGTACTGCCAGATTGAACAACTGTTTGCCAGTTCGCCAGTTTGCCAGATTGCCAGATGCCAACTCGCGATCTTCGCGCACACCTTTTGATTGACAAACAAGCCGCTGGCAAATGGAACTGCTTGCCACTGCCACTGCCACTGCTGCTGCTGTTGCTGCTGCCTCATGCCTGATGCCTGATGCCTTTACCTTTACCTCTACCTTTTGATCTTTGCATGTCGCCTGGAGTCCATTTGCTCTTCTCAATTTGCGCTAATTTTGGCCGCAGGCGATGAACTTTTGCTCGCAGTAGCTGCTAGCTGCGATTGCCAGCTGAGACACACAGCTCTTCTCCCCACAACTACACACACACACACAGACACACACACACACACACACACACACAGACACACGCACACACAGACTGCTCAGGGAAAAAGGTGACATTTGGTGCTGACTGCTCCGCATCCTGTTAGGCCTAAGCCGGCTTAGAGAGCATCCTGCCATCGTAGCCAGTGACTGTCAGCGAGGATGTAGCAATAATTGCCAAATGTTATGCAAACAATGCCTAAGATTTCCAAATCCACAGGCTCAGTCACCGCGTGTGGCATCATGTGCCAGTGTGAAAATGTGGCAACAACAACAGCAACAACAAAAAAAAAACATTAATATTCAAATCTCCACGCCAACGTAGCACCCGAAAAATAAATCGCAAACAGGCCACAAAATGGGGTAGCAAATAATAAATACTCTTTCCTGGACTTAATATAATATCAATTAATTCTGCATATATATCTGCTACAAATGTGCTTAGATCTCGTCAAATCACCTCTCGAAATCCGAAAAGTATTTAATGGTCTTCTGAATGTGTTTGAGATTATGATCATAATTGAATTCAAAATGATCCTAATTGCAATTGTTGAATTTGATTGAGATATGTGTGTGTGATTCATGCCGATAAGCTGTATATATATATATATGTATATATATATATATATTGTGACTGGCTTCTCTCAGACCAATATAAGCTTCGAGTTGCTTTGTGATATAGTCAGCCTATCTGAACGATATATGCAGCGAGGCTGTTCCGGGTTTCAGAAAGCGCAGAGAGTCGAGTACAGTGAGACATGCCTAAATGGACTACTCGGCTCGTCCTGCCGCTCATTTGTATACACTGTGTCCTGTCTCTGTCGCTGCGTTACACACTTTGCCACTGAATTGGAATACCCTTTGGCAAGGGCATTTGAATAACAAAATCGGGGCAAGGGTAGCTCGGCATCGGCGTTATTAAAATTCATTTTCATTTTCATTTTCATTTGCCTGTGCAACGACTAAAATCTGTTAATGATAAACAAATTTTGAAATTGAAAAGGGTTGCAACTGGCTCGATTGATGCAGTTGCGACAGTTGCTGCCACAGTTGCTGCATTTCTTTTTTTTTGGCAACCGCTGCGCTGCCTTCGGCGTTTTGCAAATTTTCAGCGCATTCAGCTAATTAGCTTAGCGCTCGCCCGATTCCCAATGCCCGATGTCAAAGTTGATGTCGATGTTGGTGAAGTGTTGCCCACTTGGGATGGCAGTGTTGCAACGTCAGCTGCCACGGGCCGAGCTGCTGAAAGTCAAAGTGCAGACAGAGAATGGGAAAAGCGAACAGGAACAGGATCGGGATCGGTGTGATGTGGCTGAGGATGAGGTCGAGAATCAGACGCTTGTTGCCACTGTTGACGAATGGGCAGTTTGTTGTTACACGAAAAGTCATCCTGTGCCGCAGTAGTCATTCGCAAATGAAAACAATTTCCATATTTCCTTATTGTAAACATTCTCAGCTTCTGCAAAACTCCTTTGAAATGCACACGTTTCCATTAAACACATTTTAAAATATTAAATTAAAAAGCAACTACAAGTTTAGTTTATTGCATAACTTAGAAGTAAGTTCGTAATACTAATTAAGTAATTGAAACTATTAATAATATGCGCATATCTATAAATATATAGCCCAGTATTTGAACTTAAAAATCAATCGGATTAAGTCTCAATTCAAACTATGATTGGCAGTGTGTAAATTAAATATGACTTTGCCAAAATTGGAAATAGTTTCTGTTCCGCGGGATCACAAATTAGAGTTGATTGTAAAAGCGAATCCGTTTCAGTTCCAGCGAGGTATCACTGTAGCTGCAACAATGACGGCAACTTTTGTGTTTTGTGTGTTTTGTGTTTGTGCAGCGCACATTCAAACAACAGTTGGCCAAAAGGGACGCGTGGCCAGCAGCTGCCAGTGTTGCCACACAGCGCCGCCAGCTAACATATGCATAAGTGTGAACATGCCTCTCTCTGTGTGTGTGTGTGTGTGTGTGTGTGTTGCAAAAGTCAATGCAAGCTTGTGCAACATAAGAGCTGACTGGTGCTAATGATAACTTGACCCAATCATTGCCAGCAGCCAAGTTGAAAGCTTCTCTAACAGTTGTTGCAACTTGCAGCCCCGCAAAGCGTAAAACACACACTACTCAGTTGCACGCTTTTGTGTTGCTGTTGCTGTAAAAATATTACAGCACGGGGTGGCAACAGGGCTACTCCGCATCATCATCATCATCATCATCATCGTCATTATCGTCATCATTTTCATATTTCACATTCAACATTTACATAGCATTCACATTTCTGCGAACGCGGCGCATGCGCTGAACAACAATGGAGTGAGACAGGGTGAGGGAGAGAGAGAGAAAGAGAGAGAGAGAGAGCGAGAGAGAGCGAGAGAGAGAGAGAGAGAGAGGCGAGAGAGAGAGAGAGAGAGAGTGAGAGGAACGCTTCCAGGCGATTACACGCGTGCCAGGTTCAAGAATTGGGTGAAAATTTACATTTTTTTGCGTTGAATGAAAAACAAATATGAAATGGGAAAAAAACAGAAAGGGAAATGGAAATGGAAATGAAAAAGCGGCAGCGGAAAAGGGGGAAAAGCCTTGTTCAGGATTCAAGGCACTGCATTTGGTTGTGGCTGCGTTTGTTGTTGCTGCGCAGTGAAGTGGACAAGCGGAACGGAACAGACCGGAGCGGAGCGGAGAGGAGCGGAGAGGAGCGGAGCTTAAACGGTTCTGTAAATTGCTGACATTTGCCTGTCACTTTGTCAACTGACAGACAGTCAGTGCGACACAGGGCGGGGGGTGTGCCACTCTCTCTCTCTCTCTCGCTCACCCTCTCTCTTTCTGTCTCTCTCTCCCCGTCTCTGTCTGTCTGTCTGTCTGTCGCTTTTAACGGACACGCTCTCGCTCTGATTGACATCGAATTCGCACTTGACTTGCTGCGCCGCGTGTTAAGTGAGCAGCCGTCGCGTTGCGTCGCGTGTCCCGGGCGGAATAGCTGACGGTTTGTGGAACGCCTCTGCGCAAGCGTCTGCGTTAATCGCGTAATGAAGCCAAAGCGTTTTGCAGTTGCGTCGACGCACAATGGTCCGCATACAGAGGCATACAGTGGCAATTATGGTTGAAGCATTTAGCATTTATATATAGTTGCTCTTATCTTATTGACTCTAAAAGTCGAGGAGATTTACAAAACACAAAAAAGTGAAATAAAATGAATAAATACAAGCAAAGTAAACAATACTCATACTTTTACAGAGATTTTCAAAAACCATTAAATCAAACAACAGATTTTCGAAAAGATTTTCAAATTAAACAACATAAAAATATACACATTTTTTAAAAGTAGAAAAAATTTGAAAATTAAATTTAAAAAAGGACATCAGCAATTACACACTTTGAAAAAGATTTTAGAATACTATACTTATTTATCGGCTATACAACTACTACTAGTATATTTATTTATCTATAAAATTTAAGCAAATACAGTTCGCAAAAAGATTTTAACAAATAAAAATGGAAATTAAAATAAAAATAAACAATTTGAAACAAACATTGCGATTGATACCATTATTTATCGTTAAATACTATTTAATATATATAATATAATATATAAGTATTTAGGCTGTCTACAATAAGATATAATATATATATATATATATATATATATATGTATAGTTGATTTGTAGCTCGCTGAAAATCGATAACAATCGATAAGAGAAATGATGTTCAAAAATGATTTTAAATGGATTTGGCTGTTTTTGAGCACTTATTTTCAACTTTTTTATTTATTTTTTACTTGCTAGTTGCAAGTGTAAAGCCACTGTAAACTGTTGACTGACTGTAGCGCTACCACTGTGCAACAACGCCAACGTCTGCGCCTGTGTCTGGTGCACGTACAACGAGCATGGGGTAAGTTCGAGGCAAGTTTAAGTCAGGCGCTAAGCTGAAGCGGGCATGGCATGCATAGAATTTCTATCTGATGGGCAAACAAAAATCGCAGTGGGTGCAAAGCGAGCGAGAGAGAGACAGAGAGAGAGAGAGAGAGAGAGAGAGCGAGAGAGAGAGAGAGCAGAGGCAGAGAGTGAGAGGGGTAATAGCTAGAGCCACCCTATTGACAGGGATTTGGATTTTGGGAAGGGGATTCTGTTTGCGGCGGGGCACTTAGCACTCGGTATTTACATGCGACTCGTGCAACGTCATTGCCAAAACAATGCAATACAGTGAAACGCGCCGTCGGCGATGTTAATTTATGCGCTATTAAAAGCGGCGCGGGGCACTTAACTCATCGTTGCATTCAACATACGTGTTTTTTTTTACTTGCTTTCTATTTTCGGTGCGTACGCGAATGGTTTGGGCTAATTCCTGCCGGCGGCTTCAGTTACACTTTTTTTCTTCTGCTCTTCGTAATTGCCTGCACGTGATTCGTGGCCGCTGTTAAGGATCGTAAAGGATCTGGACATGTTGAGCGAGTTGCTGTTTATTATTATTTTGATTTTGGTTTTTTTCTTTTTTTTTCTTTTTTTTTGTGAGACTTTTCCAGCAGCTCATTCATTTATCGTTGATTGGCCAAGCTGTCAACTGGTTGCCGCTAATGGGCGTAATTCTGAGAGAGTTCTGCGATTGAGTTTGCCACTGTGACAAATTAAACGGAGCTCGTCTAATGAGCTCAAATGAAAAATTCAGCCTTCCCAAAATTGCTGAAAAACTGTCAAAAAAGCCGCACAAAAAACCAACAAAAAAAGAGAAAAGAATGGCAAATAGGAAAAATACACACAAAAGGCGCAACAAAAACCATTTTTCTTGCAGTCGCAAAAAGTGTCGAAAAATTTACAAAAATAAAAAAAAGGGAAATTTGTTGTTTAGCAACCGCAGCGGGGAAAAACCCTTGCAAAAATGTGCATTTTCTTTGTTGTTTTATACATATTCTTTTTCTGGTCGAGGGTTTGTTTTTGCCATTCTTTGTAAGGCAAACAAAGCGTTTTCGGCACTTTTTCAAAGTCCACAATGAAAATGATGCCAAACGAAGCGTTTCGAATAGCGGCCCAAAGATTTGCGAGAGGATCGAACATATTCCAAATCCATTCAGATTCGACATCACTCAGCCATAGATCAACAACAACTGTGAACGCTTCAATCTATCATTGATAGTTTGATAGACTATCTTAGAACTTACGATTCTCCATACATACATTGTACAGTCATACCTCGCTTTACGGCCTAAATACGAACCGATCCCGTTGAATTTGTATTCGAATAATTGATTCCTAATGCGGCCTTTCGCTTTACGGCCAAGTTTCGTGGAACGTATCAACGATTCTATTACAAATTCATACAAATTCAATGGGATCGGTTCCAAATTTGTTAAATATAAAACATGGTTTATCATTCAAAATGCATTTGACCAACAATAATCTATAAAGAAAAGCGAAACAACTTCATGTTACATCAAATATGTATATATATATACATCATATATATACATACATCATTTTTTTAAGTGGCAGTCGTCATCATTTTTCGCTGGTAAAAATGGGCCTGGCTTAAAAAATGGTCCAACGTTGTTTGTCTTGCCTTCTTGTCCATTTCGTTCTTCAGTGATTTTTGCAAGGATTATGTTTATTCCTTATTTACTATATTTAAGAGCGGCCTTATTACAGAAGAATGAGTGTATTATATTATTATGTTTCGCTACGACTCTGACGATCATTTTAATGTTGTTCATTAAACGCCTATTTTTGGCACGTTGAAGACAACAAACTGCTGCAGACCCACTCGCTACTGTCCTCAATTTCGTTATATGATATAATGTTGATCACTTTTTTTGAGTATTCCGCGGTCAATCATCGTAAAAATCAAGGTACCAGTAATTAACATAAGTTTCTCACTGACCGCAGAGGGATATAAGCGTGCTAACCAACTAATTTCTCGGGATTTTGATATCCTGTTAATATATATATATATATATGTGTGTGGCGATCTGAATAGATCGCTGATTGCACTCAGTGCACTCAAGGACCGTCATTTTCGAAGCCAGCTGTGGTTGTTGTTGGTTCCATTGTTGTAGCTGTGGTTCACAGTGACCAGCCCACAGCTAATTGCAGCGAGTGGACAGGCAACGCCTATTGGGCTCTGCCCAGTATTCGTATGATTGTTGTAAATACCTTTTTGTATTGAATACTCTGTTGCCCAAGTGGAAAGAGTGTATATCGTTGGTTTCACTGTCTGTCAATGCAGCTGAAGTACACATATATCTATATATATATATATATATAGGGCGATTACTAAACAGTTTATGCAAATTCAGTAGTTGAAATAATTGCAAAACTAATTGTTTGTTTTCCTGATCAGTTTTTGAAATAAACAAAACTTATTTCTGCAAGCAGGAAAGAATTTAATTATTGACCGATAAATTAAAATACACATTAATGGTGCTATTTTCAAATTTTTCGCATTTTTTTCGATTACTGAAAATTGAGAAGCTTCTTTAAAGAGAGCATAACAATTTCTACAGGCTTAAATGGATTTTATGACCAGGAAACAGCTTCTCAATGTTATTAAATATTGGGAACAGAGCAAACAGCAGTCGTGTTTTTGATTGCCTCGATTGTATTTTACTGTTACTATATACAAGTAAACATATAAACAAACATACATAAATGTGTATATATGTTTATATAAACTATTCTATTTGGGCCACTTCTATCGGAATAATCTAAAACGCCGTGTTACACTTTTCATCTTCTGAGTGTGTGTGCGTGTGTGTGTGTGTGTGTGTGAGGGTGTGTGTGAGGCCGGAATGGTGGCACGTGGCATGCTGGTCGACTGACCGCAACAATGGTCGCGTTTAATTACTGTTATTGTCGCACCCTTCGCAACTCATTTGCATTAACATTCGCACTGGGTACGATATGAGGGCGCGGGCGTCTTGGCGCAGGCGCATGCCTCATGCCGCAAGCCGCATGCCGTATGCCGCATGCCACAAGGCAGCAGCTCGTAGCCGCATATGCCACGACAATGGAACATTAGCATAACAGTTGAGCTGCAATATTGCGCCCATTGCGACAATTGCGCATTCCGTGGAATGAAACTTAAGCGTTTCTTCACTTTCAGTTGCAGTTGCTGTTGCAGTTGCAGTTGCAGTTGTAATTTTCATCCATATTATTGCCACGAGCAGCCAGCAATGAAATTTATGTAAATTAAATTAAAACTTCAACAAGCGGAACCAGTTCCATATGGCCTGGCTATCTCTGGCTATCTCTGGCTAACACCGACACTCCCGGGCCAACACGAGGACAATTGTGCATGACTTACAGGCCACATAAATTTCAAGCATCGACAATTGTCAGCACCCAACACTGTGAGGCGCCCCCTATCTCTCCTACCCCCACCCCCTGCGACTCATGCTCCCGCTCGCGGTGCACGCGGAACCCTTGCCTCGGCCAACACTTGAGATAAGGATCGCGATCGGACAGCAACTGACAAGCGAACGGCGAACAAACTTCAGCTGCAAGCTATGAATATGCCAAGAAGACGTGGTAAGATATGGTCGATCACAGCTCGAGTCGGTTACGGTTTCCCATCAAATACTCCAGCGGTTATCAGTAATTTCCACTGGTGTTGCAATCGATTTGAAATCATTCAAGTTTAGTCTGATACAGTTGATCAAAGTGATGCCTTTTGAGTAACTTAAATTTCGGATTTATTTTGCTATCGGCAAACGGTTGATATCTTTCCTGACTTACTCTTTGGAGGCTATCGATAAGAATAATAATATCAATTTGATCTGCATTGAAGTCCCTAGTTCTTGTAGTCTGTGAGAAAGTGGCAGACCGATGGATATGGCTAACTCGACACGGCTGCTGATTCTGATCAAGAATATATATATATATATATATACCTTAAAAGGGACGCTTTCTTTTGTCGTAAACCCGTCAGAATACTATGACAAATCAATGTAGATCAGATCTGTGCAGTGACTATCAACTTCCCGCAGCGTTGAACTTGAACTAATCCCTTTCCAAAGATGGAGATTGACATCGCACTGTGATTGTGATTGTGAGAGCAGCGTGTAGTTAGACTATGATTATATTGGCCGATATCGGTGTATGGTATTGGCATCGAAATGTATTGACATTTATGAGGCATAAATTTTGTGCACTTTCTGCTTTCTCCGCTGGCATTCCAATTAAGTGCAACGAATCGGGTCTGGGTTCGGAACAGGGATTGGGATTCGTTGTAGGCATTGGCTTGCGAAATATTTAAATACGCATCGTCTCCCATGGTATGGAAAGAGGGGTGTTGGGCCATTGTCTCGGCTCTATGCGGCTGCCCTGAGTGTCATCAAAACAATGTTTGCCAGCTAGTTTATGAGCTGTGCCTCATTTCTCATTTCTCATTTCTCATCATCGTCATCGTCATCGTCTCGTCCTCGTCATCTCATTGCAATTGCAATTGCAATACACATTTCCATTTCCATACGCATTTCTACCTATTTTCAATTTCACATTAATTTCCTTTCACTGTGCTTGCCATGCTAATCAAAGAGCATTTTTGCCTACGTCATTATGGAAACTGGCTGACCACGCCGAAAGGCCCACAAAAATGCGCGAAAAGTCGTAAAAAAATGTGACATTCAAAACACACACACACACACATGCATATATATAAATATATATATATTTGTTTTTTGGCTGGAGGGTCATAAAAAAACCAACAAACCTATTTTTTGGTCAAGCACAGCGACAGGGGGTCGAGTTAGTCCATCCGGGGTCGTCATCGCCTGTGCAAATCTTTACAATCTTGGAATATTAATAAATGGCTTAGCTGATCCTCATCTTAAGTCAGCAGGGATTCCCATTCAGTGCACTTACTGTTTATCTCAGCGACTACAAACCCAAACAATGCCAAATACTTGTGGTGTATTTGTTGTTTTGTATTATGCATAAACTAATCAACAAAACTGCCCCTGGATAATCTTTGATGTGATCTGAGCAAGTTTGGAAGTATCTTATGAACTCAGAATTGTAATCAAATTGAAACTGAATTGATTTAAGTCCATTTGGTCTAAAATATAATAAATTATTATTGTTGACTTATTTATTTATCTGTACGCATATAGATAAGCTTAGAGACATACTCAGTCTATGTTGTTGCTTATCGATCAACCTTTAGTGAAGGGACTGGATTTTGGCATGTTATGCAAATGTTGATCGATCGATGGGGTTTTAGATTGGCTTAGCCCGAACTCGAAGTGAACCCACACACTTAAAGTGGCCTCATTTGGTCTTTGAACCTTGTGCATGGGTTAATTGTATTCAAATTTGAATTTGATGTTCCATTCTATTGAATCTCTTTACAAAATTTGTATGCAAATGCTGATTGATCGTTTGATTGATAATCTCCAATTTGTGTTGGCGACCTTTCACCCGACACCTACACACACACGTACGCGTGAGTGTGTGTGAGTGTGTGTTTCTCTGCTGTAATTATGCTTGATGGCATATCCCTATCCCTATCACTTGAACTTGAACCCCAACTTGAACACCAACTGACCGGCAATCATTCAAATGATGTACGTTTTCCTCTGCGTGGCTGTCGATCCTGTTGATCCTGTCAAGCAGCCGATGTAGCCGCAGCAACAGCAACTCCTGCTGATTTCCCTCGCACTAATTGTGATGTCAGAAATCGCTCGTCGCTGACCAACAACCCGATGCTACCCACACCCCCTCTCACACCATACACACACGCACACACACACACACACACACACACACACACACGCACACACACGCACATAGACACACTCATACGCCGCCGCTTGACGGATTGATCATCGTGATTAATGATGTGGTCCTGTGGCATTGCGTGACAAGTTTGTTAGTAAATTGAACGTGCCACGGCATACAGCTTGGTGGTTTTTGGGTTTCCGATTGCTTGCAGCTTGTGGCAACACCTTTTTTTGTTTTGTTTTCCTCTTTTTTTTTTTTTGCGCTCGAAAATCGTTGAAATTGCATCATTAATCTTGGGCGGCTGTACAAAACTTGCACTCAGGGCCGTCATCCTTGGCCTTAGTAGATATACTACGACCACAATGAGGCCGAGTCGGACGGGCGACAAGGATTCCCACGGCGATCTGCCAAATGGATTTTAATGAAGTTATCAATAAACTGTCCGCTGATTTCATTTTGTCGTTTCTGATCCCATCATAAAGTGTCCCCAAAAAGCAGCCGTGCGTGAATTTTGCCAGACTCTCCTGTTGACCACAACAACAACAACAGCACGACAGCAAATCGACGGGAAATTTATGCGAACGATCCTGCGAACACAATCGACCACATACATGTATATTCGGCCCATCGAACGATCCTGCAGGATCGACCGCCGACCGACGGACAGAGGAACCAACCGAACCCTCTTCGTGTCCCTCTTTGCATATCGCCTGTGCTCTCAGTTTGCTCTCGATCTTTTGCGCAGCATTTGTAATCTACCTCAAAGATTAATGAGATTTTACCGCAATTTACCATGGGTGATTTTGTATTTGAATGTTTTCATTTTTCATCTTTTTTAATACACTTTTTCTTTTCTTTTTTGTGGATTTTTTATGGCTCGTTTAGCGATTGGTAAATAGGGCGCTTGTCTCGTAATTTACATGAAATTGCTTCATTTTCAGAGGCTGGCCGAGGCTGCCCTCCTTCATCTGTGGTAGCTAATCACACACACGCACACACACACACACACACACACACACATACAAATCTTGTATCTTGGGAATTTGCATTAGATGCATCAATTTTTATTTTATTTTTTTTTGTATTTGATATCGAACGATTGCTCATCATGTCAAATGAAATCGGTGGAATCGGTGTGGTCTGTTGTCCTTCTTCTACTCCTGGGCAGCTGAGCAGTTCAGCTGCTGTCCAAAATCGACACGCTCGCAAATTAGCCATGAAATTTCGATGCTGGACAACAGCGCATTTCTTTCACTCTGCTTTCGTTTTCTTCGACTTTGACTTCCTTTGTTCTTCTGCTTTTGGCGCAAAAATATGAAATTTGCCATAATTTTGATATGGTTATATGGTCTTATGAATGGTTAGACTGCTTGGTCTTCCAGGGATATATTACTTTGGCTCAACTATTCGCCCTTAAATGGAACTCAATGATGAAAGTGTTTCTCAACATGATCTGTTATTTCAGTGTAGCCATGGACTTATTAATGAACCCATCTAGTAATAATCACTTAAAATAAAACTTGTTAATTGTATTTAGTATAAGTTTAACTCATCTATACCACGTATCTTTTAATGGCTTAGACCAGTTTGATCGTCAATTCTTTTAACTTTGGCAATAGTTGGTCGTGGCTTAAAGTTAAATAAAGTTAAATGCTGAAAATAGTTTTAACTGGCTGATCTCCGGCAACTGGTGCAAAAGTGAGGAGTGAACCGATTCCATGGATTTCAATGTTTCTCTTAGCGCCAACTGATCTCCCAATCTCCCAATCTCTCAATGTGTTAATTGAAATTCAGTGCTGATCCTACGGATATACATATAGCCCGGGTTGCATGCCACTGTGGAGTCTGCGGGACCTCGTAAATCAATTCAAAAATGTCATTCGACGACTTGCAATGCTGCTTAACAAGTTTTTTAGTTTTTTAGCTTTGGTTTATTCTTATTTTCGAGCGAGTGCGCTTCGGTTGCTTCTATGTTTTTTCCGTTTTTTGGTATGTCAAATATTCCTTGAGGGCGCCGCAATGTCTGAGAAATTTTTGTGGGTTCGCTCGGGAACGCAGTTGCAGCAAATGATCATTCAAGGAGAAACAAAAAAAAAAAAAAAACAGGACTGCAGTGCAGACAAACGTTGAAGACTTCTTCATTTTTTTTTTTTTTTAGTTTTTTGGTGCGTTTTTTGAATAATTTTTTTCGGGTGCCTTGGCAAGAACCGTCGAACCGGAGTCGCCGCACAGTTGCACGGCGAGAGAGACAATCCTTATTATCTTTTTCGCCCGTGGTTTTCCTTTGGGTTTTGTTTGCTTTTTATTTATTTTTTTTTGTGCTCGTCTCGCTGAGAAATGAGAAATGCAAATTCGGCGATGACTAAAAAGTTGTTCAATTTGTAAGCAGATCGCTCCGAAAACTGGAACTTGGCCAGCCGACAGAGACAAGAAAAGAAACTGCACTAATTTGATATGTAGAAAACGCAGACGGGCAGTCGAGCTATGCAGTTGTTTGAAAAGGGTCACAGTCGCCGAGCAAGCGCATTCAACGATCCTTGTGTCTCCTGTGGCTCGCAATCAAGGCAAAAAAAACAACAGCAAACAAAAAATCAAAGTGCAAGTTTGCTCTTTTCAGCTCCTTTGAGTCGTATCACTCGAATGACTAACAGGGTATATAAATCCCTTATACTCTCATTGCATAAGTATATATGTTCTTGATCAGCATCACTAGCAGCAGCCCGGAGTCCATTTAGTTCCTAAGTTGCATAAAAGAGATGCCCATTTGGCATGCCCAAGTCCCATTTCCCATTTTCCATTTCCCATTTTTTGGTTTTTTGATTTCAGGGTGCATAAAAAATGAAGGCAGTCATTTAATTTTCTTCTTTTTTTGGTCATTTATCAAATTTCAAACAAATATCCACAACAATTGTCGCGACGACCAAAGCAGATCACATTCTCATTTTCGTTTTTGATTTTGCTCAATGTGTGTTGGGATTTTTGTGTGTGCACTGCTGAAGTGAATATCAAAACAAAGGCTTTGCCCAACGGTGACGGTGCGCTCTCAACTCGAAATCGGGTGTCGATCCTTTGGATTCGGAATGGAACTGTCGATCACATTTCTTGTCATTCGGGCGCGCGTTTTGTGTCTCGTTGTCAAGCTGTCAATCAAAATGCATCTTGAAATGCGCCTCATGTTGCCCAACCAACCAGCCAACCAACCAACCAACCAACAAAACTCAAACTCTCAACTCTCAGCTCTCTCAGCTCTCGATCTGATTCTCGCTGGCTCCGATTGGTATAAATCATAGTTTTGTCAGAGATTTGCATTTTTAATTTATCCACAGCAAATGCAAATCGCGCAAAAATCCCACATTGTTTATCGCTTACAAGCAGAAATCAAGTTGATGCTAATTTTCGCGATATTACCTTTTTCAGCCCATTAGGCAAATTTATCACCAATACACACACACACACACACACACACACACAGACACACACACGGATAGACACACGGACAGACAGACCGCATATGTCAAGGGGTTGTCAGATCTGTGATCCGATTTCGGTGGCCGAGTGTCAAATGCATTTGCAATTAGTTTGGCAAAATCGCCTCAGCCCCTCAACGCTCGGCGATCAGCCCTCACCCCTTCTATCCATATATATTTACTGGGAAATTGAATTTATAAACGATTTAGATAAATTTGCAATATGCCGTGCAACAGCAACAGCAACAAGCACAGCAACCCCGAGGGGCAATGAGATAGCGGATAACCCTTCAATTCTAAATCCAAGTTCGTCTCACTCCTTGTTTTTGCTAATTTTCATTTTAATGATGTGCAGAATACAACAAAATTGCAACAACAGCAAACAAAATCTGATTGAAATTCAAATCGAAAACGCATCGAATGAAAATCATATTGATTACAGCAGTGAAAAGCGTAAATATTGATTACAGATAAATCGGCCAGAATTGATCAACTTTTTATTTGAGTTGACTAGCATAGGGGAAGGTGATTTGTAACATGGATATGTGTTATACATATATATATATATATATATATACCTGCTTTAAAGCTCGAAACTAGTTAAACTAGTGATGCAAATATCTTGATAAGCATACAAGAACTCATCTGTGTACCGATCGTTCCAATAGCACCCATTTGATATAGAAATACTGAGAAATAAATACTAAGAATGTAAGCCAAGTCTTATCGGAGTTCGGAGGAGGCGCCTCCTTTAATGCGTTACAAACCGAACGACAAAATTAGAACACCTCGTCTGCGAGGGCATAGAAACAGCTTCGATTTGGCACTATTCATAGACAGACACTTATCGAAGTTATCAGATCTTCGTATTGGTGAATCACTCTGCTTGAACATTACTTAATTTGTCCTAAACTCAATATCAATAAGTCATCATCAAGCATTTCCGCTTGAGCGCTCAAGCTTGGCAAAATTCCATTTCCCATTTCACATTTTCAATTTTCCATTTTCTCAAGCAGCTGAGCAAATACTAAATAGAAGCTCAATTGCAGCAGCAGCAGCTGTACACTCGAGTGAGTTGCCGTGACTTGGCTTTAGTGCTGCAATCCTTAATGATTGTCAAGGACATTTCCACGAACTGCAGCCAACATAACAACCACCACCCCCACCCCGACTGCCTTAGATTACAGTTCATTTTAGAGCAAATGGGAATCATGTTGAGTCGAGGCGCCTTCATTCAAAGATGATTTTGCAGGCCGGGTCGAAATGCTGTCCAAGTGCTCGTAAAATCTGAAAATGGACAGCAGCGCATAAATTGTTGGCCAACAATTGGGCCAAAAACTCAACGGCTGCTAATGCAAGGCACGAGCGAGGATGCATCGCAGCATCTGGACAAATATTGACCGAAGCTTCCTATACAACCATATATATATATTATATATATATATATGTATATCTTTCTCTTTGCCGGCTCGTAAATTGGCAGTGGATAACAGCCGCCTACGTACAAAAGGCTCAGCAGCACAAAATCAATATCAAAGTGAAAGCAATGACCACTGTCCGCTGTCCGCTGTCCGCTCCAGCCTAAAGATCAGCGCTGGACAGAGACATTAGGCTACCGTTCATTCTATTTTTGTTGTTGCTGCTCCCTCCACTGTCTGCCTGGACTATTCTGTTGGTTCTCGTGCCGCATTCGAAATGAAAATAACAACACACGAGACAAATCTGGGCTAAGACACCTTGCGACGTTGTCTTGTCGCCGTGTGGGTTTTTCTTACCTTTCCTTTCTATTCTTTCTTCTTTTTTTGGTTTTTTTTTTTAGTGCTCGGCAGCTGTTGACGCATTGTCTGACGGCAAAGCAAAGCTGGCCGGAACAAAGGACACGGCAGGTAAGGCACAGCGTCCAAAAGAGAGCGAGCGAGCGAGAGAGAGAGAGAAAAGAAAAGGGGAATTGGTTTTAAGAGAGCGCATCACATGTGCAGCTCTTAAGCGGGCGCCTCTAGCGGCGAGTAGCAGCAGCTTGCCCAAATCTTTGCAAAGAGAGTTTTCGGGAAAGTGCATTAAAGGAAATAGCAAACGCGTATAATACACTCGTATTAAAGCCATTTGCAGCCTTAAGTGAACTTTAAAGCCTAATAAACACTAAATTTAAATCTCAAGCATTCATATCTCTATAACAGATCCTCAGATTGCAATACGTTAAAATCAAAACCAATCGAATGAAGTTTCTAGTAACCCTAAAGGACAATGGACAATGACTTCTCCTCGTTTTGTCCACGCTTCTATTACTATCTGTGACACTCTGCATGCATACACCTCAAACAGAGAGAGAGAGAGCGAGCGAGAGAGAGAGAGAGAGCGCACATACTCTCTTTCTCGCGCTCTCTTCACGTGTTTTGCACGACTGCTCGCGGTGGTTGATCGGTTTTGCCGAAGACGATAACGACAACGAACCCATAAACATACACGAACGCGTGCATCGCTCCTCATTTCCGTTTGTTGCCTCGTGCGCTGCGAACATACAAGCGGCCCGGCTGCGCAATCGATCAACTAACCCAAGAACAGTTATTATTCTAAAGCTCTTCGTATTTTCTTTTATTTTTTTTTCGTTCGTTAACGGTGATAAAGTGTCAAAGATTTTTGCAAGCTGAAAGTGCTTTTTCAGCAGGAATACGAACACACACAAGGCGACATAGTCGCAAATTATAGATATATATATATAAATATATATATATATATATAGAGAGAGAGAGAGAAAGAGGCCGCGACTCTCCGGTTAACAGGTAAGCACTTTCCTTTTCCACGTTCCTTGCAGATCGTATTACAATGTTTGACTGAATGAGCATGGGCTAGATTAGTTCATAGATTGTAAGTAATCGATAGCGATATGTCTATCTTAGATCTCGGTCAAGTCTCAGTTTGCACGGCCACCACACCTGGCAACACACACACACACGCACACATGCACACACACACATATATCACGCTCGCACCCATGCACCCAAGCCCTATTTGTCTTTTGCTCTAGCTCTAATTTTAATTTAGCCAAGCAAAGAGGAAGAAGTTCAAAAAAAAAAAAAAGAAAGAAAAAAACCCCTAAGACCTAACCCCTAGCTAGACCCACATATTACTACCATCCACAGATCACCGAGGAGGTGAAAAGGGGTGTTGCGCTGCTCTAATACATTTAATTTGTTGCTGTTTTTTTTGTTGTTTTCTTTTTTTTCGTTTTTCTTTTTTTTTTGATCTCGTCCTTCTTTCTTGCTTTACTTTCTTCACCCCGATGGTTTGCTACCCCGCGTGAGCTGCTAATCCTCGGGGCACAAGTCAGACCCCAGACGAGAGGGAGCGAGTCGGGATTTGTTCCCTTTTTCCTTTTCGATTGTTGGATATCAAACAAAAATTTCAAAATCGAAGCGTTCTTAAGTAAATGGAAAAACATTTTTTTTGCTCACCTCGCTTCGCTGCATCTTGTCTGCTGTGTGCGCAATTTTCAATTTTCATCGGGGTGACGTTTATGGATTACATGAATGCCCTATTTTCATGTTCTCCACTGTATGTGTGTGCGTGTCATTGTGTGTGTGTGTGTCAGTGTGCGTGTGTGTGTCAGTGTGTGTGTGTGTGCGCCTCGCAGCTAGATAAACAGAATAGCATTGAGAGCTGTGCTCGGACGATCCTTTCAAGCAGTTTCTCCTTTGGATTTGGCTGCTTGCAAAAATTGCATCATTATGATGGGGCGTAATTGTTTCACACACACACACACACACACACACACAGACACACACACATGCAGCGCACAGATCCTTTCTGCACAAGGACTCGCTCAATTTTATGGTTTGCGGCTGCGGCGAAAGAAAAAACAACATAAATACATATATACATATATATATATATATACATATATAAATAAGGAATCTGTTCTGGAAATTAGCATAAGTATAATTTGAATTTTGAAAGGCAAACCTGAAATTGCAAGAGAACCAAGCCACGAGGACAAAGAGGACGAAGAGTAGGAGCAGTTGCAGGACGAGTACGTACGGAACTCGTTTGCGGCAAAAAATAAAGAAAAATGCAAAAAAACAAAAAAACAATTTGCAAAATTTCTTGGTTTGTTGCCCATTGTCATGGACCGTTTCATTACTACTACATACAAAAACATGCTCGCATATTGCATATATATATATATATATATACATGTATATATATATATGTGTGTGTGTATATATATATGTGTGTATATGCCTATGTGTATGTGTATATCTCCTTGCTTTCTTGCCCGTTTGCATCAAATTGTCAGCCAGTTTGGCAATGCCCAGAAACCCGTCGAGACAAGCGCTTGCGGCCAGCTGTCTGTCTTGGCCCAGATAACAGCCCAAATGCTCAGGCACTTTTCGCCTTTATGAGATCTTATCTGCTGCTCTGACAGCCAACCGATAAACTTTAGTTTTGACACATTGGCTTAAAATCAGTTCGATTTTAAGCAGGAAAGGGAAGGGTAGCATTAAGTAGCTGCATTAAGTTGGGGGTTGCATTTAAGATGGCGACGATGTGAAGCAATTAGCTAGGTAACACAAAATTAGCATATATATCCGATAGTATTTTATATACGATCTATGAAGTCATTTGAGGAAATTGCTTTAGATATAATAGCTTGGAGTAGGCATATATTTAGGGGTAGTAAGTTTGTTAGCAAAAGCCACAACAAATCGCGTTATAATTAAATATTCTCACAAAGCACATTAAGATGGATCAATAATTGATTTAAGTCCAATCCAGTCGGTTACGACAATCCATTGAAAATGATAAGTGAGGACATAAGTGGGTGCAGGGTATCTCTTAGCTGAGGCATTCCAGATTGTTTTTTGAAAAGTATTTCTGTTTTTTATTGATTTTTGTTGTTGTTGCGTAATGCAATTTGATGCAATTGCCTGTTATTTGTTACTATTCTGCTTATGCGCAGCTGGGCAAGGTCATGCCCACAATGACACGGATGCAACGGCACTCCAGCTCCAGTAATGGCGTCGAGGAGACGCGCGGCCGTCGGCGCAATAAGGCAATGCCCGGCGACGATGCCAACAAGGA